>ML682045.1:109206-180443 GCA_007922195.1 Podocnemis expansa
ACAGTACTGGAAGACCATATGGGAGAAAGAGAAGACTCATAACACCAGTGCAAAGTGGCTGTAGGACCTGAGAACAGACCACAGCAATCTCCCAGAACAGGAACCAGTCACCATCACAGTAGCAGACATCCAACAGCAGGTCAAGAGCTGGACAGCACCTGGCCCAGACATGATCCACACCTACTGGCTAAAGAAACTAACAGCAGTGCATGAACGCCTAGCAGCACAGATGACCCAGCTGCTAGCAGCAGGCTCCCACCCAGACTGGCTAACACAAGGAAGGACAGTGCTGATCATGAAAGACACCCACAAGGGAACAGCACCGTCCAACTACCGGCCAATAACCTGCCTCCCCACAACATGGAAAGTCCTATCAGGCATCATAGCCACCAAGCTACAGGACCACATGGGCCAGTACCTGAGCACAGCTCAGAAGGGCATTGGGACAACACCAGAAGCTCAAAACACCAGTTGCTCATAGATAGAGCAGTCGCCCAAGACTCAAAGTCTAGACGGACCAATCTGAGCACAGCCTGGATTGACTACATGAAAGCCTATGACTCAATGCTGCACACATGGATCTGTGAATGTCTGGCACTATGCAAAGTCAACAGGACACTAAGGCCCTTCCTCAAGAACTCAGTGGGACTGTGGAAGACAACACTGGAAGTCAACTCAAGACAGCTTGCACAAGTGGCCATCAAGTGCGGCATATACCAAGGTGATGCGCTGTCCCCGCTGCTGTTCTGCATTGGCTTGAACCCCCTCAGCCAGATAATCACAAGGACTGGATATGGATACAAGTTCAAGAGTGGAACTACCATTAGCCACTTCCTCTGCATGGATGACATCAAGCTGTATGCTAAGAATGAACGAGACATCGAGTCGCTAATCCACCGGACACGGATCTCCAGTGAGGATATTGGGATGTCATTTGGACTGGAGAAGTGTGGCTGGATGTTAGTAAGGAGAGGAAAGGTAGTCAAGACTGATGGGGTGGAACTACCAGCAGGCTACATACAGACCAGCTACAAGTACCTTGGCATCCCACAGTCACATGGGAACCACAATGAGGAGGCAAGAAAGACAGCAACATCCAAGTACCACCAAAGGATAAGACAGGTCCTGAAGAGCCAGCTCAATGGGAAGAACAAGATCCACGCCATCAACAGGTACGCCCTGCCAGTCATCAGATACCCTGCCTGTATAGTGAGCTGGCCAAAGGAGGACATGGAGGCTGCCGATGTGAAGACCCGGAAGCTCCTCACAATGTACGGAGGTTTCCACCCCAAGTCCAACACCCAGAGACTGTACACCAGCCAGAAAGATGGCGGGCGGGCTTTGGTGAGTGTCAAAGCCACTGTCCTGGATGAAACCCAGAGCATCCAGGAGTACATCTGTAAGATGGCACCCCAAAGATGAGCTGCTGAGAGAATGCCTGAGGCAGCAGCAGCAGACATGGGCGGAAGATCAAGCAGAAGAAGTGCCATGGCAAGATAAGACCCTGCATGGGATGTACCATTGACAGATAGCTGAGGTGGCTGACATTGGGAAATCCTACCAGTGGCTGGAAAAGGCTGGACTAAAAGACAGCACTGAGGCACTGATCATAGCAGCACAAGAACAGGCACTGAGCACCAGATCCATTGAAGCAGGGGTCTACCACACTAGACAGGACCCAAGGTGCAGACTGTGCAGAGAGGCCTCAAAGACAGTCCAACACATAGTGGCAGGATGTAAGATGCAGGCAGGAACAGCATACATTGAATGGCACAACCAAGTAGCTGGCATTGTGTACAGGAACATCTGCACAGTGTATGGGCTAGACCCTCCCAAGACCGGATGGGAGATCCCACAGAAGGTCGTGGAGAATAACAGGGCTAAGATTCTGTGGGACTTCCAGATCCAGATGGACAGGCAGGTACGGCCAATCAACTAGACATCGTGGTCATAGACAAGGACCAGAAGACAGCGGTGGTGATAGATGTAGCAGTGCCAAGTGACAGCTACATCAGGAAGAAGGAGTATGAGAAGTTGGAGAAGTACCAGGGCCTGAAAGAGGAGCTAGAGCGGATGTGGAAAGTAAAGGCCAAAGTGGTCTCAGTGGTGGTAGGAGCACTCAGGGCTGTGACTCCTAAGCTGGGAGAGTGGCTCCAACAGATCCCAGGAACAACATCAGAGCTCTCTGTCCAGAAGAGTGCAGTGCTAGGAACAGCTAAGATACTGTGCAGAACCCTCAAACTCCCAGGCCTCTGGTAGAGGACCCGAGGTTGAGGAAGACACATACCACCCATAGGTGTGAGAGGGGAATTTTTTTTTTTTAAATTATATATACAGCCGCCTCCCCGCCCCTTCCTCAATTTCTTGTAGTCGCCAACTCCAGAAGCGGGGACGGAGGGAAGGGACCTGAATCGATCCGAGCAGCCCATCTTGAAGAAGGCCAGTTACTGGTGGTAACCCACCGTTCTTCTTTGAGAACTGCTCGAATGCATTCAGTATTAGGTGACTACTAGCCATGCTGATGGATGACGAGTGGAGTTGGTACTTCCACCTTGAGCACAGCAACAAGCCCCGAGGGGCAGTACCCTCCAGCAAGAGACTTGCGTAAGAAAGCAGCGAGTGGGCCTAGCAGCACAGAGGGGTAAGCGCAGAGGATCTGCCAGAACAGGGCAGGCCTGAACTACCGAGGCAGATAGTCTATAGGTAGGGCCAGGTCACCTGGGTTGGAGAAGAGGTGCAATCTAAAATGGATTGCATGGGTCCTCTGTTTAAGAGGGCAATTTGGAATGTAGTCGGCCGACAAGTCTAGCCTAAGTCGTGCCACATGGACACACAAGAGAGAAACGTTAAAGGCTAGCAAATGAGGCTAGCCAAAGGGCACATCTTGGGCGGGAACAGAAAGGGAAAGGCATAGAGCACCAAACGTTTCCAGGAGCCACATAGTCATGGACTGGTTTGGCGATTGGTAGGTGTGCATGAAGACAAAAGAATAGGCAGTGCCCGCTATAGAGGATGCAGCCACGCAGGTCATCTGAGTGAAGACAGGAGTAAGGGTATCAACTCACGAAAAGGCTTGAGGTCGACTGAGAAGACCATGAAACACAGCCCGCGGCCTATATGGCGGGCCAAGAAAGACAGGCCTGAGGCGTGTGAATTAATGACCTGGCATTATGATTTCAGCTGAGTTGACACTATGACCGGCTCTCGCAGGAGAGAAGTTCAGAAAAGGGTACTGGCTGCAATGTAACCTCACAATGCCAACGGGGAGGCCTACTGGAGCCCGCAGGGTGCTAGGATGTAGGGCAGGGACCCTCCAGTCTAGGCCTGCTGGATTTTTGCCTCTTGAAGCTGTCACTAGGGCGTGAGAAGAATGGAAGAGAGCTTTCACTGTCATTCAGACAGCCCCTAGGTGACTGAAGGGATTGGAGGAGAGCTGGAACAACCGCAGGCTCAGTATCTATGGTGCTTGCCCGAAGGCTAGCATTACCACTTTGCCAGTCAGGGCTGCCAAGGAGAACATTCTCCAATACATGGATATTGAGGAAACAAAGCTACCCAGGAAGGTCCTTCCTAGGCTCGAGAATGGAGCCTTAACAGAGTGGTTGTTGCCACCTCTAAAGGACACCCTGATATCAGAGAACCAACGGGATCCCCTACCTGAGGGGAGCTAGAGGTGGATAGAGGAGGGGGGGCTGTGGAAAACCACCATATGTTTTATGGAAAGGGGGTTCTCTGCGTATCACAGGGTCCTTGAGAGGGTAAGAGTAGACCGCAGATCTGCCAGTCCCCACCAACACGTATGGGGGAAGAAAGGTATTCTTAAGGGGCTACACAGAGTATAGTGGACGGTCCTGCAGGGAGGCAGGATGGAAGCGGGGGGGGGGGGTTGTGGGCCATGCCCTGCCAGGATCAAAGGGCATGGTTATGCAAGTGCCCTGGTAATGAGAGACCCTCTGTGTGACATAGATAGCTGTCCCAAAGGCAGCAGATACTGAGGCGGGAACTATATGTGTGAGGGCACCCAAAGGAGTAGGCCCTACACAGTTTCCCGATGTATGGGGCACAACAGGTGTTCCCCTCTCGGGATTTTTGGTGTCCCTGGCCATACTTTGATGGTGCCGGGTACCATGGGCGATCCTGAAGGTGGTAGGCCAAGGTGAAGGTTCCTGGGGTGAGTCCCTAGGTTCCACCAGATCACGAGGAGGTAGAGACGAGGAACCATGCAAGAGTGGGAAAGGAAAAGGGAGAAAGTGGGCCGTATCTAAGGCCCATACAGGGGTAAAACCCACTCTATATGTACCTTCCCGATAATGGCCTCCGAGGTAGCTGCGTTCCCATACAAATGTGTCCCCTTGATTGCGTAGGACAATTCTGTCAGGAGGGGTTGAGGTCACAGCGCAGGAGGCCACAGTGTGACCCGGGATGTCCCCCTCCCCTTCTCCTGACCCGGATATGCGGGGTCCTACCTGGGACATGCCTCATGGCCACAGGCACAGTCCCATTATGGTGAGTCTTTGGATGTGCATGTCTCGGAGCCCCGCCGAAGCTAGGGTACAACAAGACATGGTTCCATCCCTTGACGGGGCGGTTAGGGTGGGGAACGCAGTGGGAAGTATTCGGGAAGGGATACTGTTGCGATGGGAGAGGGGCGGTTTCTTTCAGGGAAGTCGCTGCTTAAGGCGAAAGGGTGGTGGCTATGGTGTTGGGCACATGCACCACAGACAGGCGTCTTGTGTTGCCAACCCCCCGATGCTGCAGGAACCAGGCCAGGGGGGTTAAGAAGGCAGGGCCTGGAAGGTTCCTGGAAGACCTGTCCCCCCATGGGGGGGGGTGCCTTATGTCCCTTGTACCCATACGTTAAGGGGGTAGCAGTAGCCAGAGGGCCCCCCCCAACCTTTGGGAGGGTGAATGAAAAACTTACTGTTCACCGCGAATGCAACAGACAGGAGCAAGGGGCTGCCCCACCCGATAAGTTGGGAGCTAAGTCTGTGGGGAGGGACCGGGAGAGAGAAGGTCAAAATATTTGGCCTCCCCCCGTGGATCTCGGGCTGTGCCCACCACTGAAGAGTTTCAGGGGGGAACAGGACATTCCCTTCAAAAGGCAGGTCCAAGACCGCCTGCTGTGCATTAGGGGGCACTCTAGTCTCCCTAAGCCAAGCTGCCCTGTGGAGAGTAACCGCCGACACCATAGTACGGGCAGCGGTGTCCACCGCATCGCGGGCTACAACGAGGAGGTCTTGTGAGACTGTGTTACCCTCCTCCAGGAAGGCATCATAGTTGTCCCTGGCCTCGGGCAGAAGCATGTTTCTCAATCTTCCAAGTGATTCCCAGACATCCAGCAGGTACCTGCTGGTTATGGCCTGGTTGTTTGCCACTTGGAATTGAAGGGCCAATGAGGAATACAACTTGTGGCCCAGCAGATCCATTTCTCTCTTGTCCCTAGAGGAGGGGAAGGGGTCGCTAGGGGGATCTCCGGCCCCTGTTGTGATCTGAATAACGTCCCTGGGGGAACTGGATGGCCAGTGAGTGAAAGGTATTTCAGTTCTGGCACCCGATACTTCATGCTTGCCATATCCGACACCGGGGGAATGGAGCATGGGTGCTGCCACTGGGAGTGTGCAAGGTCCCATATGCTCGGGTGTGGTGGAATTGCTAAGGGCACCGTGGAGGTGAATGCCGGTCCGAACAGGGTATCGGGGTGGGGGGGAGGCTCAGACGCTCCACCTGCATACCTAAATGGGCCCTAGCTCGGCGCAGCAGCTCAAAGTGCACAGAGAGGTTCCCCATAAAGGCCTCTGGTGCTGGGGACAGCACGGCACCAGGGATTCGTCAGGGAGGGGAGGGAGTTCCCTCGGGGGACCATTCTTGTGCCCAAAAGCGAAAAGGTGGCGCTGGGGCCGTTTAGAGCCCCTGGAAGGCCCTTCTTCCAGGCTGGAGCTGGGGGAAGAGGATTGGGATTCCCTCCCCATGCTGGCGGTGGAGTAACGCCGGACCCCATGGTGGGGGGAGAGGGGGAGTGTCCCTTCTGCACCCAGGCCTTCGAAGAAAGGGCCGGTTTGCCCTTCCTGATTAGAAGTGGGGCAGGGGGTGTCGGGAGGAGCAGCAGGGCTCATGCTGCCTCCATCGCCTCTGGCGTGGGAGGGACTAGGATTTCTCCTGCATGGGTCGCAGGCAAGTCCCCGCTGGGGAAGGGAGGACTGCTCTGGCTGGAAGACTCCCACTCTGTTGGCACCAGACTCTGTGGTGCCGAAGGTGGGGTCAGCCGGTGCCGAGGTGAGGTTGGCACCGGTGACGGTGAGGCCGGGCTATGCTGGGTTGTTGGCACTGGAGGTGAAATGGTACGCTGCCAAGGCGAGCTCGGTGCCGATGGTGCCGGGCTGACTGGAGATGACCTTGGTCGGTGCCGGAGGAGGAGGAGGGGGCGGGGAGGCAGCCGTATATATAGCCGCGGGTGGCGCAAGCGGCGGTGGCCGCCTCCCCTCTTCTGACAGGCTAGGACAAGTTTTTCTGACCAATCTGGCGCTCTGGCATGGAGACACCTAATACTGAATGCATCTGAGCAGTGCTCAAAGAAGACCCCTCAGTCCCTCAGTCACTTGAGAGAAGCCTCTAAAGGGACACAGTGAGTCAGAGAGAAGGAGGCATAGTGATTGCTTGAATAACCATTAGCACCTCATTGTTAATCCTAATGACACCTTTTCACACATCTGGCTTTCGTCTCAGTGCTCTGCATTGAAGGGCTCATGCTATGTTACAACATCTCACAGCGTCAGCTGGCAAGGAAGCCCCCTCCCTTCCCCCTGCAGCACTGGTGCTGGAAGCCTGCAACTACCCATCTTGAACCCAGTACTGGGTTGCGATTCCAACTTTGATGACCACTGTGTTAGAGTACCCGTTGCTCCTGTGAGAGCCAGCACTGGGCTTTGGTAACAACACACCAGGCTGAGCCCGTCACCCCTACGAACAACATCCAGGTCTACTGAGCCAACTCCCCACTCTTTCTGCTACTACAGGCTACACTCAGGCGCCAAGAACAGCAGGCCTAGCACCATCCCACAACAGGAACCACACCCCCTTCCTTAGGTAACAAGGCAGTGACGGTTGCAGCAGAGCCCAGTCTCTCCCTGTGCTCAGACAGAACCTGGTTTTAGGTGAGCTGCATTGAATGGAACCCAACAACAGGTGTTCTAGACTGAGACCTAAGCCTGAACCCCAGAAATAATCCCACGCCTGTTACACTAAACAGCCCAGCTCTGGCAGTCCCACTGCACGTGACCCACCAATTGCTCTTCTACACTCAGCCCCCCCCCCCCCCGAACCCAGGAACCCATCCTCCCACCCATCAGCTCCTCCCTGCCTTCCATGGTACCTGGCTGCTTGGGGTGGGTGTATGGTTTACCATGGAGCTGCTGCCACCACAGCCACCCGAGCCACATGATGTGCTGCCTCTCTCAGCCGAGCCAGGATGGCAGGAACGAATAATACATGGACCTACTGCAGACTCAATCTCGAGGCCTAAACCAAAATGACTGAACGTGCATTTCCAGTCCTGGCTCAAACGGGCATGCTCTTTGCAAGCATGGACAAACATACATTTCTGGTACTGGGTCAGTGAAGCATTCTCTTATCAAACATTGCTGAATGGCCATTTCCGATCCCGACTCAGAGTGGGGCATTCCCTTAGCAAAGGTGGCCAAACTTGAACATTTGGTTCAGGTAGTACACTTGGAAAGCTCAAAGCTGCTTTTTTGGGCCAAACCATCTATGCTATCTGCAAAGCCATTTTAGCTGCCCATTGGCTTTAATGTTCCCTCTAAACTGAGGATGCAGATAAGCAAGTTTCCTCCTAGTTCCCTGACCCCCACCAGGCCTCTTCCCAATGCCCACCTGGCTCCTTGAGTGCAACCAAAACTTGCTCAGCTGCATTATCAGTTTAGAGGGAACATAGACTACAACTGTCATGAAGCATCCGAGCAGTATTTTTAAATAGAAATATTTTGGTTCTTGCCCAGAATATTTTAGTATTTGAATTTCTGCCACAAATGAACAGTTCCCAAGAAAAATTCTCTACTTTTTTGATAATTCTAATAATTAGGCACTGTGGCCTGGTCCTGTGTGGCCCTGAGTACTCGCAAGTCCTACTGCTACAAATGGGAGGGTGCTGTTCAGTATCTCTGAATGATTTTTCTCAGCTCCAACAGCAAAAATCCTGGAATTGTGATCATGTAAAAGAATCACAATGGGAAAATATTTATCCCCCACACACCTACAAATAGAAAGGGATACCTTTTTATCAGATATAGGTCACAACTTGCTTTTTAGAAATATGCAGCTGTAGCTTTGAACCCATAAAAATGTATTGTTGGTACAGAACAGTTGCAGGTCTAAGTAGCCAAACTTCACTTGGAGACAAGTTAGAGGTAGTAATAAATATACAGCCTTCTTTTGTGAATACAAGTTTGGGTATAAATTTAGAAAGTACAGTTGCAGCCACACAGGGGAAGTCAACATTGTTGAAACCTTTGCTGAAAATTATTAAAACCTGTAAATAATGTACAAGGTGAAACCCCACCTTAATTGAAGTCAATGGAAGTTTTTTCATTAATCCCTTAAAAAGGCTATCACATAAGGATGCCGTTTAGCATGAATGACCAGATAGAAATCACCAAGATATGAAATAATAACTGTTTTGAAAAAAACATTAGGGCCCAATTCTTCACTTTGGATACACAGATTTAAATGACTGTGAAATGCACCAAAGGTATCTTAAAGACACAAGTGGGTCCTTATGATCTTGTAAACAGTAGAAGCAGTAGAAGAGCCGTAACTATGGTGGGGCCAATGGGGCAATGCCTTAGCTTTCATGGCGCTGATGCTGGGTGCTGCTAATGGCAAGGGGCACATTCCAACTGGAACATACCCTGAGCAGAAAAAATCAGTGTTATGGCTCTAAATAGAATTCCTATCAGCAACAGATATCAAATAGTCCAAGAACTCCCTTCTCATCCACCCAGAGGTTGCAAAGACCATCTGGCTGCAAGGAAACTACTGCCTAAGAAAAGATCACTTAATCACATTTAAAAAAAACTTTTATTTGAGTCTCAGATGTATAGTCTCTCTTGCAGCAGCAGAATGTATGGATCACTATCTTATTTGGCTAAGGGAGATATGAAAACTCCACTGAGTGAATACCTGACAGGTTATTCCAAAACTAAAATTGTTACTTATCTGAACATCTGGCAACATGAAAACTACTTAAATGTCAGGAAAGGAAATGTTCTTAAAATACAATAAATTTAAGCTAATAATTTAGCTTCTTTCATACCTGTAGAATATGGAGGATCACAGATTTGTATCTGCTTCTTTTCCTCCATTTAATATAATTACTTGGACAGCAAATTGTGCTCATGATGGATAAAGAGATGCTGCAATGTAACATTCTACTCTAAACAGTGATGGTCAATATGAAACTAGTCACCTACTCAAGCCCCACCCCAACCCCTTCCCTAACCCCCCACCGTTACGCGTTAGCTCTGTGTTCTTGAGGAATCAGGGCATAGTATCCAGCCTGTGCCTTCCCCCCCCCCCGACACATCCCCCAACATCTGCTTGAACTGAAAACCAAAAACAGTAGGAAATGGGAGAAATCCTTATCTACCCATATCCAAAAGCCATCAGCACAGTTAATGGAGCTTCATTTGCATTGACTATGGAGAGGCAGGCTCCAAAGCAGGAACCGCACTGAACCTTGGGATTGAAGAAGCAGGAACCGCACTGAACTCTGGGTTTGAAGAAGCAGGGAAGCATTGCCTGATGGGGAATCTCACACCAAAATGAACAAACTCAGCAATTATCAGACCATTCTAGTCATAAACATGATAATTGATACCCAAAATACTGAGTCTGTCTGATTGTATTGTGTGCTTCCCTGAACTATCACACCCAGCCTGGAATGTGTATTGGCCACGTAAACAAGTCCTTATTAAAAAAAAACCTTTACTCATAGCCATCAGTACAGTAGTGTGTGTCCTGTGAACGTTACTTCTGGCACTCAGTAATTATTTGCAATGAACATCAGCATCATCCTTTTAAACTTCTAAATCTGGACAACATACATTCTCTGATTATACACAAGCATTTCACAGGATTTAGGACTTGCAATAGAAAAAGGGACATTTTTGCACATGGAGAAGGATGTAGCTCTGAATTACAAGGCAAGCAAACATGCAGAGTCCAATGGGGGGGGGGTGAAAGACAGGTTATTCATAGTATATTTGATTTATAAGGAACATGATGAATAGTTTTGTAGTCAGTCTAGGGTGAAAACACTGCATAGGAAAGCAGGGTTTGACACTGGCTTGGCAACTTTTTGAGTTTTTTAGCAAGGTTTGGAGGGAGAAAAGGTCTATACAGATGCAAATGATGAGAGATATTTGCCTTGATTAACAATACTCTCATTTAGCCATTTCAGTTTCTATAAGGGACGATGTGAATATCTGGCCTTGAATGAAGATAGTCCTCAGCCAGACTCTCACATATGAACAATTTTCTGTCCTTCTAGGTGGATTCTATCTGGGGCCAAACTGAAGCAGACAGCTTGTCTAATTTCTGAGGGCCAGAAAGAATCATTAGATCTCAGTCATTCAAAGCATATCAGGCCCATAGATGCCTTGCATCTGCAATAACTGCAGGTAAGCCTCTATTTTTATTCTCTCAATTCGGACTGGACTTGCCTGCCCCATTAAATGTTCAGAAACTGGGGTATAGTAACTGAAAGATCTGTAAGATGTGAGTCTCCTATTTGTACTCTGCCCATCAGCACCGCATGCCCAGGTCTGGAGCTTCAAACAGCGTCTATTGGCCCGCATATCCCCAGTAAGCCTCCTGGTACTTCCAAGCGAGGGTAGAAGATGTGGTGTGGGTTGATGCTCCCTCAGTTCTTTTTACTGCAAATCTTGCTGGATTGAAAGCAGAGGGGCCTGAGGATGGGTAGTGGTATACAGATAGGGACCACACCACTCAATGAGCTTTTAGTAAGTAACCTGTATTTCCTCTTTAAGCACTGGCCCTTAAGTGTATTCTCCATAGGGGTGATCATCAAGGAGGGCTCAGGCTGGATGAGAGTGCGAGGAAGCCAGCAGCGAAGATGCTTGCAGTACTACGCATCCTACTGCTGCATCCACAGCAGAGGCTTGGACCAGTGCATGTCTACCAAATGTGAATATGGCCCTCCCAGGTGGCTGCTCTGCATGTCTTGCACATTAGGACTTGTTGCCTGAAGCGGGCTGTTACACACACAATCTAGCATGCAAAAGAAAGAAACCCACTTGGAGAGTCTTTGAGATGATATACCACATAGCTTGACCTCAGGTTCTCTCTGTTTTTATGACAAAGAGACTTGGTGGCTTTGATAAATTTGATTCTTTGTAGGTAAAACACCAGTACATGACAGACATCAAGGGAGTGAAGTCTCTTTTCTTCAGGACAACTGGTGGGTCTGGGGTAAAAAGCAGGTCATCACACTCTGATTGATGACAAATTTGGAGAGGGCCTTGGAAAGAAATTTCAGGTTGTGATGAAGCATTACCTTGCCTTTCGAAAAAGCCATGCAGAAAGGGCCAACCATGATATCCCCACCTCACTGACCCTCCGAGCTGATGTAATAGCCATTAGAGAAACAGCACTTTCATGGACAAGTGAGACATGGATCACGTTGCCAAAGGTGCCATCTGAGATGGAAGCCTGTCAAGTTGCAACACCATAAAGTTAAGATCCCATCTCAGTGTAGGTTTGCTCACTAGCAAGAGTGCCTTCATGAGGCCCTTCATGTATTGTGTCATAGATAGGTAAATGTGCCAGTAGCATCACTCATGTGAAGTGGGTGTTGACAAAAATGTCAAACTGGCTCCCATGAGGTGGCTGAGAATGGGTCCAGAATGTGGTGATGGAGGGGGCTCAAAAGTGGAGACTCTGAGTCTGTTGTCATTTGCATGACTGCTCAGCTGGACATTGGTAGTAGAGGATGAGACGGTCTTGGTTTATAGGTCTGCACCTCCTTGGAGTTGGTGTGTAGAGCCTCAAGGAGAGAAGAGGCATGTCTGAGTCCTATAACAAATAAAGTCAGTGATCAGTTTTTGTATTAAAGATGATTGACTCCCACACCTCGAAGGCAAGGTAAGGATAATATTCTATACTTCCATGCGAAGCCCAATGATGGCAGCCATCACACAGGAGTATTATTTTTGATGTATACTAAAATCCCGTTATTTCAAGATTTCTCTCAAAAGATTTATAAAATAACTCCTTCAGTAGAGGCTTATTCCTAATCCCTCAACTTTCTATTGTAGCTCCTGGGCAAACTAATTTATGCCACTGTTGGCTGGTCTAAATTAAAACTTGATTTTGCCTTTGCCTTTAAGTCTGGACTGACATCTAACCTTCCTCATCAAGAAGGCTACCAGTAAAAATTGACTGTAACCAGATTTCATACTCACCCATCTCAATCTGCTGCTCTTTGCTTAGCCAACCAAACCACTTTCTGATTCCGAATGGCCAGAGAATCTGTTTTACAATGAACCTTAACCTTTTTAACCAAAGGAGGGTCTTGGAAGCAAGAGGCTAAATTAACTATATAAGACACCTAAATCAGGTATTTTAATCACAGACCCGTCAGTGGATATGAAGCTATGTCTAAGCCAAAAGAGCAAAAACCATCCAAGAGTTGCATGCTGGAAAAGAAAGTAACCGCCTAAGGCTGGAGATACGTACTTTTCCTATTTTGCTAAGAAAGGATCTAGGCCACAGGCCCTAGCATCCAACACAGCATAGAGTTGCATAAGGAGCATATGCATGACTTATGTTTAAAGGTTTAACAGCTAGTTCTTGCAGTGGAACCAGACTGATACAAAATCTAGTACAGGGTTTCCCGTAGATCTCTCAATAAAATATTGAAACATTTTTAAAACTCCTTCTCTTTGAGACATAGATCAAATATAGGACCAACCTAAACATCTGGCTACACTCATGTTTCTCTCCTACATACAGGACATTTGCTGGCAAAAGTATTTCTATGGACTACATTTTCATCCTTTCCCATCAAAAGAAGGGACCAGAGTGCTAATCATGTGCAAAAAGCATACCTCAGGATGGATGATTGCAATAGAATGGGACTTACCCCAATTTAAAGTAAAACATTGAATGACCCATGTGTCATACGTGGGTGTTTAGGCATTTAGGGCTATGGGTCTAACCCTGGATGACATCACATGGGAGGACTGTGGAAGGAGGACACAGAGGCAAAGCTGGCTCCAGGCACACAGAGGTTGCTAAGAACAGGGCCGGCATAATGCACAGGAAGAGGAAAACCACAGACAAGGAGAGCCATGAAGTGCAGAGTGTAACACTACAGAGGCTGGGAGACAGAGCCATGAGGAGTGACAGCTCTGTGCAGCAGGATCTGCCCTAACTTGCTCCCTCAGTATTCAAAGTAACCACACATGTGAAGGTGTCATGACTCTGCCAGCACCCACAGTGAGGTAAAGGGTGAGAGGGCCTGGGCAAAAAGAGGAGGCTGCTCCCATGGGCTCACTCTGGGCGTTACTGAATGGGGTCTGTGCATCCTTAGTGACAGGGAATGGGCCAGGGATGGTGAGGGGAGCACAGGCACAGCTACCTTCCTGGAGACTCTGGATGGGGGGCAGTATGTGTATGTGACATCAGGCCCTGTAGACCAGGGTTCAAGACCTGTGGTTCCTGTCAAAAGGCCCTGGGGTTGAGTGGGGTAACAACTGAATCCCTAGCAAGGGATGAGCAGCCTTAAATAGAAGACCATGAGACCCATAGCTGGGGCTCACTGGTGGTGTTACCTAGTGGTTAGAGCAGTAGGTCACTCCTCCCAACATGCTATGTCACATGTGACTATTTAATAAATCCACGAGTCTGTCCTGGTCTTTATTCACCAAGTCCAAAGGCTTGTGTTGCAAGAAGCAGCTTCCTCCTCTTTGGCAGCAGAAATCCTCAGTATGAATTCATGGAGTCTTTTCCTTCCTCCACTGAGAGCACTCCTGTCCAGTCAGCTCACTTAGTCAGCATTCAGTTACACAGACATAAACCCTGTTACAAAAAAAAAAACCAAAAACCCAACGCTGAGAATAACAAAAACGTAATTGGCTCTTTCCCCTTATTACATTGAAGAACTATAGTTAAGTCCACAACACAAAACCTACAGTTAAAAGAATCTACCCTTCTTTCCCAATGGTCCCTCCTCTGTAACCAGGACCTCCAAACTTCCCTGCAGGAGGGTTAACAATGCCACTAACCTGAAGCAAAATGCCTCAGAGCTGAGGAAAACAGCCTGCTGCTTGCTCCTCTCCTGGCTCAGCTTCTCCCTTTGCCCAGAGCACATGGGCTCTTCTCCATTAAACTGCCCCTGGCTGCCTGCTTGCTCTCAGGTATCTGACCACAGCACTCAGGAACCTTGTGGAGCATGCTCAAAGCTACACACCACATACTAGAAACTTGTAGCTCTAGGCTGCTAAGTCTGCCCAGTGTCAGCTTGGTTGCCGCAGCACACCATGTCGCACCGAAAGGTCTCAGCTCCCAGATATGGGTCTCGGCTTCCTGTAATGCAAACGCAGCCGTCGACATTGAGGCAAGGTGAAGAGCTTTCCTAAGGTTGACCCCAGCAAACACTAACCCAGCAAGAGCAAGCAAGCCCCAACAGATCTCTTAAAAAGACACTCCTCATCTAGGCACATGGGTTATACATAGAGTCGGGAGGGGGCAGTGAGGGGAAGTTATTGTCTGTTGGGTTATAAACCTTTCCTGGATTACACTGGTCAATGTCCTAATCTAATGCAACTGCTGGCTATGGACAGGGCTGGTCCTTTCATAGAGGCAACCTAGGCAATCGGCTAGGGCACCAACAATTAGGGCGTGCCAAGGGCTGACTGGGGGGGGGGGGCAGCAAGCCTAGCCTGCCCTGCTCTGCTCTTCACCCACAGCTGGACCCCCACCCATGGTGCCACTCTCTAGCTTGGGCTGGGCCCCCAGCTGGGCCTGGATCTCCACCAGTGACTGGGGAGGGGGCCACCAAAATCAGTGTTGGCCTAGGGCAGCAAAAAACCTTGGGCTGGCCCTGGCAGCAGGGAAAACAAGCTGGGGAAACAAACAGCAAGATGCAGTTATGGGGACAGTGCCTCACTTCCAGCCTCCAGGCCAAAGTGCCACAGCCAGGCTGGGAAGTAATTCTCCAAGGTTTCATAGATGGTTAAAAAGCTCTTCTTCAGAGAAGTGGTCAGTTGTTAGGTGCTGTGCCTGGTAAGATCAGTTTGTGATGGGTCTCAGAAAGCAGCTGAGATGTTCCCCAGGCCCAAGGGAGAGTAAACTTTAGTGAGACAGGTTGGCCTGTGTACTGATGGGATGGTTGTTTTAAGATGTTTTATTTTAGTAATTACCAGCATGTTTGAAGGTGGGAGGCTGGTTATAGAATCATAGAAGAAGAGAGCTGGAAGGGACCTCAGGAGTTCATCTAGTCCAGCCTGCTGCTTCAAGCAGGACTGACCCTAACTAAATTATCCCAAACAGGGCTTTGTCAAGCTTAGAAACCTCTAAGGATGGAATTCCACCACCTCCCTAGGTAACCCATTCCAGGGCTTTACTATCCTACTAGTGAAAAGTCTTTCCCAGGGGTTAAAGTAAGCCAGAATGTGCCAGAACACTGTTCTAGGGCCCACAAATTTGAGGGTCCAGCATTCTGGAGCCCTTCAAAATAGCCCTGGTTGCTGTGCACAGATATTCCAGCCAGCCTGAGGTATTTTAAAATCTCCCACTCTGAGCATGCTTAGGTGCATGCTCAGGGCAGGAGCAGCCTGGCCTGGGAGCAATTCCTCAGGACACCCCTGCAGCTTCAGCAAGGTAAGGAATGGACCCTGGGGGACAGGGGTCAGGGAACCAGCTGGTGGGGAGCTGTCAGTCAGGAGTGGGGGTAAGTCAGGCTGGAAGGAGGGTCAGGGAACGTGGCAGCCATGTGAACAATTGTTAGAGAGACTGGCAAGCAGCAGGGTGTTCTCTCTCTCACTCTCCTGCTTCCTGGGAGTTTGCTGGAGGGGAGGTGGGCTGGAAAGGGGGAGGGGAGCTGGCCAGTTTGCAAATCTGGGCCACACCTTTGATCCTCATTTTGCTTTTGGGGGAGGTGTTTGAAGTGGGAGGGAGGAAAACAGGATTTAGGGCAAACTAGGCTGCAGTGGAGGGTCACCAACCACCATAAATTTACTGACACATGGTAAAAAGAAAAAAAAATCAACCCTAATACCCTGTAAATAAATAAAAATGTCTGTGAAGTGGGGTAGAAATAAAACATACTATATTCTGACAGCACCTGCTTCATTCAGATTCCAGAGCAGTAGTCATGTTAGTCTAATTCAGTAAAACAAACAAGGGCTGTGTTCAGATGAGAGTTTTATTTCGAAACAAGAGCCATTGTTTCGAAATAAAATTTCTTATGTCCAGACGACGTTCCATTATTTTGAAACAATGGGACCCGTTATTTTGAAATAACGGCCGTTGTTTCGAAACAGTAAAACCTTGCATCTAATCAACATAGCTGTTTTGAAACAGTTGTTTCAAAATAATGACGTTCGGACGTTATTTTGAAATAACCATTATTTCAAAATAACACTTTTGCCCTTCTCCTTCCCAGGGTGCCTTACTTTTAGCCTTTACTGGGTGGGGACATGGCCCAGGGAAGGGGCCATGTTGCCACACCTCCCATGGTGCCCCTCTCCTGAAGCGAAATAGCAAGGCCTGTCTTTGGACATGCTATTTTGCTTTGAGTTTTCCCTTAATTCGAATTAACTTATTTCAAAATAAGGACTTTATTTTGAAATAACTCATTTCAAAATAACTTATTTTGAAATAACAGTTTACGTGTGAACATAGCCAAGGAGTCCTATAGCACTTTTAAAGACTAACAAATGTATTTATTGCATGAGCTTTGATAGGCTTTAAAAGCGCCACGGGTTCTTTGTTTGTTTTGTCCTCATTCAGAATCAATTCTTGTATCATAAAACTACACTGGCTGCGATGCTGTCAATTTCCTATAAAGAGTCTGGTGTCACTTTTAAAGACTAACAAATTTATTTATCATGTCAGCTTTTGTGGGAGAAAAATCCAGCTTTATCAGATGATTGAAGAAAGCTTCTCACAAAATGAGATTTTTCTCCCACAAAAGTTCATGCAATAAATAAATCTGCTAGTCTTTAAAAGTGGCACCAGACTCCCTGTTTGTTTTGCTGAAATAGAATAACTGCCCTCCCCCCCCCCCTTTGGAACCTGTCAGTTTCCTGTTTCTTATTATTTCCCATGTCCAAAGACTGGTATCAATTCAATTAACTGCAGCTAAAACAGTGGCATATTTTGAAATTCCTGCACACAGACTATTGTGAGTGAGTATCACTTCTGTGATATTATTGCAGCGGTTCCCAACCTTTTGTCTTCCGTGCCACACCTTGATACCTTCAAATCTTTCAAGGCACACTACCATTAAAAAACCCAAGAATATTCAAATTAACTTAAATTACTTATGAATATTCATGAACCATGGCACAGATTCAGAAATGCTCCTATGTGGGGTAGTAGGGGTAGCAGAGCAGGGGTGGCAAAACACGGGGAGGGCAAGAGTCATTTGCAGTGGCAGGAGTGAATGTGGGGAGCAGACCAGAACAGGGCAGGGGTGGCAAAAAGAGGACAGGGGCAGCTATATGGGGAACAGCACAAGGGTGGCAAGAAAGGAGAGAGGAAGGGAGAACAAGAGTGGCTTTGTGGGAGATGGGGGGAAGCTGGGGAGTGGGAAGTTAGGGCAGGGGAGAATGGCACAGCACCCACTTCCCCCTTCTCCTCAGTGGCTCCCTACCACCCAGGGCAAATCCTTATCCCACTATACTGCTCCCTCCCACCCCAGTGGGTCCTGTCATCCCCTCCTCCATCCCCCGCTGCCTATGATGGACCCTCCCATGACCGCAGGGGCCAGAACTAGGCCTCCAGCCCCCAGCTACACCTCTCCCCTGCAGCTACCCCACCCTCAGCTACCCACCCGCCACCAAACAGCCACTCCACAGCCCCAGCTACACACCTTCTGCTACACATCCACTCCCACACACCTCTGTTTACCTGGGCTGTTTGCAGGCTGCCTGGCACAAGCTGCTCCACCCTGCAGGGGGAGAGTCACACACTCCCAGCCTCCCGCCCCTCTCTGCCAGCTAGGCCTAAGGTGGAGCCACCAGAACGTGGTGTTTGGGCTGCTCCTGCTATTTTTAGGGGGAACCCCTGGAACTCCATGTTCCAGTGCCTTCCTCCATTTTTAGGGGGGCCCAGAAGGCTGCCTTCCTAACTATAGGGAGCCCCAGAACTATGTTACAGTGCCCTCCACCTTACTTTAACCCCTGCCTTTTCCCTGCCCTGCACAGCCCACGTGGCTGGGCTGAGCAGGGAGGGAACTTTTAAGTCCAGATCTCAGGGATGCTCGTGGCACACTTTGGCTGTTGCCACGGCACACCAGTGTGCCCCGGCACACTGGTTAGGAACCACTGTATTATTGTATGGTGTTTATGGTATTTTTAGTGATGTCAGTAAAAGGTTTACCATATTATTTTAAAAAAATGAACTTCAGCTCTTCTGATCAGTAAAAACCAAAATGCAAGGTTGGGAACCCTTTCCCTGTGACGATAACAGAAAGCCAGAGGGGGCAGCATATAAGACCAAGATGAGGTTAGGGGTGCGGAGGGGGCAGTATGTGAGGCCAGGATGGCAGTAGGGGGCAGAGGGTGCAGCATGTGAGACCATGATGTGGGTAGGGAGGCAGAGGCACGGCAGGCTCAAGGGGCTGTGGTGCCCTGAGCCAGCTTTCACTTGTGCACCCCCCCCCATTGGTGGGGGAGCAGAACCTGGTCTCCGCTCTGAGCTGGCTTGCCCTGCCCCTGGGGTGGGGAACAGCCAGCCCAGGGGGTGGACTGAGCCAGCCCATGGGGCAGACTTCTTTCTCCTGCCTCTCCCCTGAGCCGGCTGTTCTTCCCTAGGGGTGGGGAGGGCCAGCCCAGAGGCAGGGCAAGAGAGTGGAGTCCGACCCATGGGCTGGCCTGCTCAGCCCCTGAGGGTAGAGTGGCTGGCTCTGGGAGGGGTGGAAGCATGGGGTCTGACTTCTGGGCCAGCCTGCCCTGCCCATGGCACTGCAACACCCCTAAGCCAGTGGCACCCCTAGGCAGGGTCTAATTGGCTTATGGGTAGAGCCAGCCCCACAAGGAGGGGGCAGACTGTGAGGCTGGGATGGAGGTAGGGTGGCAGAGGGGGTAGTGTGCAAGTCCAGGATCAGGGCCAGGGGGCAGTGGAGGCGGAGTGTGAAGCCGGGATCGACATCAGGGAGGTGCAGAGGGATGGAGGGAGCAGCGTGTGAGGCCAGGATCAGGGCCAGTATTTTTATGGAGCAATAAACGTATTTTTATGGAGTGATAACCAGTGCATATGGTGCTGAGAAGTGGTTGTTAATGCCTACTGGGCTGGGGCCTGCACATGCGTGAAGGGGGCCCTGACAATGTGGGAAGGGGGCTAAGAGATTAGGAAGGTTCCAGGCCCATCAAATTATACTTTAACCACTGGTCGTTCCTAATATTCAACCTCAACCTCCAACACTGCAACTTGAGACCATTGCTCCTACTTCTATTATCTGCCACCACTGAGAACAGCTTAGCTCCATTCTCTTGGAAACCCCCTTCAGTTAGTCGAATGCTCCTATCAAATACCTCCTCACTTTTCTCTTCTGCAGACTAAATAAGCCCAACTGCCTCAGCCTCTCCTCATAAATCATGTGATCAAGTCCCCTAATCATTTTTGTTGCTTTCCACTGGACTCTCTCCAATTTGTCCACATCCTTTTTGTAGTGAGGAACCCAAATCGGGACACAATATTCTGGCTGTGGCTTCACCAATGCCAAGTATAGGAGAACAGTTACTTCACTTGATCTGTTGGCAATTTTCCTACTATTGCAGACCAATATGCCATTAACTGTCTTGGCAACAACAATATGTTGACTCATATGCAGCTTCTTGCCTGCAGTAAGCCACAGATCCTTTCCTGCAGAACTGCTGCCTAGACAGTCAGTCCCCAGTCCTTAGCAGTGCATGGGATTCTTCTGTTTGAAGTGCAGGAGTCTGCACTTGCACTTGTTAAACCTCATCAAATTTTTTTTGACCAAATCCTCCAATTCATTCAGGTCATTCTCTATCCACTCCCTACCCTCCAATGTATCTATTACACCCCCAATTAGTGTCATCTGCAAACTTGCTAAGGGCAAAGTACACCTCATCCTCCAGACCATATATGGAGATGCTGAACAAAACTGGCTGCAGTACCAACCCATGGGGCACTTGGCTTGATACCAAATTCTAACTAGACATCAGGCTGTTGATACCTCCACACTGATCCCAATGATCTAGCCAGCTTTCTATCCACTTTATAGTCCATTCATTCAACCCATACTTCTTTAACTTCCTGGCAAGCATTCTATCAGAGGCCATATCAAAAACTTTGCTAAAGTCAGGGTCTATTATGTTTCCTCACATCCTCAAAGCCACTCACCTCATCACAGAAGGCAATCAGGTTGACTTTACCCTCAGTGAATCCATACTGACTGTCAGGGCCATAACTAGAGTATTTGGCACCTGAGGCAAGCAGCCCCGAAGGCGCTCCCCCCCCCCCCCCCCCCCCCGGGCCCCGATCTGTTCCAGGCCCGATACATCCTGGCAGCGGGCAGCCAGATCAGGCCCTGGTGCCCTGGCTGGGCAGGTCTGGTGCCTTCCCCTGCCAGCCAGACGATCATGGCCACGGCTGAGCGGGAGGTTTGTCTCCCCCCCACCGTGGCCAGAGAGCTGGGCAGGGGGTTCACTTTCCCCCATTGTGGCCAGAGAGCTGGGAGGGGGATTCCCTTTTCCCCACTGTGGCCACAGAACTGGGGGGGAGAGTCTCTTCCCCCACTGGGGCCAGAGACCCAGGCCGGGGGTGCAGCCAGGACCAGACGGGGGGTGCCTAACTTCTCTGAGCCGAGCAGTGGGGTTAGACCCCCCCCCCAGCCAGGCTGAGCAGAGCGGCAGGGAAAGAAACCCCCACTGCCCAATAGGGAGTGCATTCCTCAGCTTCCAGAGGAATGTGCCTTTAAGGCACATTCCTTTTTGGGGCCAGGAAGGGTCTGGCATGGCGCCCTCTTTAATTGACACCTGGGGCTTTGCCCCTTTCACCCCGCTGTCGTAACAGCCCTGGTGACTGTTCCTGATCACCTTCCTCTCTTCCAAATGCTTCAGAATGGATTCTCTGAGGATCTGCTACTTCTAACTGATTGCAATGTCTTTACACTTGCCACTTATAATTCTTTAACACCTCTTTTTCTGTAGTTAATAAATTTGTTCAATGAGCCAGTGTGGTTTTGTGTGAAGTGTTTAGACAAACTGTGCTCAGTAATAGAAGTTGGTACACATTCCATCCACTTAGAACAAGGAAGGAACTGGATAATAATCTTCACTGGTCAGGCTTTTAGATCAGGGAAGATGCTGGTGTAGACCAAGGGTTCTGGGCTAGGGAGCCAGCCGAAGCTTCCCTGTTGTTGGTTCTTGAGTGGCTGGAAAGCAATTCATTGAATTAAGTTGGGTGTAGACCCTGCCTGCGGAGGGCTGTGGAAGTGCAATGCCTGTCAGAGACCTGTAGCATGTCACAGCCTCACAGTGGCTATGTCTACACTACAGGGCCCAGTTAAGCCGGCTTAATAAAGTCTGCTTAAAGTAGACCTTATTAAGCCAGCTTAGCACATCCACATGCAAAATGCCAGGAGACTGCCCATGTCCACACTGGCAGCTTCTAGGTCGCCCTAGGAGTGGTGCATTGTGGGTACCTGGCCCACAGCGCACCACAGCAGAGGTGCCCCTCTCTTCTGGCCACTCCTTTACTACCGGAAGTGAGTGACCACACCAGCCACCATACTGTGTGTGGCAACAGAGAGCCCAGGGAGGCCAAGGAGCCTGACACCACCCAGCGATGTACCAGCCCAGCACTCCACACCCTCCCTGTGTTGCCCAGACTCCTCTGGCTCTGTAACAGGTGCTGCAGGGCAACTGCCAGTGCGGGGGCAGGGCGCAGCAGTTGTTTAGACTCAAACACCAGCAAACAGCACATAGAGGAAAGTGAAGTCAAATCACCTGTTATAATGGGGGGGAAAAATCCATAGTCAGGACTGAATCCTACTTTCACACAATATAATCTAAAAGCAATAGCAACATCTTTCTTTCTTTCTTTCTTTCTTTCTTTCTTTCTTTCTTTCTTTCTTTCTTTCTTTCTATGTGCTGTTTCCCAGTGTTTGAATCTTAACAACTGGTTTGATTTGCTGTTAAGAGTGTGACCTGAGCCTATGTCTTACACTACTCCCCTGCATTTATTTCCTACCATTCTGTAAATTCCCCCATCTTCAAACTAATGAAGTGGGATTTTTCTCCCATGAAAGCTCATCCAATAAATTTCTTAGTCTTAAACTGTACCTCTAGATGCCTTGTTTGTTTTACTACGCCATCAAAGGATCCTTTGAGAAGGGGAGACACACAGGGTTGGTAGGAGAGGTGGAGAGACAGACAGGGTCAGGCTGAAAAGGGCAAGGTGGAACACACAGCGGTTTGGGTGGAAAAGAGAGAGACACCCAGGGTCGGGCAGAGAAGGGCGAGGGGGAGACACACAGGTTTGGGCAGAGAAGGGGGAGACACTGAGGCCTGGGCTGAGAAGGGCAAGGGGGGAGACACATGGATTTGGGCAGAGAAGTAGCGAGACAGGCATGGTCGGGCTGAGAATGGGGAAGACATGAGGGGCTGGCTAACAACAGGGTAGACATGTGGATGTCGGGCTGAGCATGGGGGAGAGATGCAGGGCTGGCTAAGAACAGGGGGGACAGGCGGGGTCAGGCTAAGAAGGGGAGAGACATGCGGGGTCAGGCTAAGAAGGGGGGGGAATGCTGGGATCAGGCTGCAATGCGGGGAGGTGTTGGGTCAGGCTGTGATACAGGGAGATGCTGAAGTCAGGCTGAGACGCCAGGTCGGGCTTGGATGCTGGGGTCAGGCAGTGATGCAGGGAGATGCTGGGGTCAAACTGCCATACAGTCGGATGCTGGGTCGGGCTGAGATGCTGCAGTCTGGCTGCAGTGTGGGAAGACGCTGGCGTCAGGCTGAGATGCCAGGTCGGGCTTAGGTGCTGGGATTGGGCTGCGATGCAGGGAAATTCCGGGTCGGGCTGCAATGCGGGGAGATGCTGGGGTCAGGCTGAGATGCTGGGGCTGTGCTATGATGTGGGGCAGATGCTGGGGTCGGGCTGCAATGCGGGGAGATGCCAGGTCGGGCTGAGATGCGGGGGTCAGGCTCAGAACGAGAGAAATGCCAGATCAGGTCGGGGAACATGGGGAGTTTGGCTGTGGTCCACACAGCTGGGAATGCTCCCAACTGTGTTGTGCCTTCTAGCCAGCCCCCACCCCATGTTTTCTGTGGTTGGGAGGCCAATTAAGTCAACTTAGGGCAACTCCTCTTCCACATTACCTCAGGTCGACTTAATAAAGTCAACTTAACTGTAAAGTCGACTTTCTAAGTGTAAGTTATAAAGTCGACTTTACCTGATGCTAAAGTCGACTTTATTGCCCTGCAAGGTAGACAGGGCTTTGTTTTAAGTCAACTTATGGGCTCTTAAGTTGACTTAAACCCACAGTGTAGACATATCCAGTTTGAGTGGGAGCCCAAATGGGTCAGACAGAGGACTCAGTGGTACTCCAGCTCCCAAGCAGTACCCCATCACAGTAACTCCCTGGCACAACCCTGCTCTGAAGCACTGTGCCCCGAGAGCATCTCAGACAAAAGGGTGCCTGAATTTCATTCTCAGAAATGGCAGAATTGCTTTGGCTGAAACTGTCCAGAAATATTCAGCTTGAGGCAGGAAACTAGCATGAGACATTTCAGCCTGAATAAGTTTGGCAAAATTAGAACACCCTGGGACATTTCAAGCAACCTTAAAAAGGGGCGGGCTACCAGTCCCCCATGTAATGTCTGATCAGCTGTACAGAGGCCAGCCTGTACAAGGGGAAGTCAGTGGCTATGTGTAAAACTAGGTGTGTGTTTACATGGAGCTTTGTAGCCAATTCCCATGATTTTATGTGTCTCATGACTAATGTTAATTATGTTCCTTAAAACCCCAGCTGCTGGAGTCAAGGGGGTAGAGGATAATTTCAGCCTTCATTCTTAAAGAAAAAGTAAGATTTTTAGCCCTTTTGTCTGTGGAGAAAGCTTAAAAATGTGTCCCCACCCCCAGGGTACCCTAACAGCCCAAAAAGCTGAAGGCAAATAAAAAAGAACTCCATGTTTATTATTTGAACCTAACTGCATGATTTAAAAGCCACTCTCATAATTTCCAGTGAGCCATGATTTTTGAGCCTTTGGGGTTCTGAATTCCAATGAAGGAAGTTGAGGTCACCACAGAGAGGAGTGTGGGCTAGGTCTCAACTGTCTGCAGTCAGGGAACATAACCCAGGCCTTGTCTGCATTAGGATTTCACACCACAGTACATGCAGTGAATATGTAGCGTAAAAGCGCACCCTCCCTTGGAAGAATGGTGCCCTCTTACTGTAAGCAGGGGGGGATGTACCCGCTATTGTGGGGAACTTTTCTGGTTTATGCACCACCCTGGTGAAGGTGGGTAGCAACATGTTCTGAGTCCTTGCTCCCACTTCCTTTACCCAGGGACCTGCCTGACCTCAAAGACTCCCCTCCCTCTCTCCTCTGTGGTGGGGGTCTCTGTAACCCCAACAAGACTGGCCCCAGCTTTCCTGGGGGCTTGACCCCCAATTTTGTTGCAGTCATTCAGGGCAGGGGCTAGGGTGTCCCCACTCCAGGATGCTGACTGTACGGGGTGCCTCCCTGGCCCACCATTCTCTGTATGCAATTTACAGTAATACAATTTATTAAGCAAACAGCAATCAATCAAATTAAAATAAAGAAAAGAGGAGAAAGGTTAAAGGTGAAACACCCAACAAGTTCCCTGGCACAGGGACATCACACACAGCGTCTCTGGGGTGCAGAGGACATTCTCAGTCTGTTTTACATGTTGTAGGCCCTCTCTCCAGGCCTGGCTAGGGTTACCAGACGGCAGACAAAAGACATCCTCCTTTTTGCCCTGCCGTCCTCCAGGCATTTGGGAAAAAGTGCAATTTGTCTGGCTTTTTGCTGGACGCATGGGGCAGCGCTCTAAAAATAGAAGGGTGCAGAGCCTGCACCTCCAGAATGGGTTCCCCCTGCTGCTCAGTCCGGCTGTAGCGCCTGGTGGGGTTGGGAATTTGCGGAGTATCCATTGCTGGGCTGCTGCATGTATATTGGCAGTGAAGAGGTCTGGCTGGGGGTGGGGTTGGCTGCAGCTAGGGAAGTGGTTTGGGTCTACCTTGTTGCTCCTGCTGCTCAGGGCTTCCTTCCAGTCTCCAGCTCAGGTCTGCTCCCCTGTTCTTCCCCCTACCCCCACCCCCATTTTTGGGAAGGCTTGCTTTTATTTTTTGGAGAGGCTGGGGCTTTTGTTCAGCTTGATGCCATCTCTCACAGAGACAACCTTGTGGCCCCTGCTTCACTTTCTGCTTTTCTGCCCTGCTTGGCTCACAGTTTCTGGGGAGGTTTCTTCCTCTAATGGCTCAGTTAAGCCAGATCTTTATTCTTTCTAATGGACATTGGTTTTTTGCAACAAATCTTGTTTACAAGTCAAGGAAAATTCACTTTGGGTTGTGAGGTGGTTTGAATGCATGTGATTTTCCTTTTCTCACTGTGATTTTTCAATTTGCTTCTCTTTTCCAAGATGAGATTATTCTGCTATAGATGTATCCTTAAATTTTATTAAGACACACCAAAGTGCAAGTATTATACATTCTAAAGTAGCTGCTGGGCTGGGCCTGATCCTATAGTTTAAATGAAGTCAGTCAGAAATTTGATTGAGCAAGGATTGCAATGTTTGTCCCTTTGTTAGTAGTTTATCAAATCACAGAAAACAAACAGCTTGGTTTTGCCTTTTGCATACATATTCTATGCTTATTTTTATTTTAGGGTGAGTTTCTTTTGGTATATTTATGAAAAAACTGATCAGTGCATCTGAGAATAGGTGCTGTCATCTTGGGTGCAGCATTTGATAGTCAAAAACATCTAATTTTACTCCCCCCCCCCCCATTTGATGTGTATTTCACATAAAAACAAAAGGAAAATGTTAACTCTCGTAAAATAGATATATAGCCATCTGTGGTTTATAGCAGACATAGTAGGATGTGATGTCTAGAAACTTGCATTTTAGATAAAATGTTATGTTTCAAGCAGGTCTGCACATAAAAACCAGCAGCTCTGACTTCTGATTGCTCCGTTCCTGTGTTGTAAAACTTTGCGTGTCTGTGATTTTTTTTTTTTAATTACTGCACGGTGAGGTTCAAAACTGAGACTAGACAGGGATTTCCCTACCCCCCCTCCCCAGTTGTCAGCTAGTAACAATTATACCAAATTAGTGAGCATCTGCGCTCCCCCCCCCCCCCGATTTCAAGTGTTGGGGAGAATACTGCTGACAGAGATTACTTTTCCTTTAGAAGCCAACAGCTCAAATTCTGCTAGACTTCATGGCGTCAACGGCGGGCCCCTCACTGTGTCAAACAGTGAGAGTGAGTTCTGTGAAGGAACTTACTGTGTTAAAACTGTTTTTAATCTTGTCCATAATTGCTACATTAAATTTATTGGAGGTTTGTTTCCATTTGCAACTCACAATGTAAAAATATCAATCTGGATAGGAGTTCTGCAGCATGATTCTCCTTGCACCTTGATATAAATAATAAATACTTAATTTTGTAACTCCTTGAAGTGACTGGCTTTATGGTTATGTTAGAGCACAAAGCTCTGGTAGTCCCCGAGTCAATCCAAGTGGTCCCAAGACGCACAAAGACAGAGGAGGTCACAGCGCATATATGCTTTATTACCTTACAGAGATCTCGTGGAGCTAGCTCTGCGAGGGGTACAGTACAGCGGGTTTTATAGTACAGTCTACAGGAAAAGGGGTAAGGCGGGCACAGAGCCAATCATAATTCAGGGTCGGGGGCTGTATACCTTATATGTCTGGTCACCTCACCTGGTCAGGGAAGGTTTGTTTCCTTATATGGTGTATCACCTCATCTGATGCTTCTGGGCCCATGTGACTAACCCGGAGATGGTGAGGACAGGTGAGATGTGAGTACCCTGGGTCCCTGAAATGGTGTCTCAGGACCCAAAATGGAGTCTGCTGACTCATGCTAACCCCTTCAATTACTTTAATGTGAAGATGAAAAATACTTAAGCCATTCATTTGATATTCCTGAGCTGCTATTCTTACAATTCATCTCACACTAACTAGGGGCTAAACAGATTTCTCTGCAGTTGGGTGATCAATGGGGCAAGCATTTGGGGTGGGCACTAGCTGGGGTGGTGGGGTGGATGAAGGGGGCCTAGGCTGGGCCCCAGATGTGTATGTGCCCTCCAATGTCCTCCTTTTTGTATGGCCCTGTCCTCCTTTCCATCCTTTGGTATCTGGTAACCCTAGGCCTGGCAGCACTGCTTTGATCCAGGAGTCAGAGACACAGGCTCTGG
The DNA here is from genome assembly GCA_007922195.1 of Podocnemis expansa. Taxonomy (NCBI): domain Eukaryota; kingdom Metazoa; phylum Chordata; order Testudines; family Podocnemididae; genus Podocnemis; species Podocnemis expansa. The sequence goes on from ML682045.1 coordinate 136,899, forward strand.
CACTGGCCACACATCCCCAGGCTCTAGGGCACCACCATCAGACCCCCTTTCACAGTTCCCCAGTTGCTCACTGCACCCATCTCCAGATGGTTCCAGCCCTGGTTCCCAGCCCCCCTCTGCTTTAGAGTGGCTTTCTGGGATGCTCCTCTGGTTCTGCTGCTATGCATCTGCACAGAGCAGATCAGCTCCTTGGCTCCTTCTCTGGCCTCCTGCACCCAGCTCCACACAACTCCAGCTCCAGCTCTGCTTGGCTCTCTGCTGGTCCAGCTACTGTGGGTCTGCTCTGCAGAAATCAGCTCAGCCCAGCTCCCTAGGCTGGGTTCTCTGGCTCCCAGCTGCTGGTTGATTAGTGCTTCCTCCCTAGCTCAGCCCTACAAGCTCTCTTGCCCAGCCATGTCCAGCCTGCAGTTTCAGCTCAGGGGTGGGGGAGCACTCTCCTGGCTCTCTCATTGTGCTGTCCAGCCAATCAATAAGCTTATCTTGGAACACTGGCCTCTCCCACTGGCTGTCTGTTTCTGAGTCCTGCTCCCAGGCTGGAGTGGCCAATCAGAAAGGCCCATTCAGTTTCAGTAAGGGACTATCAGTCCCCAAGAATTAGCTGGCCAAGGGTGATGAACATAGGAAACCAGCATGGAGAGAAGGTAGCTAGCAGTTGCCCCGTAGCTGACAGAAAGATAGCCCCTGGTGCGCAAAGGCTCCTGGGAAGGCTCTCACTGTGCCCAATCCCAACAATATGGGGGGGGGGCAGGTTGAGAAGGGAAGAGATATGGAGGGTTGGGCTGGAGACAGGCAACAGGAGAAACACATGGGGTTGGGCTGAGAAGGGGGACACACACAGGATCAGGCTGAAGAAGGGCAAGGGGAGAGACACACTGGGTTGGGCTGAGAAGGGGTAGGGAGATGCAGGGTCAGGCTGAGAAGGGGGAGAGATGAGGGGTCGGGCTGACAAGGAGAAAAACGCCAGATCGAGTTGGGGGAAGGTGACTTGGGCTGTAGTGCTAGGATTCAGGGCTGGGGCTAAGACATGCAGTGTTTTGATGTGTTGCACACAGCTGGGAATGCTCCCAATTGTGTTGTGCCTTCTCTCCCTCCCCAAGCCCCAGGTTTCAGATAGCTAGGAGGCCAATTAAGTTGACTTAAGCCAACTCCTGGGCTACATTGGCTTAAGTCAACTTTATAAAGTCAACTTAACTGGTGAGTCAACTTTACAAGTAAGAGTTATTACGTTGACTTAAGCAAACACATAAGTTGACTTAATACCTTCTCAATGTGGCTAGGGCTTTGTTTAAGTCGACTTAAACCTGTAGTGTAGACATACCCAAATAGTGCAAGTATAACCTGCAAGGGTGGGCTACAAGTTATTCATTAGCTGCTCTCCAGTGCCTAACAGAGATGAATCCCTGGAGAAAGCATCCGGAGACCCAGGATTCAGTTCTAAAGAGACTCACAGCGAAGACTGCTCAGAGTTCCCGTCCCACATTAAACTACTACTCAGCATAAACATAACAATGAACTTTATTAACTGCTAACTTAACAAATCTTATCATAAGGAAAAAAAATTAATTTAAACAAAACAGTAAGAAACACAAGAGTCCCAAAGTTCACGTGGAGTCACCCTTACGTCAACTGCAATCTTTTGTTCAAGTCCTTGAGGCTTGAGTGGAAAGATGCAGCAGTTCTCTTCTCCTCTGGCTGCAGGAATCTTCAACAGGAATCCATGCAGTCCTTTCTTCCTGCTCTGCAACCAGCACCATGCAGTCTGTTAACCAGCTCTCACTCACCTTAAAGAAAACTCCACATCAAAATGCTCCACCACAGGGAGAAAACAGCTTGCAGTCCACTCCTGGCTCAGCTCCTCTCAAACACTCGGACTCTGCACATTACAGCTCTCTGTAGTTCCAGCTCTCAGACTTCTGCCCACACCAACAATAGAAAACCCTGTGGAGCAGGCTCAAAATGCTACTACATCCTATTGCCAGAAACTTCTGGTTTCTGGGCAGCTAAATCTGCCCAGCAACATGACCTAGCCTGAACCGCTCTCTACAAGAGAGAGTCTGTTTTAGGCATATGGGTTACGCAAGCTGTTATGGGAAAACTCCCATTTAGGGTGCCTAGGTGGGCCAATCAGTACCAGACACCACAGCTTAATGGTTGAAAAAGATTTTTATTCTTGTACAAGAAGGGAAAGGTTACAGAGTTCCAGCAGAACCAGTAAGCTTTCCACACACCCGCCCCCCCCCGTGTCAAAGGTATCGCTTATACACTGTGTAATAAAGAATTTGCATCACCATACATATGTTACAAGATAATCACAAGGCTTTTCCTTCAGTAGTTCTTTGTATAGTCTTCATGGACACATCACTGAATTTCTTACAACTGCTCTTTGTATTGCTGGTGCGTTAGCAGTTTTTCACTGAGCCTTGCTTTTATTACTTGGCTATCCTGCATTGTTTTTGCCTACTACACTATTAGTTTTTATTCCCAATTCATATTAGTCTTATTTTTATTAAGATGCACACAGACCTTTATAAATTTTCCATAACAAAACGAAAGCCTATGTGATGTCCATAGACATGTCCATGCCTAAAATCCCAAGCTGACCCGCGTCACTGAAACTGGGACGACAGACTTTTCTGGTCAACTCTTGCTTATTTGTAGGAGCTTTTGCTTTAAAGGGACTTTCCCAAACCATTCACAGAAGGAGTCTCAGGGCCTAGAAACTGTATTTTGTGTTCATGGCAACTCCTGCAGGAAGAAATGCCAACTTCACTAAAATGAACAGGATCCTCAAGAAGCCAAACCGAGTGAGCCTAATTTCCCTCTGCTGCACGCAGCCCTCCGGGAATGACTTTGAGGCTCCTCATGAGGCATCAGTTGTCATTTGCCTGATGGGATAGACTGCAGTTCCACCCTGCTGGCTACAGGAAAACCCTGAGGCAGAGAGAAGTGAAAAACCACTGACTTCTTGAAGGACAGTCAGTCTCCACACGCAGCATCCTCCAGCCTGTCCTCTTGGCTGCAAAGCAGAGCACTGAGCAGATTGGGAGAGGAAGACTCCTAAAATGGGAGCTGGGGAGGAGGGGAGCTCCCCCCCCCAAGAGAGGAAGGGAGGCTTCCACCCAGAAGAGGATCATCTTATGGAGTCTACGCCCAGGGTCTTCTCTCTGGACAGGCTTCACTTTGTTTCCTTCTGTTCTACAAAGTGAACAACAAGTGCAGTTGCTCGGTTAACCCCTTGCACACCTGACAAAGCAGTGTGGTGCTGGTGCAGGGACGTAGCCAAAAGTAGGCTGGGGGTCCACTCACTTTGCCATCAGGCCTGCCCTTAGCACTCAGCAGCAGTGCAAATTTCTCCTCTGCAGCCACGGAGCCACCCAGCATCCAGTGGCCACTACCACAGGTGGAGCAGGAACATCAGCGCCAACAGCTCTGCAGCCACGGCAGCCATGGCTGTGAGCTGAGTTGAATCACCAATGCTGATGCATCTCCTCTGCTTGGTCCCAGCCATGGCAGCAAAGTTTGCACTACTGCCAATGTGATGACACTCTCCCCAACCCACCCCGTGGTATGTGTGCAGAGCTTCCAGTCCTGTGACCAGAAACTACCCTCCTCTTTCAGAGGGCCCATCCAGAAACAAAGTTGGCTATGCCACTTTGTTGGAGCAGTACATCCTGTGCAAGTCCATGCATGGTGCATGTGCGATCCCTACCCTAGTGTCCATTCACCATTGCCTGGTGATATAACACAGCACAAGCTAACTCTGAGTGCTCGTCCACACTGACAGTGCTACAGGTCCTGCTGCACCACTGTAGTGCCTAGTGAAGGTGCTACCTGTGCAGATGGGCTGGGGTCTCTCATCAGAGTAGGTACTCCACATCTCAGAGAGGAAATTGCACTTGCGCCTAAGCTGGAGATTAGGTGGGAATGATTACGCCACATGAGCATGGATTTTCCAAATGCCTGAGCAACGCACTTTTATGGATACAAGTTCTTAGTGTTGAACCCGGGGGTCGCGATGTAACTGCGACGGACCGGCAACATCCACCAATGAGACACCAGTTCAAGTAAACAAAAAAAGCTACTTTTATAGTGATACCTATGACCAATTAACAATATGGAGCAAGAAAGTCTATATAAAACACTTATAATCAACTAACAGTGTGGAGCAAGAAAGTCTATATAAAACACTTATAACCAACTAACAGTGTGGAACAAAAAAGTCTATGTAAAACACTTATAACCTAACAACAGTATGGAGCACGAAAATCAATGTAAAACATCTATAACCAAACAACACTATAAAGCATGAAAGTCCATACAAAACACTTACAACCAACTAAAATACTTATAACCAAATAACAGTATGGAGCAATGACCTACAAGAGGGTGGCCATAATAAGTCAAGGACTTTTCTGGCCTTTTACTGCCTCAGCATCGGTATAGGCACTGATCAGCCCAGCCGACGCATATTTACCAATGGCTCAAAGCCATTCCTCCTTGCTAGCCAAGAAGGGTGGGTGGCAGAATGAAGGAGTCAGATGAGAGAAACTAAACTCCCACACTCCCCCCGTGTATGCTGGGGGAATTTGGGGACAGCAGTTTAGAGCAGAAGTGGAGCAATAAACAACTTTACAATAAAAATGCAAAATACAAATGGCTAATAAACATATGACAAAATAACAATCTATGCTAGGCAATGAACAGCTATATCATGAAAAGATTATGCAGGATACAGGGGGGATAATAAACAGCTACACAAACTATACAAAACTCAAATAAGGAAGCTACAATAACAGACTATACATGAATAGTAGCAAGGAGAAGAACTAAGAGAAGTAGGAGGCTTGTATTGATTTATAATACCTGTCCTAGCACCGTAGTGGAACCCAAAGCAAGGAGGCAGACTAGCTGCAACATCCCAGTACTTAATCATTTGGCCGGCAATTCGTGTACACCCCCTCCCGCCCCCCCAAAAAAGGTCTCATGGGTGGGTGCTCCCTGTCTCAGTTGGGGGATCAGTCCAACCAGGTCACGAGGTGCCCTTTAGCATTCGAGGGTGGGAGAACACCAAGCTAGCTGAGACAGGGGGTTTAAATAGAATTTTGCACAGCCAGAGTAAAAATAGCCAATTGGGAGTGGGATTCTGGTCAGGACCAATGATGGAACTGAGACCCCAGACAATGACCCCTCCTTCATGGTGACGGGGGTGCCAAGAAACTGTTCAGGGGGATAGGAACTCACGCCCCTTCTTGTTGACACAAAGCTAGGGAGGAAGAAACTCACACAGGAGATTGAGGGCCATCAGGGGAGATTGATACTTAATATTCTTCCCCTTGAGCTGTATGGCCTGGAGATGAGGCCCATCAGGGAGATCGATACTTAACATTCCTCCCTGAGAGCAGCATAATCCAGGGGGCTATGTGTGGGGTGGGGTGGCCATCATGGCTGCCACCTCCGTTGACACCTAGTGTAAATCAAGTCTGAGAAGAGTCACAAGTGCAAGGTTCTCGCTATTAACAAACAAACTCATAAATAACAGAGACTTCACTGAAGGTACCAGGGAAAGTTCTCACAAGATAAGCTGGTTTAGTTTAAGATGTGGGAGTTGATTTCCTCTGGATGGCTGACACGTATATTCCATTCTGAGTGAGTGGGTGTAAAGGTGAGTTGGTTAGCGTGAGACAGCCAGCACAGGATGGGATCAGATGCCAGAGGCACTGAATAAGGTCTGATAGGTCTGGCTTGCTCATTTTGCTTTGTTGGATCAGAATTGTATCTACTAGTGTACAATGTGGGGGCTTCCCTGCTGGAGTACACTGCTCAGCTTATGTGTTTTGGCACATACATCATTTGTTTTTGGTAATAGCATAAATGTCCTTGAAAAAGGACATTCTCAGTGTAGTTTTCAAATCCTTTGTTAGCAGGGTTGGATTAGGGAGCCTTGGGGCCTCAGGCTGCACATTACTGTGGAGGGGCCACCTAGGCTGGGGTCCTAGTCCCCCACCACTGTGGGGCCCCACTGCTTGGGGTTCTGGCCCCCCACCATGGCAGCCTCCAGACAGGCCAGCACTGAGGGAGCCTTGCAGCCAGGGGCCACTGTCCCCAGAACTCTTGTCCTAGTCTAGCTTGTCTGCCCGGGCATGCCCCCCAAAAGAAAGCCCTCCCCCAATCTACAGGAGCTGCCCCCATGGAGGGGTGGGCCCTTCGCTCAATAGGGGAAGCTGAGTCTGCCCTCCTGTGCTCCTCCCCATGCTGCCATCTCCTGGACCAAGGCCAGTGGTCCCCGGTGGTGGTGATATGCTGTGGGGCTGACCGGTTCGTAGTGCAGACTCCAGAGCGACCCTCAAGAGCCATGTGCCCTGGAAGGCAGCACTTTCCAGCACTGTCCCCAGGGCAGCGTAAACACATGCCAGCCCACCCTGCCTCCAGGTATAGACCAGCCAGCCCAGAAGCAGGGTGGGAGGGCCACAGAACCTGGCCTCTGGCTCCAGGGCCCGGCTTAGGACCCTCCTCCCAGTGCTCCACATGCCCTCACCACTGATGCCGTGGGGGTTGTGTGAGGTGGTGGGGGTAGCCCAGAGCATGCAGTGGCTTTAGGCCTGGAGCCTGGTGCTTCAACCCCTATAGCCCCTGCATTGATCTGGCCCTGCTTATTAGTCATGAATTGTAGAATGATGGCACCTTTTTTGCACAGAGTTTGGAGTTGGGGTGTATTGATGGCGAAAATGGCAGAAGTATCAGAGAATGGCCCTGACTTCAGTGAGAAATGTTCACTAGAGCTGGATGGGAATTTTCCCTCCAGAGGATTATGCCTTTTAATAAAATTGAAAGTTTCTATGGGAAAATTTTCATATTGCCTCCCAAAAACTCCATTTTCCATTGAGGAAATCAAAATGATGGCTCAGCAACTGTCCACCTAGACAGCTCTTGCCAATTTCTTTCTCTCTATGTGAAATGATGAGAACCTTTCCAAGGGAGCAAGTAAACAATTCTGTTTCATTTCTCCTGGAATGGAATGTTCTGAAAATCCCTTCCCAGGAGAAATTTTATATTTTTTATATTTTTATCCTGAGTCAAAACAAAACATTTTTTAAAAAATTCAGAAGTGTTCCTAGGCAGGGATTTCCATATTCTATGCTTTCTAATTGTAATCTTTTGTATTACATGGCAAGGCTCACCCTTACTTATTTCCTGGAGGTGTAATTCTCTTTTCAAAATGGTAAGAGCAGCCAAGGTATACTAGGTTAAAAAATCACTAAACACAAGAGCACCCGAGGCCCAGGTACCCAAACTTTTCTCTGTTGAGAACTCCACTAGTACACAAGTGAGACAGAGTGAGCATTACATGTGAATCCAAGGGAAGCAGTGTGAGCCGAGACAATGTGAGTGTTCAAGCTGGCTGTTCACCACACCTACAGTATTAGTGGGCAGAGCCGTAACATGGCGATCCAGTGCCCCTTTCCATTAGCAGCACTTGGGGCCAGCACCATGAAACGTGCCCTTTAATAGAGCAGCTCTATTGAGCTACTCCCATGTGCCCTGAGCGAAACCCCATAGGCTCACCATTATGGCCCTGTTAGTGTGGCCTGTCAGGTCATCAGTCTAATTATAGTTAGGAGAAAGAAAAACATGAATGATCCTTGTGAATTACTTAAGAACATTTATTAGTTATCCAAAAAGCCACAGCTGAGAAAGGAGGTCGAAAAACTAACCTGGCTTAGAGAAGAAGTGAAACCAGCTATAAAAATAATATATAACAAATGAGAAAAAGGGATAACAAATCAGGAGCTTGGCATAGTAGAAAATTGATAAGGGAAACAAAGTGAAATCTGGCAGGAACTGTTAAGTACAATAAAGAGATTTTTATCCATATTAGGAACAAAAAGAATCCTAAAAATGTTATTGGTCCATTTCTAAATGGAAATGGTCAAATTGTAAATATTAATGCAGAATAGATAGACACATTAAATAAATATTTCTGTTTCATGATGGGGAGAGGAACAAATTATGTAGTTATATTAGGCAATGATGATGATGATGATGAAACATTTTCCATCCCAATAGCAACTCAGCTGCTATCTAAAATGCTTCTACTAAAACTAGACATTTTAAAATCAACAGCTTAGGATAACTTGCATTCAGGAGTTTGAAAAGAGCTGGCCAAGCAGCTTGTCACATCACTCATGTTACAATTCCCAAATGGCAAAGCACAGACAATCATAGGGTTGGAAGGGCCCTCATGAGGTCATCTAGTCTAAACCCTGCCAAAAAAAGCAGGACCACTCTCACTAAATTATCCCAGCTAGGGTTTTGTCTAACCAAGCCTTAAATATCTCTCAAGGTGGCAATCCACCACTTTCCTAGATAGCCCATTCCAGTGCTTCACTACCCTCCTAGTAAGGAAGTCTTCCCTAATATCCAACCGTGACCTCCCCAGCTGCAACTTGTAACCATTGCTCCTTATTCTGTCCTCTGCTACTACTGAGAACAGCCGAGCTCCATCCTCCTTGGAGCACCCCTTCAAGTAGTTGCAGTCTGCTATCAAATCTGCCCTCCCCCCCCCCAGTCTTCTCTTCTGCAGGCTAAATAAGCCTAGTTCCTTCAGTCTCTCTTCATAGGTCTTGTGCTCCAGCCCCTTGGATCATTTTTGTTGCTCTCCACTGGACTCTTTCTAATTTGTCCACATCTTTTTGCAGTGGGGAGCCCAAAACTGGATGCAATAGTCCAGATGCAGCCTCACCAGTGTCAAATAGAGGGAAATGATCACATCCCTCAATCTGCTGGCGACACTTCTACTGATGAAGACCATTGGCCTTTTTGTCAGCAAGAGCACAGTGCTGACTGATATCCAGCTTCCCATCCACCAGGACCCCCCAGGTCCTTTACTACAGTGCTGCTATTTAGCTGATCACTCACCAGCCTGTAGCAGTCTATGGAGTTTTCTCTGTCCCAGGTGCAGGACTTTGCACTTGTCCATGTTGAACCTTATGAGATTTCTATTGGCCCACTGCTCCAATTTGTCAAGGTCTCCCTGAATCCTGTCCCAGCCCTCCAGTGTGGCTACCGTTCCCCCCAGCTTGGTGTCATCTGCAAACGTACTGAGTGTGCAATCTATCCCATCATCCAGATCACTAATGAAACTGTTGAACAGAACTGGCCCCAGGACCGACCCCTGGGGCACACCACTCATTACTAGTTGTCAGCTAGACGTGGAGGCATTGATTGCTACTTGCTGAAACCGTTGATTTAACCAGTTCTCTATCCACCTTATAGTCCACAGCGAGATGGCCTTGATCACTATCTTGTAGTCCGTGCAGAGAAGCGAGATAGGACTCCAGTCCCGAAGGTTGTGGAGGTCCCCCTTCTTGACAAGAGAGCGGGAGCTCCCTGCTTCCCTTGGACTTGGCTCAGATGCAGAGGTGTTGCTGGTGCTGGGCACACTGGGGCACGTGCCCCAAACCTCAGTGCCAGTGCCCCGGATCTCCGGCCCAATCAGGCTGGAGATCCGGGCCCCAGCCGCCGGCGGCCGCGGCGGCCCCATCCCCAGCTGGGAATCCGGGGCCTGGCCACCTGTGGCTGCTTCCGTCCCCATCCCCCACCGGGGATCTGGGGCCTGGCCACCTGTGGCCACGGTGGGCAATCCAGGGCCCGGCCACGTGCACTGGCAGCAGCCCCATCCCTGGCTGGGGATGCAGGACCCCACTGGCTGTGGCCGGTTCCAGCCCCGTCCCCAGCCAGGGATGCAGGGGCCTAGCGGCACACAGCGACACAGCAGGGCCTGGCCCTGTCCCTGGCCAGGGGGCAGGGCCTGCAGGCTGGGGGTGGGGCTTGCGGGCCAGGGGTGTGGACTGGGCCCATGCCCTGGGTCCCTCCGTTGGCCAGCGATGCCCCTGCCCAGATGGCAGCCAGGTCCGGGCCAAGGATATCCCAGAACATGCAGTAGATCTCTGCGGTCAGCCCGTCCATGCCCAGGGATTTTTTTGGTGCCATCCTTGGCAAGCAGGCAGGTGACATGTTTTCTAGCCCCCCTCCATTTCTGTAGGGTGTAGAAGAAGCGGGAGCCACGGTCCATCTCCCAAAGGTCATGGATGCGGGATCAAATGAAGGCTCCCAGCGCCTGGAGGTCCTCAAGTGCCCAGAGTTCCTCCCACTTCTCCTGGCATGCTCTGCAGAGGGATGGATCCTCAGGGCTGGTGGCCAGGCATCTCTCCAGCTCTAAGACCTCATGCTCCAGCTGCTCTATCATCACATTCCTCTGCTGGCTGGTCCCCCAAATGTAGTCGTGGCAGAAGAGCCAGGCATGCACTTTCCCCAAGTCCCATCAATGCCAAGCCAAGGAAAAGGGGGGTCCCTGTTCCCACCAGGCCAGCCAGAATTCCCAGAAGGATGCCACAAAGCCCACATCCTCCAGTAGGCTGTTGTTGAAGTGCCAGTAGGCCGACCCTGGGCTCTCTGTTGTGAGAGAAGCCATCACAGTCACCAAGTGATGAGCCAAGAAAGGGGTTGGCCTAATGTTGGAGGAGTGGGCTCATGGGAGGTGACAATGGGATAGGTAGATGCGGTCCAACTGGGAGTGGCACGACTGATCATCCTCCGCTTGGACAAAGGTAAGGTGACCTTGTCATCCGGGTGGTGGTTGTGCCAGACGTCCACCAGGGAATGATGGTCGATCAACTCCTGGGGGATGTCTGCGGCGGTCTGGTACTGCTCAGTCCTGGTCCTTGAGCATGATGTTAAAAGCCCCACCAATGACCTCCTGAGGATCTAAGGTGCCGAGGAAGGTGGCCACCTGCTGGAAGAAGGGCACCTGCTCCAGGCCTAATGTTGGGGCATAGACATTGACCAAGTTCAACGCTAACCCCTCCATACGAACACAGAGGTACAGCAGGCGGCCCAGCATGACCTTGGCGACCACCAGCACCTGGGGCTTTAGGTTGGGGGAGAACAGGGTAGCTACTCTGCCAGAGCAGGTGGACAGATGGCTCAGTAACACCCTGTTCCCCCATTTCAGCTGCCAGCTGGCCTTGGTGGCTGGATCCATATGGGTCTCCTGCAGGAATACCACAGAGTAGCCCCCCCTTACGAAGGAAGGACAGCACCTGGGTCCTGTGGAGACCTATCCTACAGCCCCTAGTGTTCAAGGTTCCAAAAATGGTGGGGGCCACGAGGAGAGCTGGAGGGGATCCACAGGAGTGACAGGAGCATCACGGGGCCCCATCAGGCCATGCAGCAATCCGTGACCCACCCCGAAGGCCATGAGGGGGTCATGGAAGCTTCAGGGCCTGCGAGTGTTGGCCAGGAAGGTGCAGAGCTTGTCCTGCAGCGGCAGGGGGTCCAGGGAGGAAGGACTGAGGCTGTCCTCCAGTTGGGACCTTGTGTCGGCCCTGCTGCCTGCCGGAACGGACAGACAGAGCATGGGGCCCTGTCGCAGTGCTGATGATGGAGGTGCCGTGCTGTCCAGTCTGGCCTCTGGCATGAGGGGGAAAGGCGGCAGAGGGAGGGCTGCAGCCCCAGGCAGGGTAGGGGCCACAAATGCCACCTCCCAGGAGTCGGTGGCAGTGAAAAGGAAGATCAGTGTTGGGCACGGGTAGCTTACGGGCTGGGGGGGGGGGGGGCCCCATCAGCGGCCTTCACAGGAAGTGAGTCTAGGAGGGCCTCCAGCAAGGGGGCAGAGCTGCTCCCTTGCGCTGCTGTCTCCATGTCCTTGGCTGGGCCCTCCCGCTGGACCTCGTTGGGGAGCATGGCAGAAGGCCCATCGGTAGCTCTCCTGGCACCATCAGCTCCCCCGATGACTTTTGGGGGGGCCTCCTCTCTGTCCGACGTGACGGGGAAGCACCTGGACCTTCCGGCATTTGCTGTGCTTCCCCATGACGAGGACTCAGCCCTCTGAGGTGGCAGAGGAGGTCTGGCCAGTGGGAGCTGGGCGGGGCTCAGAGGCAGGAGGCAAGGGCAAAGGTGCCAAGGGAGAAAGAGGTAGGGGCAGAATGACAGGGGAGTGGTGTGAGCCCTCTCCCTGCTGGGTTCCAGCTACCTTTTCCCCTCTCTCCACCAAAGGCCCAGGTTTTTGCATGGGAGGAGAAGGGGTTGCGCTAGTGGCTGGAGGGCTGAGGTTGCTGGCTGTGTTGCGGCCGGCGCCCTTTGCTGCCTTGGGGGTGGGGGGGGCCGTTGCTCCATCTCCATGGTAGGCCGGGGGCAGTCCCTCCAGACATGCACCGTGGCCCTACAGAGGAAGCACCAAGCTTCCCCTGAGGAAAAGTGGATTCTATACAGTGCTCCTTGCTGGGGCACTAAGAAGGACCCGTCGATCGCTGCTCCATCACACGCTCCTGCCGGCGACAGCTGGGTTTGCACCTGATGGAGGAAGGACAGGACATGACGGAGGCTGGGGTCCTTACAGCCCAGTGGGAGAGGGCTGATGATTGAGATGGGCTTCCCCAGGGTGGGGAGGAGGGGAAGCAAGGCAGAGTTGGGGAGGAAGGGCGGGATGGAGGCGAGGACCACCCATACACCCAGGTCCTCCAGAGGCTGTATGAGGACACAGACACCCACCACCGCTAGGCCTTTGACAACCACCTCCTGTGTGGCGGCCTCCGACGCCAAGAAGAAAATGCTCATTCCATATATTTTGGAGGCTGCCATGATAGCCAAGGGCCCCACCACCCTTGCTGTCTCCTGCACATACATCTCCACATGCAGGGAGGTGGGCAATGGACCCCGTACCTCCTGGTTAAGGTGGAAGGCCAGGAGGTAGTTCTGGCAGCTGCTACAGCAATGAGTGGAGGGGTGGCAGCCACGTGGGCGTACGCCCTGGGGGCATGGATGCCTCCAGATCTGGTGGAGGGAGCAACAGGGGAAGAGGGGCTGCAGCCAATGGCATGGCCACAGTGACAGCGGGGCCTTTGCCTGCCTTTTTCTGCTGGCTTTTACAGCCGGCCAAGGTGGTTGCACCAGGAGCAGGGGTGGAGGCCCCTCCCATGCGTGCCACTGCTGGCACCCCTTTGCTGGGGGCATTGGTGTTAGTTGAGCAGCAACGGTGGTCAAAGGCAGCCACAGAGGTGGATGGGGGAGCAGGCTGAGGGAGAGCGGTGGAGGGCTGGGGCCAAGTGTGTCTCTTTGTTTTCACATGTGGCTGCAGGAAACATCATCATAGTAATCATGTAGAATAGATTATGAGCATCTACAAAGAAACTTTGTTATGGTGTAATTGGCATAAAAGCATACAATCCCAGTCTATAAACAAACAGAAAAATGATATAGATCAGGGGTGGCCAAACTTACAGAACTCAAGAGCTGTGCTGAGACATATAATCACATATTTTTACCTACTCCAAAATTACTAAACTTAAAATTCATTGCACACTTTAATTTTATCGTAAAAATAGGGCAAATGTTGATCCATTAATGTCAGATTCTAATAATTATTTAAGATTACCATGAAACTAGGCCTATACAGTAAAAATTTAGCTGTTGCTAGATGTAGAACACTACAGGCTTGTGGCAAGTTTTTTTTTAAATCTGGGCAGTAATTTGTCAATGCAGCAGGTAAAAGCTCTGAGATGCTGATCTCTATTGCACAATGTTTTGAATTTCATTGTGGAATATGATGCTTCACAGCAGTAAGTTGTGCCAAAAATTGAAAGTAATCTACCTTCAGTTTTAAATTTTTCTCCTTTGTATTTTCATTTCTTAGTATTCCACATCATGTTTAGGACTTGTAAAACATGATTTTATTTTAACAACGAGTAAGGTGCATTAGGGCCTATGAGAAAATCTAAACATGCTATGGGTTCTCTGACCATGTCATGCTTCTCTCCCCCACCCCCCGTTGCTGCTTCCCTGCCATCTCTTACCACCCTGCTGCTTCTGTGCTCTCTCCCCAACCATGCCACACTTCTGCCTCCCAACCCATCCCAGCACCTACCATGCCCTCACTTCCCTGCCAATATTTCTGCCAGTAAACTTGTTCACTGAAATACTCATACACAGTGAAGACAAAAGGTCTGAGGACTCAGACACAATTGTAACATTCTTTAAATAGAGTTTTGCGGTTTTTTTTAATAACCTTTTGACAGTAGTAATTGGTTTTGGATGTAACGCTTGTGTCAATTTTCAGTCATTTCTGATTATTCTTATTTAATTCTCAAAACAGAAATACAAGAGAAATAATTTTGCATTATATTACAATATCTGGAAATGCCAGGTGATTTTTAAAAAAGAAAATTAATTTACAATTGCTTTTCAGGTTTAAATTGCTATTGATCATCACTCATCTATAATCCATTGTAGACTTGTTCTTGATCAATTTATGTTGCTAGTTTTAAAAATATTTACCCAGAAAACAATATCAAAAAAGAAAAGTATTTAAAAATCATGCACTGATGTAATTAAAGACTGTATCATTATGCACACAGACAAGGAGGGTAGAAATTAATATTGTATGGGTAAACTGTACATTCTGGCAGTTACTTGCTCTGAGTGCTTCTCTTTCCCTGCTGGCTCTCACAAAGTTGACACTCCCCTCCCAGCTCTCACCACGCTGCTTTTTTCTGCCGGTGAGGCTTGCTCAATGGGGCCTCTCCCCTCCACTCTCTTCCCGGCTCTGACCAGGCTGCTTTTTCCCTGTGTGCTCTCCTAGGGCTGCCCCTCCCCTGGCTCTGACCACGCTACTCCTCCGCTGCCGGCTCTTTGCTGGCCCCGACAATTGCAAATTTCTCGCTCCTGGCTCACGCCATGCCGCCCTTCCTTCCTGCGCTCTCCCAGGAGCCGCAATTTTTCTTTAAAGAGCCACATGTGGCTCCCGAGCTGCAGTTTGGCCACGTCTGATATAGAGGAATATGTTTGCTAAATGGAACAGGATGAAAATGGAGGGAGAAGTAACAGTTCTAAAAGAGCCCTCCAGACCATGGAAGAAGGACCAGGCAGGGTTCATGGCACAGTGCCCCATAGCAAGGTATGTACCTAAAATAGCAGTGATCTAGGGTGGGATGATTAAACTAACCCCAATTACTATGTCTTAATTAGTTTTTAATCTCACAAAGAAGATGGTACAGTAGTAGTTCACATGCAAGAGTCCATCACACTTAAATTGTAAATTGACTGGCCAATGTGGTTGGAGGCAGTCTTTCTCATTTTCCACTCCACAGTCAAGTAAAAAAAGCAAGCAAAACCCAGGCACTTGTTTCCTTCTATCTCCTCTCACCACCCACCGCCCCAACCCCCCCCCCCCATGGTAGGTCTTTCTTCTGCCATATAGAGACTCTGAAGAGAGAAACTCATGGGATAAGTGAACTGTTAAATAATAAAGTCAGGACCTTGCCTCCCTCCTGTTCCCTTCCTTCAAGTCTTTGTCAGGATGGAGACACCTATGTTCTCAGATTATGGCGGCTGCTAAGAGAAAATCTGCAAAACATATAGATGGGGTTACCACAAATTGCAGATTTCCTGTGGGATGCTATTCACTGACAGCATTGTACTTCCTACACAGCAAAATGGCACTGGAAAATACATCTAGGCCCACGCAGCTAAGGAAAGTTAAAACCCAGACATACAACTCTCTTACAGTAACTGACTGAAATTCAGACCAAAGGGCAGCACAGGTTTGGGGTTTTTTTTGTTTTATGTTTTTTTTCTTTTTTTTGGTCCCATGTGGACTTCTGAATGTCTAAACTGGATTTAACTCTTTTTCCTTGCTCTCCATCAGCATTCTGTCTTGCTAATGCACTTGCACCCTGTCACAGTGCAAGGGAGAAAAATTCTAGCTAGGAGTTCTTCACAGTACCTTCAAATATCAAGGCTCTTCTTCAAGTGCTGCTCATATCATTCAGTTGTAGGTGTCTACGTGCTGCAGCACACTATTGGCCGGAAACTTTTTAGCTTTAGCCTATCAGAGTAGGGTCGGCGGACAATGTCCCCTCCAGGCACTCCCATGGCTGTATATAGGAGCCTGGCCCTGATCCTCCTCAGTTCCTTTTTCCACCCTCAGCAATGGTTATGGAAAAGCCCACTCCTTGTGATTACACAAGCGCCTGTCTATTCTGCCATGTATGAGCTGCCCGTTCAGCTTCAAAGATCTCTTCATGGACATTGTTCCACCAAGAACTGCTGCTCCTACCGAGCGTACGAACCCAGAGCCAGAAGACCGCTCCCACCTGGCACCAACAATGCCAGGCTTCAAACCCTGTGCTTCCTGCGGCAAGGCCTTCCCAAGGGATGACCCATGTGCAAGAAATGCCCCAACACCTTATATATTGGACAAAAAGGATGATCGCTCCGTAAGAGACTGAATGAGCACAGAGCTGATATCAGAAATCAAAGAACAAAGAAAACAGTTGCTGAGCACTTCCATCTTCCTAATCACTCGATGATGGATTTGTTAACGACTGTCGTTAGAGATGTACCTGGGACATCAAGCCTTCAAAGAGAAACAGCTGAACTCGAATTAATATGCAAGCTAAATTCTGTGAAAGCAGGACTCAGTCGAGACTATGGGTTCTTTTCCCATTACAGAAGGTAATTTGACTTTAGGCTTCCCATGGTTTGAGCCTGTAAACTGCTCTGATTTGCTGTTACTTTATGACCTGATCCTATGTTTTACACCCCCTTTCATTTAGTTTCATTCCTTTCTGTAAGTTCACCCATCTTCGAAGCATCTGAGGAAGTGGGATCTTCTCCCACGAAAGCTCATGCAAAAAATAAATCTGTTAGTCTTAAAGTGCCACACAACTGCTTGTTGTTTTTTCACTCCACAAGTAGTGCCTACGGTACCTGGGTGAATCCCACCAGGCTACTGATTGCTCCATCTGTCAGTCCTTTACACTGAGGACCTTGAAAGAAAGGGAGCAGAGGCGCCGTGCATTGGCCCTGGAACAAGCATGGCGGCCTACCCCTGGAGAATCGGGGGTCTTCCTTGGAGCCACCGATACTGCGTGCCAAAGCAGCACTGGAGCCCTCTTGGTGCCTCTCTCCTCGAGAGCACAAGACGACGCCCTCGGTGTCCACCTCAGTGCCAAAGTGTAGGCGTCACTCCAGCTCTCCCCAACCAGGACCTTCTCAGGACTGGGGCCAGGAGGCCATGAAGGTCTCCTCCACAGTGGAGGCTTTTGAAGTGACAAAAGCCCTCTTGCTTTTGCCTACACAGCCACCTTCCAAGGCTCAGAAACAAAGAGGAAAACTGGCTTTCCTCTCAGGGACATGGACCGCTCTGGTGTGGTACTGATTTCCATCCCCCATAATGGTACCAAATTCACTGGTACTGAAGTCAGAGAGAGTCTCTCCCTCCTCTGAAGGGCCTGCTGGTACTGGTCTGGGCCCTACAGCCAAGTGCCACAGAGAGCGTTCTCCTTCTCTCTGGCACTGTAGCGCTGCCTTGTTGCCAGTGATGACCACCCCAGCTCTTTCTTGCGCCGGTGCTAGGGCAAGCCTGATCCCTTGGTGCCGGGAAACAACACGCTCCCTGAGCCCTGAGGAGGTAACCACCTCACATGGGGCAGACAGGCCCGTGAGAGATGACCGGCCCTGGGCCCTACACAGTACTGACCTCATGAGTGGCCCCTGCCACAGCAAGCATCTGTGGAGGAAGCTTCCCAGAGCACCAGAGGGCTCAGGACCACTCCACCATTACCTGCAACTCCTGACAGGGCTTTAAATCCCAGCTCATGGTCCTACAGAGAGGACACTACTGCTCACTATGACCTCCTTCGCCATGGAAACAGCACATGCAGACTTGGAGGTCGAACCCATCAGTGGGGATCAAGACCCCCTGTATTTGATCTTGGGCTCACATCTCTCCCAGATGTGATCGCGGTCCCATTGCACTATAGCATGCACGACCTTGCTATGGTACACTGGTAGACTCTGGCTCCAATTCCTCCGGTCCTGGATATAGCAGGTCATAAATATCAGGTCCCACCAGAGAGTTTCCCCTTCTTGGTTGATCAGCCAGTACTGAGCTCTCGGGTGATGGAAACCGCCTTAGGGTGTGGGAGTGAACCTTCCCCAGATCCCGGGCTGAGATCCAGGGAGGCGAGGGGGCTGGACCTCATGGGCTGGAAAGTGTACTCAACCTCCACCTTCCAGCTCCACATCACAAACCACCAGGCACTGGTGGGACAATACACACTAGATATCTGGGAGTCCATGAGGTGATTCTGGGATCTCCTTCCCCAGGCACACCAGGAGGACTGTGACTCCCTAATACAGGAGGGCATGCTAGCATCCTGAGATGCTCTCTTGGCAGCATGGGATGCCTCTGACACGGTGAGCCTTGGTATAGCTTCAGCCATCCTTATGTATGGCTACAGGAGGCAGGCCTGCCTCAAGACATGCAGCAAGCTGTCCAAGACGGTCCTTTTGAGGGACAGTCTGTGTTTGCGGAGGCAATGAACCATCTGCTGCGTGGTGCGAGGGACCCCAGAATGGCCCTCAGATCACTGGGCATGCTCCCCCCACAGGTGCCCAGACACTCCCCTAGCCCTCACCAGCAACACAAGCACCTGCCTAGTGAGAGTAAAATCAGTCCTCCAGGGTCTCAAGATCTCCTCTACCACCTTTCTCATTGGAGTGCTGTGGCCCCACACCTAAGAGGCCCCTAATGACACACTCACACCCTCAGGTTTCACCTGCTTTCCTGGACTTCAGCAATCCCTCAGAAATCAGCAGCTGAGGCCCTAGGCAGGACCCCATTCACAGTTAGAAGGGGAGGAGCGGTATACCTGGGGTCTGAGAACCCCTGCCCCACATTGGAGTGAGGAGTGCCTTGCTCAGAAGGCAGTGGAGGTACACCACGCTATTCCTCCACACTCTGGGGCCTCATCTCATTTACTTTTCTTCCAACTGCTGCCAGTCACTGATCTGCAGGCCCAGTTCCCAGCGTCTGACTCAAAATCACCTCCTTCTCCCTTCCAGGGTCTTAAAGAACCCTAGCTCAATATACCCAAGGCTTCTCCTCCAGCACTGCTCATGCTAAAGCCCGAGATATATGAGTGCACATGGAGTTCTTCCTTTGGCGTCCAATTCAACTGCTCTAGAGCTAAATTACACTGCAGGGGACTTAGCATTCAGACCACTTCCCCGCAGTCGTTCCACCAAGGCTCCGCTCCATTCATACTAGAGCCTGAGTTAGCTTGTACGCATACTGGAGTACCACAACCACTTAATATTTAGCTGTCTAAGTTTATTTCTCCATACAGGACTTAGCATCCACTTTACTCGCTGCAGTCCTGTTTTTCACTCACACCAGAGCTAGGTACAGTAACACCCACTTTGCTGGGCAAGGGGAAAGACTCCTAACCCCTCCCAGCCCTACAACTGGAGACCCAGGGGCCTCATCACCTGGACCTCCTGAGACATACAAGAGAAGGGGCAAGAAAACCTCTTAACCCCTTCTTGCTGCTTTTGCAGCTTCATTGAGTTGCCCTGCCATCACATCCCTAAGATGGCCCATACATTGTGCGGATGTGGAGAGAATCCTCCTTCCACCCACAAGGGAGATAGGGAATACTTTAATATTTCCCTACCCTGCTGCATACAAATCTAACGGTGGGAAACAGGGAAGATGGGGCACTAGCATTAGTCCCGTCAGGCCCCCATAGGGATGCCCTCCCATGGGATCTCTCTCCCTCTCTCTCTCTCTTCCCTCTCCCACCCCTCACCCCAGATTCCCCTCACAGACCTCTTGGGGCTCCTTGAACCCTCTGTAAGCCTGTTCTGGGATGACCCGTTGCTCCTATTAGCAACACTATGCCTCTCTGAGCGTTGACCCCCTCCAACCCAGCCTGCATTAGCAGCTTGGCCTTCCAAAGGGGGATAAACCACCTTTGCCTAGATCAGGGGTTGCGAACTGAGCGGGGGAGAAGAGCCATCCCACCCCACCACAACCACATGAGCGAGAGCCAGGCCAGGAGCTGCAGCGTCTAGCACTGGGTGGGGGGTACGCAGGCAGCACGCATTCTCTCCCTCCCTGCCTCTCTGCACTGGCAGGGCGCAGCAGAGCTCCACCGCCTACCAGCCAACCCGCCTTCCCAGGAATGGCCAGCAATGGAGCTGCGGCTTGCGGAGGCAGGGCCCGCAAACGGCCCCTCCGCAGACTTCAGGCCTCTTCAAGCCAGCCACTCCAGGCTTCAATGGAGGCTGCTTTGCCCCCAGGCTGTGAATTGGGCCTGTTGAGGCCTGGAATGGCCAGGTCGAAGTGGCCCAACCTCCGCAGAGGTGCCGTTCCATGGCCCCGCCTCTGCAAGCCGCAGCTCTCCCCACCTGCTCCTGGGAAGGAGGACTGGCTGGTAGGCAGGGCCTCTCTGCTCGTCCCCGCCAGTGAAAGGAGGGAGGGAATGTGTGCCGCCTGTGCCTCCCTCCCCCCTCCGGCCTGCTCCAGCTCATGCCATTGTGGTGGAGGGGTTGCGAGCCGAGTGTCCCTGGAGCCAGGAGAGGATGCTCAGTGAGCCACAGGTGGCCACTGAGCCTGTGTTGCCAATCCCCAGCCTAGGTGGCAATGGATATTATGCCTACCCCCCTTCCCCACTAGGGGTCCTTTGGTTCCCCATAAGAGAACTGAAGGTTACCAGGACCTTGGAGGAAGTCCCTTACCCAGGGATGGCAGTGACATCCGCACCTTCACAGGCAGCCTACATAAGGGGCTCATCTATATCCTGCATAACCTAACAGCCTATGCCCAGTGGGACAAACCCATCACACGGTGGTATGTACCACTGAGGTCGTCAAGCAAAGCGGACAATATAGCAATGTTCCCTGTAAGCTGCCCACGTGGGCAGGGGCGCAGTGGCCCCCACTAACCAGCACAGGCAACATGGCAGGCCACGCAAGGCAGGCAGCCATGCCTCTATTCAGGCCAGAGTAGGGTTACCAGGTGTCATGAAAAAGGAGGACATCTCCTCCTTTTTACCTTCATGTCCTCCATCCAGCAGGCATTTTAAAAAAACATGATTTTTGTCTGGCTTTTTGCTTACAAGGGTTAAAGTATGCTGGAATGCCCCGGAACACCTTATTTTTAGGGGGAAGCTTTCCAGGGCCCCCTAAAAAGAGAAGAATATTACATTAATGCTACATTTTCTCCATGTGTCCCCCAATGTCCTCCTTTTCTTATTTCCCTGTCCTCCTTTCCATGCTTTGGTATCTGGTAACCCTAGGCCGGAGGAGCCCCGTTTCTCTGTGCTGTCTCAGCTCCCGCAGCACCACAGGCTCATTCAGAGGCTGGCTTCCTGGAGCAGTGCGAGTTGATGGCCCCTCCCCCAGAGGTGGTGCTGGGGTGGGGAGGGACCCGGGGCATGGGCCCAGCCCCCGCCCCCAGCCAGAAGGCCCCGCCCCCTGGTCAGGGAAAGGGCTGGGGGGATTGCGCCGCTGCGGGCAGCTAGGCCACGGCAGGGCCTGGCCAGAAGCGGCTGCTGGAGGCCGGGCCTGTGCACGCGGCCGTGGGTGGCCAGGCCCCCGATCCCCAGCTGGGAGATCAGGGGCCTGGCCACCCGCAGCCACAGGCATGGGCCTGGCCTCCAGCCACTTCTGGCCCGGCCCCGCCGCGGCCTAGCCGCCTGCAGTGGCGCGGCTTCCCCCTGGCCCTATCCCTGGCCAGGGGTGGGGCCTGCCTGGTGGCCAGCTGGGCCCTGGATTCCCGGCTGGGGATGGGGCTGCCGCGGCCGTAGCCGGCCAGGGATCAGGCCCCGGATCCCCGGCCCAATTGGGCCAGAGATCCGGGGCACAGGCATTGGGACCCGGGGCACGCCGTGCCTTCCCCCCCGCCCGCTGCACCTAGCCAGGGAAGGAGCAGAGGGGAGGGGAATTTAAATCTTTCCCTCTTCTCCGGATGAGGCTGCTAGTGCAGAGGTGGTGGCATCTTTGGGGCCTCTGTGGTAAGCAGCCCTGAGCCTGGGCCAGAGGGGGGGCCCTGAGAGATGGGCAGGGCTAAGTCATGGAGCTCCCAGAGGCAGCCATGCAGTCTGCTGCAGGGACGCAGGGCTCTCTGTAGGGGCAGGGGATGGGAGCTGGGCTGCAGGCAAAGGAGGCCAGAGCTGGGCTGGGAGCTGGATCAGGGTATTTAGCATGAAAGACCCTAAGTGAAATAAATTATATTGAGCCATTTAGCATCTCTCTCAAGGGTGAATGCTTTGCTTTTCACTTGCTAGAAGGCTTCAATATACAAGAGCTCCTGAAAGCAAAGTGATCTTTTAAAATAAGCAAAAACAAGTTGGGTTAATTTCAGATTCATTTTCTTTTCTGTGAGAGATTCTAATGCAATCAGTTTGTCAAGGTGAATTTCCAAAGGGATAGCCGTGTTAATCTAGTCCAGCAAAAGTACCACATGACTCCTTGGTTTTTTTTGTCAAGGTGAAGCTTCATAATGTAACTTTGTACAGACTCCTGTGATTGAAGGAAACAAATCCCATTAGGAAAATGAAATGAAAAACTGAAAGAATAAAAAGTCATTTAAGGCAGAAGGAAAAAAATAATGTCAGCAATGGAATAATAAAAAAAAAAAGGCCTTTGTTTGCAAAGTGGTGAACAGATTCTTCCTTAAAACTAGATCAGTCAAATCCAAAGGGCTTGACACTTGGAAAAGTTTGACTTAAGGACTGAAATTTGCAGCTGGGGCTCCTTGCTACTTAAAATAATTGTGAAATCCATTCAATTCTGAAATAATGGCTTGATTCCTGAATCCCCATGGAAAGAGGTTTGATGGCCTGTTAATTTTCATAAGTTTTTCAGGATCTGAATGTATTTCTATTTCCCCAAGAATTTGTTGGAAAATTAATCATTTTCTTTTACAAATCTGTATATACTTTTACCTCTTGCACCTGTAACTAGGTTTGACTTTAACTTTCATAAATTAAAACTAATTAAACTACCTTTATTATATTCCGCTACCAGACACATAAATCTCAATTGTACCTCATTTTGCTCATTTCAGTCCTGAGAGTATTTACATTCCAGGTATATTAATTATAGCCTCCCTTTTATTGTTGAAAATGATTTGGATTAAAAAAAAAGAACCATAAACTCCAAAACTGAGATCTTAGAGACACTTTATATCAAAGGAAGACACTCACAATGTTTAAAGTTTCCTGAATGCCTAATTAATTTTATTGCCCTTCATTTAGGGCATTGTTGTCCCATATTTAGCTTTTGAGAGGTATGATTGGGCATGATAATGTAATAGAATCAAACCTAGTTCTGTTTGATGCAAATCCTTTAGGCACAAAAAAATGGCCCTGGTTACAGAGATGTGATGCTGTGAGAAACTGTCTTAAAACATGTTTTCTGCCATTGCCACCTTTAGAAGTTTTGAATTTCTCAGATAACTTTACGGAAGGTGTTGCCCCGAGGGAATCTGGGGAAACGGTTGCTACCTATTGATTGTGATTTGCAATGCATGGTACATTAATATGTTTACTGAGGGCAAAATAGGTGTATTTTTAAGGTTGATGGGTAGCTATTAAATACAATCCCCTTAACATGTCAGTCTCATGATTGAGTTTGAAGCCACCTACTTAACTTCAAAGTTCCTATTCTCCCACAAAAGCTCATGCAATAAATAAATCTGTTAGTCTTTACATGCCACAAGCAGTGGCGTTGCGAGCATTGAGCACCCCGGGGCACATGCCCAGGGTCCCAATGCTGGTGCCCCAGATCTCCGGCCCAATCGGGCCGGGGATCCAGGGCCTGATCCCTGGTGGTCCGCGGCAATGGCGGCCGCGTTTCCGGCCAGGGATCCGGGGCCTAGTTGGCCACCTGGCAGGCCCCGCCCCCTGGCCATGGATAGGGCCAGGGGGTGGCTGCGCTGCTGCCGGCAACTAGGCCGCGGCGCGGCACGGCTTGGCCTGACCAGAAGCGGCTGCTGGAGGCCGGGCCCTCGGCCACAGCCAGGCCCTGGATCCCCGGCCGGGGATGGGGCCGCCGTGGCCGCTGGCGGCGAGGTCCCGGATCCCCAGCAGGGGACAGGGCCACTGCAGCTGCGGGCGGCCGGCCGGGTCCCGGATCGCTGGCTGGGGACAGGGTCGCCGTGGCCACCGGCGGCCAGGCTGGAGATCGAGGGCCCAGCTGGCCGCCCGCAGCCGCAGCAGTCCTCTCCCCGGCCTGGGATCCAGGGCCCAGCTGGCTACCTGCGGCGGCCCCATCCCCTGCTGGGGATCTGGGGCCTGGCTGCGGCTGCGGCCGCAGCCGTGGTGGCCCTGTCCCCAGCCAGGGATCCAGGGTTGCAGCCGTGGGCCTGGCCTCCAGCGGCTGCTTCGGGCTGGGCCAGGCCAGGCTGCGCTGCACCGCGCCGCGGCCTAGCTGCCGGTGGCAGTGCGGCTTCCCCCTGGCCGTATCCCGGGCCAGGGGGCGTGGCCTTCTGGGTGGGGGTGTGGCCTGCCCTCTGGCGGCGGGACCTGGGCCCGTGCCCCGGGTCCCTCCCCACCCCAGCAACGCCTCTGGCCACAAGACTCCTTGCTTTTTTTTTCCTACTTAACTTAAATCTATGTTTTGGACATTTAGGGCATGATCCACTTTGAACCCCTTTACCCCTCAGGCAGCATAACAGGGACTTAAATGAGACCCATTTTAAGGCCCTTGTGCATTCCCAGAGTGTTAAAAGAAGCTTCAGTAGAATTAAGACTCTAGCCCTCCATTTGTGTTTTCTCTTAATTATACCCCATTCATTTAAAGGGACTTGACCATTGATTCCAGAAATGTGAGGCTAAATTTTAAGCTAAAGGCTGGTAAACTGAAAATGTTCTTTGACATTGTCACTTATACACTGACAGATGATAAGTTCATTCCTGGCCCAGTTGGTTGATGTATGTGGCAGATTTTGAGCATCTAGTACAGATGTTGAGTGACGCTTCAGTCTAATGAACAGATTGGAAGTTTCTCATCAAGACATGATAATGCACATCAAACCATATCTAACTGCTGGATTCAAGGTTAACCTTAACTCTATATATGTAAAAAATAAATAAAAGCAAGGAGTTGTGTGGCACTTAAAGACTAAAAGATTTATTTTTTGCATGATCTTTTGTGGGAGAAAATCCCACTTCATCTATATATGTATTCTGGAAATGTGACAAAGACAGGCAACAAAAACTGTGAGGTGTAGAAGATGGTAGAGGCTAGATAGGCAGCAAGTGTCATTGTCTCACATTTGTTTAGTAAATTAATAAAACTACAGTACTTCAATTTAACATTTTTATTAAAGTTTGAATGAAAAGACATCTGTGAATTTCATTTGAATTAAAGCAGTTAGGCATGCTGATACTTCCAGCACCAATAAAACCATTGCCCTGGCAGTTCCATGCCTAATAAATTGCCGCTCAGCAAATACCGTAACTTGCTCAGCTGCATCATCAGCTTAGAGGGAACATTGCAATATAGCACATGATTTACTTTTAGGCAAGTCCCCTTTGGTGGACAAGTGCCTAATTCTTCGGGGCAGTAACTCTTCCTTCCATCCTTGTGAAGGCAGGACCCTCAACAGTCCTTGCAGGTACCCCCCCCCACTCCCTCTACTCTTGGAGAAGTGGTGGAACATATCAGCTTTCCCACCAGAGGGAATTAGAAGCATACACCCTGCCTTTACATCCAGGGGGAGATTCTCCCATACGAGAGGACAGACAGGCGTGCGCATGCACACATGCACAGACACACACACACACACACACACATACACACAAGACTACAAGAAGTTGTCTGGTTCACTCAAGTGTCTAAACCAGCTTTGGCTAAACGGTGGCGCGGGAGCTGCATGCAGTTCTTGAATGAAAAAGTGTGGCTCGTGGAAGAAAGCCAGAGGAAAGCAGCCCCAGCCTCAGAGTTTTAAAGCTCCCACCCTGAGCATGCTCTGACTAGAGCATGCTCAGGGGAGAACCCCAGCCTGTGCCTAGCTGCCGGAATGGCCATATTGGATGCTCAGCCCAGGCAGGGCTTAAAGGAAGGGGAGCAAGCCCCAGCCTGTGCCTAGCTGCCAGAGCAGGCAGGTAAGGGGGCCCTGGGGGGGGTCAGCCGGAGGGGAGCCAGCATCAGGATCTGGGGGGTTAGGGAGGGGGTCAGGATGGCAGTGAGAAGCGGTGGAAGGTTGTGATTTCAGGAAGATGTGCATCATAGTCAGGACAGAGGGGAGAAGCAGTGGCATGGTTGGGACAGCAGGGAGAAGCAAAGTTTTTACTCTATAGGTAGGCCTAGTTTTCATGGTAACCTAAAGTAATTATTATTAGAATCTGACATTAGTAGGATCAATATTTGCCCTCTTTTTACAATAAAATTAAAGAGTGCAATGAGTTCTAACCAGTAATTTTGGAGTAGGTAAAATATGGCTTTATGCCTCAGTGCAGCTCTTGAAGGTTTAGTAATCAACTTGTGTGGCTTTTGAGTTCTATAAGTTTGGCCACCCCTGGTCTACACCTTACCCACATGTAGAACAGCTCCACAGCTTTGTGGTCTTATCTCCTTGCAACCCACAGGCAGCCCATAATTTAATTACAAAGGGCCGCCAGAGAACCTATATACCCTGAGCACCTGTCACAGAGGAAAGGAGGGACTCTTATTAACATAACACTTTGCCCCTTTTCTTCTTCCTATTCCCCAGTCTTGCTCATATCT
Source organism: Podocnemis expansa (assembly GCA_007922195.1). NCBI lineage: Eukaryota > Metazoa > Chordata > Testudines > Podocnemididae > Podocnemis > Podocnemis expansa. The sequence goes on from ML682045.1 coordinate 163,476, forward strand.
GTAAAGCAGGGCAAGAGAAGGCTGGAGAATGAGGGCAGTCGGCTCCTGAGTCACTGGTGACTGCCTAGGCCCGGGACAACCGCCCTTACCCCTTACTACCCAACTATCCTAGTTCCAATCCGTAAAAGAGTCCCTTCCTGTTTTCCAAAGGTTGAGCTTTCTTAGGTTGGGATCCCACTGAAAGGAGGTCTTGAAACAAAGAACATCCCCTTGATACCAGAACATGGATAAAAAGCCATCTGCTCAAAGCCTTTCCCTGCTCTCTAACTTGTTGTGGGGCCCCCACAGGCCCACTCCCCTCAGGGACAGTCTACACTGCCCCAGAAAGGGACCATGCCAAGATCCATCTCAACCAAGCCCAAACAGTTATATCTGGAGGTCATGGATCTCAAACCAGTGACACTGGTGAGTCTGCATTACCATTCCTTCCCCCTCTCACTGAAGGGACTCAGAAGTCATACCCACTTCTAGAACCTGCAGTGCACTGTTACTAGCTTCCCTTCTGCCTGGTTAGCAAATACCCATCAAAGGGGCTCCTTCATCAAGTTGGGACTGCACCAGCTAGAATGGGATTGGGTGACAAATACCATCCTGCTTGCACTATCAGTGCTTTGATCTGTCAAACCAGCTTAGACACTCACATGTAGAAGTGTCAAAACCCTATTAATGCGGAGAGGGTAGTTTTATACTCCCCTTTATCCCTTGGGAGGTGACAGTCACGGATCTCACAGCGAGTAGAAGAAGCATGACACTTCTTAAGTATTCTTTCTTTCTTTAGCCACACTCAACATTGAGGGCATCCAAAGCAAGTTAGGACAGCCCTGTATCAATATTTCAAGCCTGCAGGGCAGGGTGACACACAGCCTCTCACTGGTTCCCTTGTGCAGTGTTCTGTCAGATCAAGCTGAGGGTTAACAGTATACTCCTCTAGGTAGGCTGGAAAGCCTACTATTCAGGCACCCTTCCATGCCTTGGGTTTGCCATTTTGGGGATAGCCCTGCTGAAGGTGGAAAAAAACCCAACTCTGCCCACCATCCAAGGTACAGCTAGTGGCAGGGGCATCGCTGGGGGAGGGAGGGACCCAGGGCACAGGCCCCGCCCTCACCCCCAGAGGGCAGGCCCTCCCCCTAGCCAGAAGGCCACACCCCCTGGCCTGGGATAGGGCCAGGGGGAGGCTGCGCTGCCGCCGGCAGCTAGGCTGTGGTGCAGCACAGCCCAGCACGACCTGGCCCAACCCGAAGCAGCCACTGGAGGCTTGGCCTGCGGCTGCAGCCTCAGATCCCCAGCTGGGGATGGGGCTGCCAAGGCTGCGGCCAGGCCCCGGATCCCCAGCAGGGGACGGGTGCCGTGGCCAGCCGGCCGGGCCTCGGATCCCTGGCCAGGGATCTGGGGGGCCATGGCTTCTGGTAGCCATGGCGACCCCATCCCCAGCCAGGGATCTGGGGCCCAGCCGGCCGCCTGCGGCTACAGCGGCCCAGTCCCCCGCTGGGGAGCTGGGGCTGTGGCCGCAGGCCCGGCCTCCAGCAGCCACTTCTGGCCGGGCCGGGCTGCGCCACAGCCTAGCTGCTGGCGGCAGCGTGGCCTCTCCCTGGCCCTATCCCTGGCCAGGGGGCAGGGCCTGCCAGGTGGCCAGCTGGGCCGTGGATCCCTGGCCATAGACTCAGCCACCGCACGTGCCCTGGGGTGCCCAACGCCAGCAACGCCACTGGCTAGTGGTTACCTAATACTGAATGATGCAAGCAGTGCTCGAATAATGGTGGGTTACTTACCAGTAACCTTCCTTCTTCAAGATGGGTTGCTCACATACATTCAGGACACACACACACACACCCCGCCCCCCCGCTCCCGACCCTGCTTTGACAGGCTAGGGCTAAAAAGTTTCTGGCCAATTATGTGGTACAGAATGTAGACACCAAATACTGAATGTATACAAGCAGCCCATCTCAAGGAGGACGGTTACTGGAAAGTAACCCACCACTTCTTACTGGATTTTAGTCACTCTTAGCCAGTGGACACCTGGGCATGTTTTAAAGTGTGCCTTGTAGCTGCAGTTTCTGGGTGCGCTCACTCTCTCTCTCTCTCTCTCTCTCTCTCACACACACACACACACACACACACATGCACAGAGAGCTTTGACCTTTTTACTTTGATGCTTCGCAGGAATCAACATTTGCAAGAAAAGTAAGGGAGAACGGACTGGAGGGGAGGCGGAGGGGAAAGGTTTCAGATTAATTTAGCCAAGTTAGGAATCCAAAGGGAGTTTCTTTGCTTTAAGCTGGCATTCTGGAAGCAGATCAGGGTCACAGGGGACAACCCTCATTGTCATGTAAAGAGGATCCCAGTCAGGGGCCCGTAGCCTTCACCAGCCTCTCCAAGAATGGGAGGGGGAGAAATAGACTGCGAAGTTGAAGATTTCATTCCTGTTGCCCAATTGACAGGCTTGTTCTCTGAAAAAAAGTGTTCTTGCCCTGTGAGCTGGTGCCTGCTGGGCTCTGAAAGGAGTGAAGTTTTGTTGCAGCCAGTGTTTTAGAGTGAAACATTGTCCTTCTTTCTTGCGGTTCAAAGGGACATTCAGACCGGCAGGCTCCAAACCTTTTTATAGCCTGAAAAATCTGCTTGCAAACTCCATTTAATTATTCCACACGTGAGTTTTCTTTCTGAAACAAGTTCTTCAGTGCCCTTTTCTTCTGAGGTGATGTCGACACCCTAGCTACAGCCCACACAGCAGCGTGCACGTGCACAAGAGAAAAGAAAACAAGGGAATCCAGCAAACAAGGGAATTTTCTTTTAAGTGTAGTATGCTGTGATTAGCTTTAAGGCCTTGGATGAATTTATTACAAGCAAATACATAGCATAGTTAATGATTCTGTTGTTCACAGATGGAAAGATCTTTCTTCTGAAGATTTCACAGGACTTTCCAAACTTTGACTAATGTTCCCAACACCAGCCTTAGGTATAGGGTATTATCAGGGGCATTTTCTACCTGGGGAAACTGAGGTAAAGATATCAGGCGCTAGTGCTGGCTCTTTCCACACTCAAAAGGCATTTAGTCAGTTTTCTATGGTTGGTTTTTTTTTTTTTTTTTTTTTAGTGCCTTATTTCCTGATGGCCAGGCTCTATTCCATTGTGAGAATAGGGCCTATCAGGAAGCAAATTTCTCCCTTTCTCCAGTCACTCAGTAAGGGTGGCTTCTTCTTTGAGTGCTGCTCGGCTACATTCAGTATAAGGTGTCTAGGTGCCACAGCGCACGATTGGCCGGAACTTTTTTTAGCCTTAGCCTGCCAGGACAGGGCTGGTAGCCACCGCCCCCCAGCCATGCTCCTCCCCAGTTCCTTTTTTCGGCCCTCAGCAACGATTACAGAACAGCCTTTTCTTGCTTTATGCAAGGGCCTGTCTCTGTATTACGTGTATTTTTTCACAGGAAGATCTGTTTGCGGAATTCACCAGTGATCCTACCGCATCCTTCCAACAGAAACCCGAACACGATTGGAGGTTTCTTAATGCCCATATGAGCTTCACCGGGTGTATTAAGCTCTATTTACAAGTGTTTTAAATGAAGGACTTGGAAGACAGGGAGCGAAGGCTGCATGACGCGCCCAGGAATGGGCTCCACAGCTGATTGGCACTGGAGCCCTCTTGGCACTGCTCTCCGGCTATGAATACAGCCATGATCGGCCTCTATCCCAGCACAGTGTGCTCAGTCAGCACCAGAACGCTCTCAGTGCTGCGCTCCAGCTGTGAATAAAGCCACAATCAGCCTCTAACTTGGCACTTTTGGCTCGGTGGGCACCGGAGCCCCATCAGCACCACTCCACTGCTATGAATGAAAGCCGTGATCGGCCTCTAATTTGGCACTGCGTGCTCTGTTGGCAACAGAGCCCTCTCGGCACTTCTCTTTGGCTATGAATAAAGCCGTGACTGGCCCCTAACCTGGCACCACATGCTCAGTTGGCATTGGAGCCCTCTTGGTGCCACTCTCTGGTTATGAATAAAAGCCATGATAGGCCTCTAATGCAGCACTGCGTGCTGGATTGGCATGGGAGCCCTCTCTGCGCCACTCTCCAGCTGCGAATAAAGAGCCACAATCGGCATCATGCTTGGCAAAGAAAGGGCTGGAGCATCTGAACTTCATGCCTTGGCAGAAGTTCCACTTACCAGTTGGCACCAAGGCTCTCTTGACACCGCTCCCCAGCAGAGCTCAGGTAAGCGTGCTCAGGACCAACTCCGGCACCAAATTACCGGTGCCGTGTCTGGCCCTCCCCTGCAGGGTGAGCGCCTGGAGCCTATCATGGTACCACCCTCACCGGAAGCCTTTGAAGTGCCAGAAGTCCGTTGGCTCCTCAATATATTGCAGGCCGCTGAAACAGATGATAAGTGCATCTTCCTTCCTTCCTCCACTTTACCCAGCACCAGGGGGAGCCGCTCACTACTTGGGCCTGCGCTTCTGTGAAACTACAGGCTCCAACCCCTATGGTGCTGACACCCTTGCCTCAGCACTGCAAGAGATCTGAAAGTGCATTCCTCAGGCCTGACCCCTTACTGAAGGGTCCGTGGCACCGGGTTCTTCCTGGCACTGCACTTGAAACCGGCTATCTCTACTGAGGGCCCAGAAGGGGAATCCCTACTCGGTGCCATGGCCCTGGTGAGGGCACCCCAGTACCTGGGTTGTCCCTTCTCCCGACTACAGCCACAAACAGGGACCAGGGTTTTATAGAGAAGACCCTACCACACTTGAACTCCTTCATCAGGCCACTGCCTACCTGGGTCAGGGTCACACCCCTTGAGGGAGACCAGGACCCCCTATTCAACTGGAGTTCAAAACCTCTCCGGTCACCATTATGATTCTCCCCCCTTGTACTCGTGTCCTTGTCATTGCTGGTACACACTGGCTCGAGCTGCCCTGATTCATCCTGGGTCCTCTAGGAGTCCCAGAAGGTTTGACTTCCTGGTTTAAAAAAAAAAAAAAGCCTATTCAGTTTTCAGCTGCAGGGTCCTGGCCATCAGGCCTTTGTTAAAAGATTCCCTAGACCTGTGGGATGTTATGAAGAGTTTCAGCAGCTTCCTCCCATGAGAACACCTGGAGGATTTGAATGCTTTTGTCAAGAAAGGTGCCTTGGCCTCTCACCATGCCTTTACAGTGGCTTTTGATGCCTCGAACGCAGCCAGCTGTGGCATTGCTATGGCTGTGGTCATATGCTGGGCTGCCTGGCTTCAGAATCTTGACCTCTCCCAGGACTTACAGTAGGCATATTAGATTTCCCTTTAAAAGGCTAGTCTCTCTCTTTACCCGCCCACTGACTCCCTGATCCATGGCTACTGTGTCCATAGGTCGGTCCTCAGAGCCCTGGGTATGCTTAATCCCCAGATGCCTCAACATTCCCAGTCTGCCATGACCCCTTGAATGCATGGGGGAGGGGTCCTTGTTTTATCCCCCCACCACCACCACCACACACACACAACCAAAATGGCTATCTCTTAGGAGCATTTGGACCGTCAAATGATGGTCCGCTTTCTTCATTATAGGTGATCAACTCCAAAAGGGTCGTTTCTCCCTCCATCAAGCCATTGAACGTCAGAGCAGAACCCTAAACGCTTTTGCTAAATGCCCCCTTTCAATCAGCCTCGGGACACCCCCTTCCTCCTCTCCGGTAACAATGTGCTTCCCTCTTCCCTTTACATACCCTTCGGGTCAAGTAAGGGCCTGGCCACCTGAGACTTCTCCCCCTGTGCACTTGGTTCTAGTCACATACGCCCTTGGAGCCTTGGTGGGAACCCAGAGGTCATAGAGGTATGCAAAGTGGGCACATAATTCCCTGCAAAAAAATAACAAAATAAAACACTATAGCCCTTTGGGTCAAGGGCGGGATGTCTACACCCTGGCCAAATCCTTCCCAGCTGGGCACACTGAAAGGGTACGCTCCCATGTCGCTACCCCGAGAGCACTCCTTATCTGTGTTGGCCTGCAATGGATCAAGGGGAAACTATTGCAGAATGATGCACCCCGCCCCTGAGGTGACAGGTAAGAGGACAAGCTCATACCTTTTTGTCCTCTAACTTTTCCTGCTTCGCCTCCCCAGGCAGTGCCTCCTTTAGTATTGGGGGCCATGCTCTTCAGACTCATATTAGGCTTTTGCCTGAGGGATCCTCAAGTCTCACCGTAGGGGTTTTTGCCTTTTCACCCCTACCCCTCCTCCCCAAGGACCTTCTCCACTTTACATTGGGCCTTCTGTCCATGGGCAGACCTCAGTTTAGCCCTCAATTGAAACCTTCTCTGCCCTGGTGCCTTTCTTTAACCAGGCAAGGGTTGCTTTCCCCTGAAAGACCCTAGACAGACATCTAGGAGCTGCCTTGATCTTTCTATTTCACTCCTGCTGCCTCCCTAGAATTGCGACAAAGGGAGATAGTAGGGAATAGAGCTCCTAACCACCATCGGTATTTGTACACCTGAGTGAGCCATTTGAGGACCTGTGGTCTTCAGCTCAGGGTAGTTCCCCAGCAGAACTCTGGTCCACGGAAACTTACAGACTGTAATAGGCTGGAGAGCCTGGTGCCTTATGGGTGATGTTTTCATAATGTCCCTTCTTGCTCCTCTGTGTTCCTTAAAGGACACAATGGTTCTTCCTTATTTTTCCCTACGTAGAGGTTGCCTTATGCTTTTCTCCTCTTCTCGGGATCTTTCCCTCTCCCCTTTTCCCGCCTGAGACCTGCCGAAGCCTTAACCCGTCCAATATGTGGGGGTGGCACACCAATAACACTCCTTGCCTTGGAGCAGGCATTATAGCCCACACCCAACTTGTGTCTTGACTAAGGTGTCATCTTCTCTCCTCATCAGGATCTATGCAAGATCCCTTGTAGTCGGCCCATTGTAGCCAGGACCCAACACCTGTACCCGCTGCTAGATTGAGTCATCCAGCTATGTTATGAAGGTTGACTGCCCCTCCATAGAAGTGAGAGGTGAGAGTAACTTCCCAGCCAGGTGCCCCCCTCCAAACACTCCAATTCTGGAGTTTGGAGGCACTACTCTCGAGGTGGACCTGACCTGTCTACAGAGACGGCTGGACACCTCTTCCCTCGATTCAGCACACCTCTCCTTATGCGAGTCTGCGTACCAGGAGAATTGCATACAGGGGCAGGGGACAGAAATGCGCACCCAGCTCTGAAGTTGCGTAAGCCCCCCCCCAACCCTGTGATGGTTTCACACTACCCTATCTCAGGTCATTTCCCCCCCCTTTTTGGTCAGGGACAACCTCTCATGGGGAATTCAATCACTTTTCTCCTAATTTCTCTCCTGATACTAGGATGGGTGTACCTAAGGAGTCCCCTTTTTTACTACTATAACCTGCTCAAAGGTTACATCTAAAGAAGGGCCCTTCTGAGATGTCTACTGAAGGAGCGTCTCTGATGCTTCTGGGCCCCAGATATGGGTCTGCCAAGCATCTAGGCCTTTTTCTGGGGCCCTCCTTCCAGGCCCTCCATTCCTATGCATCAATGGATTGAGGGGCAGGGGTTCCCACCCACTCCTTCCTCATTATCCTTCCTCCTGCGTTCGCTTCCATATGGAGCTGGGACACCTCAGTTTAGGGCACCCCTTATCAATCCTACCAATGGCATCACCTGCTGGTACACCAATGGGAAAAGGCCTCTTGCCTATTTCCTGTTTGGCCAAGGGGCGATGTGTTCTCTGTCCCAGTCTTGGTTGGTAACCTAACCCAATTGACCTTCCCCTTTTGGGGTTGAGGTGACAAGGGCAGCAATCTTTCCACCCTTGTCCTTCGCATGCAGCTGTGGGAGTCTGTTGCCCTGAGTCAAGACTGCCCTTCTCAGGAGTTGATTCTTCTAGGAAGGGGCAACCCTCCTACACTAGATGGTCTTGTTGGTGACAAGGATGTTCTTTGCTATTATGAAATGGCAAATTCCCCGACAATGAACCGGGGACTGCCCCTGTTGGAATTATAGCCTCCTGACAGAGTGGCAAATGACCCCTTGGCACTCTCATGCACGCCCTCTCTGTGTGTCTGTAGGTGTTCTCCTGGCAGCCCACTGCTTCTTCACCCAATTTTGGGTGCTGTGCCTTTTGTGGGTAGCTGTGCTGATGGCGGATGAGGTTCTAACTCCACCCACCTTCCATAGTATGGCTTACAGTCACCTAATACTGAATGTATCCAAGCAGTGCTCGAAGAAGAATGGTCGGTTACTTACCAGTAACCATCCAAGTTCGAGATGGGCTGATCGGATTCATTCAGACCCCTCCCACCATCACCACTACTTGGAGTTAGCGATTAATGGGAACTTGGGAGGAGCAGGGCTGGGGCCATATATATGGCCAGAGGGCGGTGGCTGCCAGCCCTGTCCTGACAGGTTAAGGCTAAAAGAAGTTCCAGTCAGTCAGAAGGAAGCACACTGGTGAGGTCATGTGCACGGTGTTTGTCACTCGCTGGCTAATGCCTCTGGGAAGGTCTGAGACAGGAGCCACTGGCTGCTCTAGCAGCGCATCACCTGCTGCAGGTGAATAAGTCACCAGTAATGGTGGGCCACGGGGGTGGGGCCCAAATTGGGCAGGAGAAGCTAGGGGGAGTCTCCCTAGTGGATGCCCAGCCCCCTCCCAAGGGTTTGGGACAGACTCACGGCTGGCCTTGCTGAGGCCTAAAAGAAGTTCCAGCCAATCATGTGCTGTGGCACGTAGACACCTAATACTGAATGAATCCGAGCAGCCCATCTCAAAGAAGGATGGTTACTGATAAGTAACCCACTGTTTTAGCTCACAGTGGAGCCAAATAGAAAGTCAAGGAAAATCTCTGTTGGCATTGCAAAACCAGTCCCTATTTGTATTATTTCATAGCAATGAACGATGTACTGGGTGTTGCAGACATGGTCCCTTCCACCAGAAGCTTACGTGTGAGATGAGCAGTAAGTGGGGAGAGACAAGGTCACAACAGTATAAGTGCTTGCTCAACTGATTTTGGTGGATGCACATCATGGTGGGGCTCTTGAGGGTGGGTGCTGGGCCAGTAGATATAAACCAAGGAAGCTGAACAGCTAGAACAGTGAGGTTCAGATTTCCAGAATAGCCTGGGTGTTAGGAAGTTATTTTCCCTTAACTCTGTGCATCTGAATCTCCTTTCTGCTGTGAATTCTCAGTCTGGATATCCTTTTTTCAGATGGGGTATCACAAAGGACATGAGGAAACCTTTCAGGGATTCCCATGAGGAGAAGATGGCGTTAGCTCTGAAAATGCCACTAGGGTTCCTGAAAGAAGTGCATAGCAAGTCTCTGCGTCTGCAGCAGAAAGCATTTCCTAGCACACATATACAATGAGCTGTCTCTGTTCTGGTTGTGCTCCAAAGAATCCTTTTGCTGACAGAGACTTAGGCTTGTCATTGAACTGTCCTTTGAGGCTCAGATCTCCCTGAGTTTGCTACTATGTTGAAGTCTCTGCATGCAGGTGTCTACAAGTCAGCTAGTGTACACCAGTGGTTCCTAACCTTTTCTCTGCCGTGGCACACCTTGAGACCTTCAAATTTTTTGAGGCACACCACCATTAAAAAAACCAACATCCTCATAAATATTCAAATTAACTTAAGTTACTTATGAATGTTCATGAACCATGGCACAGTGTTTCGGAAATGCTGCTATTTGGGCTTGTTGGGGTAGCAGAGCAGGGGTGGCCAAACAGGGAGGTCACGAGTCATGTGCAGTGGCAGGAGTGAAAATGGGGAGCCGAGCAGGGCATGGGTGGCAAAAAAGGACAAGGGCAGCCATGTGGGGAACAGCACAAAGGTAGCAAGAGAGGAGAGGGGAAGGAAGAACAAGAGTGGCTTTGTGCGGGGTGGTGGGTAGGGGGAACCTGGGGAATGGGAAGTTAGGGCTGGGGAGCATGGTGCAACACCCACTTCCCCCTTCTCCACAGTGGCTCCCTGCCACCCAGAGCAAATCCTCACCCCACTGCTGCTCCCTCCCACCCCAGTGGGTCCTGTCATCCCCTCCCCCATCCCTCTGCTGCCTGTGATGGACCGTCCCATCACTGCAGGGGCCAGAACTAGGCCTCCAGCCCCCAGCTACGCTCAACCAGCCAGCCACCCCACAACCCCAGTTACAAATCCTCTGCTACACATCCACCCCCCCCAGCTACATGCACACACCTGCCCCACACAACCCCCAGCAACCCTTCCCACCAGAGCCCTTACCTGGCTGTTTGCAGGCGTGCTGACACAAGCTGCTCCACCATGCAGGAGGAGATTCACATACTCCCAGCCTCCCAGCTCTCTGCTGGCTAGGTTTAAGGTGGAGTCACCGGAACACTGCGTTCGGGCTGCTCCTGGTATTTTTAGGGGGACCCCTGGAACTCTGCATTCCAGTGCCTTCCTCTATTTTTCGGGAGCAGGAATGCTGCCTGCCTAAAAATAGGGTGCCCTGGAACTGTGTCTTCCACATTACTTTAACCCTTGCCTTTTCCCAGCCCTGCGCAGTGGCTGGGCGGAACAGGGAGGGAACTTTAACTCCAGCTCTCAGGGATGCTCGCGGCACACTTTGGGTGTTGCCGCAGCACACCAAAGTGCCCTGGCACACTGGTTGAGAACCATTGCCCTACTGAATGAGTGAAAGGGATGGCAGCACCCTATGCTCCCCACTGGTGACCTACCAGCATCAAGGTCCCTCCACCCCTTCGTGGATTTGTGCCAACCTGTGATGGTGCCAGGATGCCTACCTCCCTGGCCCTAACACCTCCCTGTTGATATGTTCAAAGGTACTCTTCCTGGCGATGCAGTCCTCCATCAGACTCTAATGCGTGTCACCTTTTACCTTAGGTGTTCCTAAGTTGCCTTGTCCTCACGTTTTGACTGGTGCTTGGACAAACTGGAACCCTTGTTCTCCCCTGGATTAGTCCTGGCTGTCTCAAGCTGGTCTGGCATCACCTTCGGTCTTTAGGTCAGTTTAGGCGTCCCAAGGATCTGCTTGCTGGACGAGCTTCCCATGGTTGAGACATGCTGTGCTGAGGGAGGAAAAGCCAAGTCCTCCCGCCATCCGTCAGCATAGCTAGCAGTCACCTATTACTGAATGTATCCAAGCAGTGCTCAAAGAAGAACGGTGGGTTACTTACCGGTAACTGTCCTTCTTCGAGATGGGCTGCTCAGATTCATTCAGGCCCCTTCCGCCATCCCCACATCCAGAGTTGGCAGCTTTTAGGAATTGAGGGGGGCCAGGCAGCAGCCATATATATAGCCATGGGGTGGCGCAAGGGATGGTGGCTGCCTGCCCTCTTCTGACAGGCTAGAGCAAAAGTTCCTGACCAATTGCATCTTGAAGAAGGACAGTTACTGGTAGGTAAGCCACTGCTCCTAGTTTGTTAGCTGGTGATTATCAGTCATGATGAGCCCTCTAAAACAAACAAACAAACAAACAAACAAACAAACAAGAAGTCCTGTGGCATGAGCCCTCTAATTATTGTTAAAAGACACACTACTGGATGCTCTAAAAGACACATTACTGGATGCTTCCACAGACTTAAAAAAGCTATGCTGGGCAAGAAGCCATCTTGGTTAAATGGAAATGCAGAAGTGTCGATAAAACATAAAAATTCAACATGTAAATGATAAGGAAATGGGAAGTCAGTGATACCGAGTAAAAGTTTAAAAATGTAGGCATTTGAGAATGGAAGTCAAAGGAATCAGAAGGCAATGGTCAACAGCACTGAAAACAGCAAGACGGCACTTCTTAAATATATTAGGAACAAGAAAAGCCCTGAGTCATTCCATAGAATCATAGAAGATGAGGGTTGCAAGGGACCTCGGGAGTGCTAGTCCAATCCCTGCTCAAAGCAGGACCAAGTCCAACTGAATCAGTTCAGCCAGGGTTTTGTCAAGCTGTTTCTTAAAAACCTTTAAGGGTGAAAGTTAAAAATCTGGTGAGGTTCAACAAGGACAAGTGCAGAGTCCTGCAGTTAAAATGGCAGAATCCCATGCACTGCTACAGCTTGGGGACAGACTGTCTGGGCAGCAGTTCTGTAGAAAAGTACCTGGGAGTTACAGTGGACAAGCAGCTGGATATGAGTCAACAGTGTGTCCTTAATGCCAAGAAGAGTAAAACAGACAGTGGGTTCTGTGGCACTCAAAGACTAACAAATTTATTTAGTGCATGAGCTTTTGTCTGATGAAGTGGGATTTTCTCCCACAAAAGCTCATGCACTAAATAAATTTGTTAGTCTTTAAGTGCCACAGAACTCCTTGTTTGTTTTACTGAACTAGACTTACATGGCTACCTTTTTGGATCTTGGCAAGAAGAGTAAAGGTATATTGGGCTTCATTAGAAGGAGCACTGCCAGCATATTGAGGAGCTTATTTCCCACTGTTGGGATTGGGTAGTGCATATCTGGAGTACCCATGTTGGGGGGGGGGGGGGCAATTAATATCCCCATGTTTGGGAGCAGGAGCTCTGAAGCCCCTGCTGGCACTATGGAGGGGGCTGGGGGGGCGCTGCACACCATGTGACTGTGGGAGTGGGCCGTGGGGCAGTGTGGTTACTAGACAGGAAGGGCTGCAGGCCAGTGCAGCTGCTGGGGGCCTGCCACAGGGTGAGGACCACAAGCTGGCCCTGAAGCTGAAGGCAGGGGCACAGACACGAGGCCAATACTCCTGCCCCAACACCGGGCTGGCTCGTGAGCAGCCAGTCCAGGAGCTGAGTGGGCAGGCTGTGCATCGTCAACCAGACACTCAGGCCAGCTGTACTGGATTTGGGGAGGGTCATGGGGCCCTCTAGTCTGGGGTCATGGGTTGCAGCCCCTAAAGCCCATGCCTTAATCTAACCCTGACTGTCCAGTTATGGGCCCACTACTGCAGGAAGGATGTGGACCAACTGGAGATAGTCCAGTGAAGTCAACAAAAATTATTAGGAGGCTGGGGCACATGACTTATGCAGGTAGGCTGAGGGAATTGGGCTTGTTTAGTCTGCAGAAGAGTAGAGTGAGTGGGATTTGATAGCAGCCTTTAACTACGTGGAGGGGTTCCAGGAAGAATGGAGCTAGGCTGTTCCCAGTGGTGGCAGATTACAGAACAAGGAGTGAGGATTTTAAGTGGCCGCAACTGGGGTCTAGGATGGATATTTGAAGAACTTTTTCATTAAGAGGGTGGTGACACAGTGGAATGGGTTATCTAGGGAAGTGGTGAAATCTCCATCCTTACAGGTTTTTAAGGTACAGTTTGACAAAGCCTTGGCTGGGATGTTTTAGCTGCTTTGAGCACGGGGCTGGTCTAGATATCTCTTGAGGTCCCTTCCCTAATCTTCTATGATTCCATGATTTTGAGAGTTGACAAGTTCAACAGGGGTACCTGTGTTGGTCTAGTTAAGCAAAACAAACAAAGAGTCCTGTGGCACTTTTGAAGATGAAGAGATTTATTTATTGCATGAGCTTTTGTGGGAAAAAACTGTCAAAGTGTCTGATGAAGTGGGATTTTCTCCCACGAAAGTTCAGGTGATAAACAAATTTGTTAGTCTTAAAAGTGCCACAGGGCTTCTTGCATGATTTTGTGAATTACTGAAGGATCCACACCCAGTTTCTGGCAGTGGGAGACACTGAAGCTATGACCATGAGTGCTGAGCTCTTCCACCCTTGTCTGCACAAGGAATGCCCTTGAATGTGGAAATCTACTGCCAGGACCCAGGGGGAGCTGGAGTTGGCAGCTAGCCCTACCCAGCTGGCTGCCACCTGCACATTACTGGGTGTGGAGAGCACTCGGTAGGATATGCTCAAGATCCCTTGGGATCAGGCCTGTGGCTAGCAATGCTCCAGGTCTGCAGCTAAAAGGAAAGTCAGCTACAAATGCCTTGAGGCTTGAGTCCGTAGGTGTGACTGCGCTGTACTCATGGGCTGTGGCTTCAACTAATTGAGATCTAACTGAGCTGGTTTTAATCTCGCTAGCTCAGGGCCTGGAACAGTGAAGCTCTGGCCAGGCAGGCTTCAGCAAGGGCTAATCCTGTGAATCCCTACCCGGGGTCCATCTGGGCAGACTTGTACCGCCAATGCTGCATTCTGGCCCCTGTGACCATGGGACTGAGATTAAAGGGAGCTCAGGGACGTCTAGAGGAGCTGCTGTCCAAACAATGAGTGCAGCATCGACTGTTGCCCTGAGTTTCCAGTCAGCACAGCAGATGGTGGCAATGGCACATGACCAGCTGCAGCCTTCTTTTCTCTGCCCCATCTAACTAACTGGTGCTCACTGGAAGGGCTACCTATGGAGGGCTGGAGGACAGTGCTCCACGGCTCGTGTCTGCACTAGCAGTCAGAAAGGATGGGACAGGGGCAAGCTCCACTAGTCTTGTACCCACTGGTGTTCCTCATGGCAGGGAATGCCCAGCTGAGGAGATAGGATTGGACCAACACAGAGGATTAGTGATACTGCTTATGTGCTTCCATTTAAGCATTGCTGAACCGCTTTCCTGAACTGGGGCCTCAGTACTGTAAATATCTTGCAGCTAACTCCTGGATCCAAAACGCAGTGCCAGTCACTCACTCATGGAGATAATGGCAGCCTGTCACTTGCTGCTGAGCACAGGTAACATAAAGGGCACATGGAGCTCATGGAGGTAATAACCTGGTTTGTGGCAAATAGCATTTCAGCCTGATGTATCTCACTCTATGTAATTTTTTCAGGGAACCGTATGTGAGGAAACAATCCGCTGGTGAATTGCCTACATAGCCTTGGCAGAGGTGTGGGTCAGGTGAATTACACTGCTGGGCCCTGCTGTGTTTGTTTTGGAATGGTAATAGTCATGAATAGGATGGGACAACTGGGAACAAATTATTGTAATTAGTTAGACACCACCTGTTTCCACAGCTTTCTACAGGAATACCATAACGTAGCTGTTTATTTTTTACACTAGCATAATCAAAGTTGTTCAGACTTCCCAATAATGATGGACTAAATTCTTCTTTCAAGTTCCACCAGTATCAGTCTGGAGTAACTGCATGAAGTCAATGGAGTTGGTCTGGCTTGTGGTGGCTTCTGGCCAGGAAAGAATTTTGACCCAATGTATTCAAGTACCCATTCTGCCCTGACAGCCTGGAGGGAGAGCATGGCAGAGAGAAATGCCTGAACACAACCTGAAAAATAAAAGATAAATAAGCTGGGTCAGATCCTTAGGAGGTGTAAAGCAGCAGAACTCCACTGAAGTCTATTAATTGTACTCTGGGTCAGTGGCTGACTTGCTAACTTTTAGTGTTAGTTTCTGACTGCCTGATAAATATGAAAAGATATTTCTCACTTTTTTACTTCTTGCCTTGGGTTCCTGAGGAATAGGGATTCCTGCCCATAGATTGCCACCTCCCCTTAAGGCCAGGCCTGCAATGCATTGTTCATCAGTGCCCATCAGGGCAGACTGATGGAGCTTTTTCCCTTCATCACGTCTGTCTTTTCCAAAGCTGAATGCTAGGAACTAGAAGACCATGCTGTCTTCACACCTGCTGAGGAGCTCTTTTTTTGTCCCCCTTGACAACAACAGGATGGCTATTTGTGGAGGAAGGCATGTTTCAACACAAGCACAGTCTGCTCTGTAAAAGAAGCAAGGAGTCCTGTGGCATTTATAGACTAACAAATTTATTTATTGCATGAGCTTCAATGGGAGAAAATCCCACTTCATCAGAGGCTTTGAAGATGAGAGAACTTACAGAATGGGAGGAAGAGGATGGAGGTGCTGATCCCATATCTTAGATCCCTTGCATTTATTTTCTTCCCATTCTGTAACTTCCCCCATCTTCAAAGCCTCTGATGAAGTGGGATTTTCTCCCATGAAAGCTCATGCGATAAATAAATTTGTTAGTCTTTAAGTGCCACAGGACTCCTTGCTTCTTTTGCTGGACTAGACTTACATGGATGCCCCTTTGGGACATGGCAAGTCTGCTCTGTGTTTGTCTCCTTTAGGATACAAGGTACTGGAAGTGAAAGTGACTTTGCTATTGTAAGGCAGGCTTCGAAGCTGTGCTTAACAGCTTCTTGGGGGAGGGCAACTAATCTGCATAGGTTCTGTATTAGCGTGAATACAAAGAGCACAATTAGCTGATAAGCATACTGGGTGCAGGGCATAGTGGGTAATGGTATTTGGGGTTAATCTGATCACAAATCTGTCAATATCTGTAATTCTACTAAAGGGAAATATAAAATACTGTCTTTTGGTGAATTGCTACTCTCCATTTGTTTCAAATCTGTCTGAATTAGTGAAAGGGTAAAAACTACCCTTAGTTAAAAAGAGGCTTGTAGGAAAGGCAGCTGCATGTTTCAGCATGAAACAATGACAAAGACATTGGGGGTGGGATGTGTCTTGGCCTTTCCTTCTTGGCCTTTTATAGGCTAAGATCAAATATAGTGTACCCCCTGCCCAGATACCTACTGTCTTTATGCTGTAAACCTTTGTTGTCCACGAAACATTAACTTCCAATAAAACCTTTAAATCTGTTGGCGTTGTGTATGCTCTCCTACCGGGGCTTGCCGGGAATGAACCTGGCCCCCTTATCACCGCAGACCACCGGGCGGCAGGCATGAGGGTCTTGGCTCCTGACCCCGGGGGGACATCCTCCCCGGGGCCCCCTGGGAGCAGGACCAGCCCCACTGAGACCGCTCCCGTGGCCAACCGATTGCCCAGCATCAGGCACCTGGCTGCCGCTCCCCCCGCCGCCCATCCGACCCCCCCTTGGGAGCCCACTGGCCGCTGGATCTGCCCCACGAGATATGTTGACGGGACGGCCGACTTCAGGGAGCCAGCCACCTGGGTAGGCTCGCCCCCCTCACCGGGAATTCCCTCGGCCCCAGCCGCAGCGACCTACGCACCCACCCCACCGGACGAGACCCGCATCACCTCTCCGCCCGCAACCACTAGACCCCACGGGCCCGCCGCGATGCGACCCGGCCCCCCGGGGGTGGGCACGGGAAACATTGAGACCAGGGTCGCTTCTGTCCTGGAGCACCTCCGCCGAAACGCTGC
>ML682045.1:195443-209847 GCA_007922195.1 Podocnemis expansa
GTGTTGGACGGCGTTACTCCCGGCTGATGCGTCGCCTCATGGTGTCCGACACCATCAGATGGTCCCGGGACATTTACATAGAACACATCACCGGCCACAGACAGTACCAAGAAGCGTAAACCAATCCTCCTCCACGTCCACCAACAGAGAGCTCCACGGACTCCTCTCTTATGACACTATATAATCTCTATAGCCCATATAAATCATACTACCTCACATGTATTTCGGGATAACCTACTCTTAACATCATATGTGCCTTGTTTACCACTGTTACTTATATTCCCCCTACGTTAAGATGCTCTCCTGAAATTACCAGACTCTTTATACCCAAGTGTACAATCTATTCTGTTCTTCCAGGGTATTGTAGATCATGTTCGTGTTGTGATTACTGTTCACTCAAATACCTCTTCCCCAGCAAATGATCTGTACTCTAATCCTGGCTACCTGAATACTCTTGTTTTATACATGACTGATCGTTTGTACCTGTTTCAAACATTTGTGACTGAGTCTTCTGTGAGGCCTTTGTTATTTAAATAGCTGTTTATAACTATGTTAGAGCTAGAATCATCAGGGAGGGAAGCAAACTTTCTCTCTAACCAAAAATCACTAGAGAGAAATTTTTCTCTCTGAGCTGAGATGACCAGAGGGTGGAGCTGGTAGACTGTGAGAGTGGCCAGTAGCAAGGTGGGTGGTGTGAGTGACTGGAGGGTAGAGCTGGTGGACAATGGGTGGAGCAAAGATACAATTCCAGAGGATGGAGTAAGTGACCAGTAGATGGTGTTGGTGGGCATTTGGTGTGAAAGACACTCCCTACGTACCCTAGGGTTGGTTGGGAGCCTAGTTAGCACTGATTTTCCAAATCAGTGCCAGTTTTGCCATTAAGTTTTTATGTTCTGTTATGTGGTGTGGGTTATTGGGAACTTCACTCTATACTAATTTTTCTAGATCAGTGCTAATCTCTGTTAGTTGTCCTTTTGCATTTTGTTTTACTAGTATTAAAAGTTCTGTTTACTACACTCAGACTCGTTCTTGCAAGTGGGGAAGCCTTACCCCTTTGGGGTGCCCAAGGAACAGTGCAGGATTCCCTAGAAATCTGGGTGGGGGCTTGAGTTGGCTGGTGGTGTTACACTGTTGAGAAACCCCTAGATATAGAACCCGGCCCTTCTCCTGCCAGTCCACCTGGGCAGAAGGGTTACACTATGTATGCAGGCCTTCCTTCCTGTCCCTCCCTGACCTGTCAATGAGTGGGTGAGATGTAATCAGCAGAAGAAATGCTGTTATGTTACATGGGGAGTGAAGGTGCGAGACAGCTCTCCAAGGACCTGAAAAAGAAGGTGAAGGAGCAAGACAGAGTACTGTAATATTCTTTGCTACACTGTCATGGGTCAGCTTCTTTCAGGAAAGCAGATGCTGGTGCTGAAATAGTTCACACAGAAAATCCTGCAAACAAGGAACTGTCCTAATAGGCAGCTGGGACTCCTTTCTGGCAGAAAAATGCCTGGATCCTTGGGGGCTGACATTTCTGAACTCCCTTCCCCTCACTGAGAAACAAATGCTCCCATAATTCTGCAGGGTTGCTACTGTGATATTTTTGGCAAACTACAATTTGTGAAGATACTGATGGAGCTTTTAGTGTCCATGCAAAATGGAGAGGAGCTTGTAAGAACAGCAGCTCCAAGCTCCCTGAATGGACCTGTGCACCCACTGATTGGAACTCCAGCACAGGTGGCATTATAGTGCCACAACCAAAAAGCTGGTCTTCTGGTTAACAGCAAATCAGGGAAATAGTCAGCAGCAAAAGACATGATCCAGCGGAGAGAAAGGAAGAGAGTTTAGAGTAGAAAAAAGGGAGGAAATTGGGATCCTGGGGAATCTGTTCTAGGCCTAGACTTGCAGAGACAAAAGTGACAAACTTCGCTAGAATGTAAAGCCTGCAGGTGGAAGGACTGTTTGAGCTGGACTCAAAAAGCTGTGATTTCAAGCCACTGAATTAACATGGCTGGTTCTACTCTGGTTGATTTTGAAAGCATTCTTGCTCTCTTTCTGACCACAGCTATGGTTTGATTTAACTGATGAACTGTATTATCTCCATTTACTTTGAACATTGAACACAGCAAGGTAACCTTTTGTTGGCATGGGAAACTGCCTTGTGTCTGCTAAGTTAAGGGAGATAGTTTCAGCCTCTGCTACTGAGCAATATTTACATGTAGGCACAAAGGATGATACAGGAGAGAGATCACAGATGCAGATGTTGTGGGAAAGATGCTCATAGTGTCTGGCTGATTGGTTAGATACAGTGACCCTCCTCAGGGCAACAGCCCTTTGCTCAGTACCTAGTTGTTAGTTTCTGTACATTATATCTCTTGGATGGAGTCATTAGTGGAGATTTCTGGGGGGGGAAGTGCAGCAGCAAACCCAAAAAACACATTGGGGTAGATATGTTCACATTGCAGGATGGCAACCACAACATCCCCTGGTGTGTCCATCATTAACTGGCACCAATGCATGCTTCCTGCTGCAGACAGGGAGGAGGGGCTATCTACACTGTGCAAGTGAATGGTCTGATCGCAGCTCAAATATGTAGAGACATGATACTTTAAGATAGCTCAGGCCTCAACAAATCTGTTTCCGATTGCCATGGCATCAGTTTTAGTAGGCTGTCACCTAGCTCCACTGCAGAAACATGGAGGAGTGCCTTCTGGCAAACTAAAGTAAAGTTGATGGTGTATAGCTGTAAGCCAATTTTGTCGACCCCAATCTAGCTAGCAGCAGCAACAATGGCTGACTCTCGAGCCACTGCATCTCCACTGGTCTTGTTATCCATGCTAGCCCAATTCAGGCAACCACACCTAAACTAATGGGCACTCACACTGCACGTCTCAGTGCTCTTCAGCTGCCAGACTGTCCATAGGGTGCTAAGTCACATACTGTGCTAGAATTCAGAGAAGCAGCATTGCTTCCCCAGAGCCAGCTGTTGCCCCAAGAAGGTCCTGGTGAGGAGTCCTGGCACTTGTGGTACGTGGAACCTAGCAAATCTGGGTGCATTCAGTGATCAGTGTGTTGCTTGGAGGGGTAATGTATTCTGACAGCATGTCAATCAAATGTCAGTTTATTTTAGTAACTTATTTAATCGCCTAACTCTCCTACCTCACACCATACACTCTTGAGTTCCCCCATCCAGGATGTTGTAGTTCATGCACCGGTTGTGCTTGCCATCCATACCATAACTTATTCCTTCCCAAATTACCTGTACTCTGTACCTAGATACACAGTAACTCTACCTATAGAACACCATGATTGTCTGTTCTTTTTTTTAACATGCTCTTAATAGAATATTATGTTAGCCAAAAACCCCAAAGTAGAATTCCAAAGAGCAGACTGGAGAAAACATTACTGTCATCTGCAGACCTATATCTCCTAAGGCACGGCTGCTGGACATGAAATAACAGCTGCCTTGATCAGTGTTTCTGACCTGTGGCCCATGGGGCTTTGAAAGTGGCCTGTGGCTCCCCTCCTGCTGGCTGCAAAAGGGAGATGCTGTGTAAGGACCCAGGCTGAGCATGGTTCCACAGGGGTGCTGCAGGCTTCTTGCTGCAGCCAAAGGAATGAGAGATCACTTCTCTCTGCCCCCCCCCCCCCCAGCTGTAGCAAGGAGCCCAGCAAAACACTTGACTTGGAATCTGGACTCATAGGTGCTGGGGTCCCCGCTGAAGGGTGCTGGGGAAATGGAGATCAGTGCTTCCCTCCCCTGGCTCCAGTAGATAGCAAAGCAACTTGCTTCGGTCCCTAGGTGATGGGGTCTCTGCAGGAACCAGGGGAAGGGAGGGAGCAGTGAGCTTTAGTCATCCTGTCTGCAGAAGGGAGCCATTAGCTAGGGCCCAAGTGGAGCACTTAGGGCCACATGATGTGTGTGGCTTCCCTGCTGCAGCTGGTGAGATGGGAGATCAGGGATGACTTGGCTCTGGGGGAACCCTGCTGGCGGAGGCTGGTGGCCCTTCAGGGTTGTAAAAACTGTATCAGTGGCCCATGGGCCAAAAATGTTGGGAACCATTGGTCTAGATGGACGGCTCCCAAATGTGCTGAATGACAGCAGAAAGGCTGGGACTGGCACAGGCATGGCTGGCTGTTTTGGCAGGGGACACACTGCATTACAAACAGGTTTGGGCCTCTAAAAAATCAAAAATCATACATCAAGAGCCAATTATACAAGATGCTGGGAGCTGAGAATGACCATGGAAGCCAGTGAGTACAAGAATTCTGCCCTCTAGTGGTTTAACCCAGCATAAATCCCTTCTGCTTTACGACTTAGGGTATGTCCACACAGGCTTCTTATTTCAAAACAACAGAGGTTGTTTTGAAATAAGAAGCAGCATGTCCACACGATGCACCGTTATTTCGAAACAATGGGACCCATTGTTTCAAAATAACAGCCGTTATTTCAAAACTGTCAAACCTTGCATCTAATTGAAATAGCTGTTGTTTCGAAACAACATGTCCAAACAGCCTTGTTTCGAAATAACCATTTTGAAACAAGGGCTATTTTGAAGCAGGCTTTCCCTTAATTCGAATTAACAAACTGTTAATTCGCATTAACTTATTTCGAAATAAAACTTTATGGGTTATTTCAAAATAATGATGTATGTGTGGACATAGCCTTAGAGTGCAGCCTTTGAGAGCTGTTGTTCCTGAAGGGTATTAAATGACTCCAGAGCCATCAGTTGTTATCAATGAGAAATGCAAAGGCTAAGTTGGCTGGGAAAGTGACCGGCACCGGTATCTAAGATCTCCCTGGCACAGACTAGGAAGCTGGTTGTTAGTAACAAAAAGGTTGAGAACCACTTGGTTAGGATGTTACCAGAAATATTTTCTCTATTAGCCACTCACCTGACTGTGCACAAAGGATCAGACCATAAGCTGGCATTGCTCCACCAACTTCAGTGGCCAGTTTACACCAGGTGGAGGCTCCATCCCAATCCAAAGAGGACTGTGATTAATTGTTCTTCATGTCTCCTGAGTGTTGGAGAAGAAGCTGACTTAGTTTGCAGCAAGGGAGACTTGTTAGATATTATGAAAAAATTGTGAATTACAAAGGTAGTTAAGCACTGAATTAGGCTGCTTACAGGACCTGTGGGATCCTTGGCATTAGAGGTTTGTAGGAATTGGAGGGTTGGTCTTGGGCTTGCAGGGCTGGGCTAGGCTTACTTGGTCCTGCCTTAGTACAGGGGGCTGGGCTACATGGCGTCTCTAGCTCCTGTCAAACCTTACCCATCGCTGATTCAGTATAAATCAGAAGATAGGGACAAAGCTAGGAAATAGTGAAGGGGTGTTAGTTTCTCACTTGACTGAAAAAGAAAACTTTTCAATAACAATCTAAGAGGGATCTTTTTAAAAGGTGGTTTTACTTTCTCAAGTTATTGCCACCATTGATACTGACAGAGCAAGGAGCAATGGTCTCAAATTACAGCGGGGAAGGTCTATGCTTGATATTTGAAAAAACATTTTCCTTAGGACAGTGATGAAGCACTGGACCGGGTTACCTGGTGGGGGGTGGGGGGTCTCCATCCTTAGAGGTTTTTAAGATGAGGCTTGATAAAGCCCTGGCTGGGATGATTTAGTTAGAGTTGGTCCTGCTTTGAGCAGAGAGTTGGGCTAGATGACCTCCTGGGATCCTCACACCCCTCATCTTTTATGATATTGTCCCTTTTTTTGGAAGTGTTGCCAAACTTATCCGTGATCCAGGATTCTTACTGTAGCAGGCATATGGCCTGGCTTCCCAGAACCAGCATTCAGTATAGGTTTCATACTGCCCTATTCACAATGTTGCTATGCAATATTTCTAACGTGTCGTGGACCAGCTTACTATGGTACTTTGCTAATTACAGCTGAGGTTTACAAAGAAGACAAAGGGCCATGGGTGCCCAACTCCCAGGGAAATTCAGTGGCATTTAGGTGTCTTTGTAAATCCAGGCCTTTATGTATTATAAATGCACAACCAATGGTCTGCATGTTACTTTCTGTGCAGTTCAAATACTCAGGCAAGAAGATGACAATAGGGAAAGAAATCCAAATGGAGACTCAGAGATGAGCACTGAACACCTCAGCACTGAATGGGAAAATGCCAATATAGCAGCCCCCAGCTGCATAAAATCATGGTACACTGGAACAAAAAAATGATTTAGTGTCCATTTATTATCATAATTTAACATTGATACTGCATTTCTCCTTAGAGGTTGGCTGGGTTTGGCCCCAGTTTCCCAGGTGTTGTACAAACATAAACTGACACTCCCTGCCCTGCAGGACTTGCAGTGGAAAAGACAGACAAACCAGGTGGGTGAGACAAACAGAAATCCACACTTTCCTCCTTCATTGTTCGGACCTGATCAGACGCCACAGCAGGCATTGGAAAAGCCAGCCTCTCTATCTGCTGCAGGCAACAGAGTTGGAAATTAAGAAACACGCTGCCACCAGGCACCAAAATGCAGCAGAACAACATGGGGCGTGTGTCAGAGGCATTAGATGAGCTGTAAATGGCATGAGATGAAAGTGTGAAGCAGGACAAGCTGTAACCTATTTCCCTTGCATTGTGTAAGATGAGATGAGCACTCTGGACCCGTGGGCACTTAGTGTATTGTGGCAACACATTTGGACACTGATTGTCTAGTTTAGCGTGTCTTTTTGCAATTCTCTGCACCGAAAACTAGGTTTTTGCTGCTCAGATGCACCAATGAGCTGTTACATATGCAGCACAGAACATATTAAGACACAGGGAGTTGCAGCCCACTATGAAAATTATATGGTGCAGGTGAAGTACAGCAAAACCAGCATTGTAGCCTCTGAAAATTTTGCTAATTGTGCAACCAGAGCAGTGCCGGAGGGAACATGGCCAGCCGACCACTGCCATTGTAACCTTCAAGGGTGGGCTAGAATTCATCTAATTGCCCTTCTCCAGTGCCTCAATAAAGAAAGAAAGAAAGAAAGAAAGAAAGAAAGCAATCCCCAGCTATTATGGGGAAGCAGCTGGAGACCCCAGATTCAGTCAGAAGGGACTCACAGCAACAGTTGTTCAGAGTTACCATCTCACACAGCACTGTCCTTCAGAGGGGGGATAGAGGGGTGATTGCCCTGGGCCCTACAATTGTGGGCCCTGCACTGTCCTGCTGCAAGCAAGGCACTATGGGGCCCGAACCGCTTACCCCCATGGCCATGCTGTCCCACTCCTCCTCCCTGCTGCTTTCAGCACAGAGCTGAAGTTGGCAGGGGGGAGGGGCTCCCCCTGGCTGGCTCTCCCTGCTGGCTCTTCCCCACCCCCAGGGTGGGGAAGAGCCAGCCCAGAGGCTGGGCTTCTCTCTCTGGCCCCTCCCCTGGGCCGGCTGTTCCACTCTGGGGGCATGGACGGCTGGCCCAGAGGTGGCACAGCAGAACAGAGCCCAGCCCCCGGCCCAGCCTGCTCTGTCCCCAAGGTTAGGGGAGGGGTGGCAGTGTGTGACCAACCTGTACCACCCCCCAGCGCAGGGGGGGGGCAGGGCTCCGCACATGCCGATTGGCCCTGGACCTCGCACCCCCCCTGGGGACAGCCCTGCTCCCACATCAAAATACCACTTAGAATAAACATAACAATAAACTTTATTATCCACTAACAATAAATTTTATCCTAAGAAAACAAAATGAATTTAAACAGAACAGTCCCCACAGAAATATTGTGGGAAAGAAACCCAAGATTCCTAAAGTTTAGGTGAAGTCACCCTTATCTCAGTTGCAGTCTTTGCTCAAGTCCAGAGGCTTGAGTGGAAGAAGGAGCAATCCTATTCTTTGCCTGCAGGGATCGTCAGTAGGAATAATCCCATGCAGTCCTTTCTTTCTCCTCTGGAACCAGCACAATGCAGTCAGTTTACTGGTTAACCAGCCCTCAGTCACATACCAGAAAACTCTGCATCAAAATACTCCATAGCAGGGAGACTGCATCTTGCCATCCACTTCTGGCTCAGCTTATCTCAGCCACAGACTGAGCACATGGCCTCCACTCATTGCAGTTCCCTGGGTGGGTGCTCCTCTCAGTCATCTAACCACACTGCCAGGAAACCCTGTGGATCATGCTCAAAATGCTACCACTCCGTTTTCAGAAAGTTCTGGACCCGGACACCCAAATCTGCCCAGCAACATAACCCAGCCTCAAGAGAACCTGAAAGAGATTGCTCCTTTTTAGGCATATGTTACACCATGATGCATCCTAGGTTGGCTTTTAGCTAGCCGAATCAATATGTACTTTTAATGTCAATACAGAATTTCCCTCTTTCCTCCAACCTCCCATCCCTCCCTGTACCTATTGAAAACCAAGGTGGTTTTCAATCTAAAACCCCTCCCCCAGCCTACGGGGAGGTGGCACTGGATCAGTTTTCAAATAATTCCATGGGACAGCTAAAGAAATAACAAGGATGGGTGTGAGGGTCACAGGTTTATAATAAGGGATTCCAAAGGGGACACTGAGCAGAGAACCCCAGACAGCATCCACTGCTCCCGAAAGGTGTCAAAGGAGCCAGCGGAAGCCACCCAGAGGAACTCTGTCCAGAGACGTGCACAAACAAGGGACCGGAAATAGGCCCCACAGTCGCAGGCCCCTCCTTCAGCCAACCTCCTTTCCCTGGTCTTATAGATAGCTACTTTCACATAGGCCAGGAGGAGGTTACCGACGAGGTCCCGCGACTTTGTGGGGCCACAGAGAGGGAGTGCATAAATGAATAAATGAGGGGAAAAGTGCAGCCAGAACCTCAATAAGAGGTTCTGGAGGAACCACAAAAGGGGCTTCAGCCTGGTGCAGTCGAGATATACGTGCGCCAGGGTCTCCCTCATACCACAAGAGGGGCAGGTGTCTGGATGAGGGGTGAACCACGTCAGCTACATGCCCGTGCTCACAGCTCCATGCCAGAGCTGCCAACTAATGTCCCCAGCGGGCCAAGGGATGAGGGTGGCATACAAACTGGCCCACCGGGGGTCCTCATCCCACCTGTGGAGGGCAAGATCCCACCACTTTGTATCGGAGCGGGATGCAGGGGTGAGGAAATGGATGGTATGTAGCACAAGCGTGTACAGGGCACTGTTTGAAAAGAGGCCGGCTGCAGATCTAGCAGCTGGCTCGGGGTATGGAGCAGGGACGGCCGGGGGGGCTCACGGGGCTGGGGCCCGATCAAAAGCTCCGGAGGACCAGAACTGAGAGGGGGGTGGGGAGTACCCTCTCGCAGGACCCGCTCGAGATAGGCTCGAGCAGTGGGAGGCAAGGCCGCCTTCATCTCCTGGAGTAGGCGTTGGGGGGGGTGTGTGGAGTGGACAGACCAATGCACCAAGCTAGCTCATGGGGGTCCACCCAGACACCCCCCCCGTGCATAATCCAGGAGGTCTCCAACCCTGGTGGCACATGCCAGGACCAGCCTCTGCCTCACGGAGGGGGCCTCTGCCACCTGCACACCGAGATGGAGGTTGTGTAGCAGGGGATCCGCGAGGAGGTCCACCCCCCTCCGTGGGTACAACTGACCTGGAAGCCTCAATGAGCCTCCAGCTCCAGAGGAGGTCATGGTATAAGGTCGGCAGCTCAGAGAGGTCTCGCGGACCACCTCTCACGTCAAGATAAAAGAGCTGCCAGTCGTATCGGAGCCCTCTGTGGCTCCACGCTGGACTACCTACAGTATAAAGGAGTCTCCACAGGGCCTGGAGGTGGAAGGTGTGGACCTGGCTATAGATACAGCACAGGCCCTGCCCTCCTTCCTCCAGGGGGAGGCTCAGAACCCATGCAGAGACCCAGTGCAGTCCTGGCCAGAACTCCAGAATTGTCCTCTGAAGCTTGGCCAGGAAACCCTGGGGCAGGGACAGAGTGTTGAGCTGGTGCCAGAGTATGGACAGGACGAACTGATTGATGACCAGTGCTGTACCCGAAGGGAGAGGCACTGCAGCAGTCCTGTCCATCTCCGCAGCCAGTCACCAACCCTGCCCTCTAACTCCTGCCAGTTCTCATCCAGGGAAGGATGGGTAG
Organism: Podocnemis expansa; assembly: GCA_007922195.1. Lineage (NCBI taxonomy): Eukaryota > Metazoa > Chordata > Testudines > Podocnemididae > Podocnemis > Podocnemis expansa. The sequence continues at coordinate 205,465 of ML682045.1, forward strand.
CAGGAAGGTAAACTCCCAGATAGAGCCACGCACCCTTGCTCCACTGGATGGCCTGAAGTGCGGGTGGAAGGGAGCTCACCGGCCACCCGGCCCCTACCATCAAGCCAGAGCTCTTGACCCAGGTGGTGGAGGCTGCCGAGTAGATGGCCAGGCAAGCCTCCAGCTGCACCAGGTCCCCTGGGTCCTGGACCACAAGGAGTATGTCACTGGCGTATGCTGACAAGACCAGCCTCAGCTCTGGCTCACAGAGCACCAACCCTATCAACCTCCGGCAGAGGAGACAGAAGAAGGGCTTGATGGCCAGAGCATACAGCTGGCCCAACAGTGGACAGCCTTGATGCACTCCTGGCCCGAAGCTGACTGGTTCGGTCAGGATCCAGTTGAGCTTCACCAGACACTCTGCAAAGGAATACAGTACCCGGAGAAACCCCACAAAGCGGGGCCCAAAGCCAAATGCCTGCAGGGTGCCCAGGAGATACCCGTGGTCCATCCTGTCGAATGCCTTCTCCTGGTCCAGGGCCAGAAGGGTGAATGACAGACTGCCCTTACCCCCGAGCTCCAAGAGATCCTGGACCAAATAGAGATTATTAAGTATGGAATAGCCTGAGACGGTGTAGGTCTGGTCTGAATGGATCACGTCCTGCAGCACGGATCCCAGGCGCAGTAAGATGGGCTTGGCTACTATTTTGTAGTCCGTGCTGAGGAGCGAGAGGACACCAGTTCCGGAGGTCGTGGAGGTCCCCCTTCTTAGGTAGCAGGGCCAGCACCATCCACCGGCAAGAAAGGGGGAGCAGTCCATTCTCCTCGTATTCGGCCCAGACGATGGTGAGGTCCGGGCTGAGGACATCCCAGAATGCGCGATAGAACTCCATGGTCAGCCCGTCCATGCCCGGGGAGTTGTTGGTGGGCATGAGATGCAGGGCTTCAGACAACTTGGCCAGAGTGAGAGGCAGCTCCAGCTGGTTCCGGTCGCCCTCGCTGATTGTGGGAAGTTCATTCCAGAGCACCCTGCAGGTGTCGGCTTCAGCTGGATCCAAAGAGAAAAGACTAGCGTAGAAGGCCCTGGCCCTTCCATGCATCTCCTCCGGATCCGTGAGGGGGGTACCATCCTCTACCAAAAGGCAGGTGACGTGCTTTTTGGCCCCCCTCCATTTCTCCAAGGCATAGAAGAAGTGGGAGCCGCAATCCATCTCCTGAAGGAGCTGGATGTGGGATCAAACAAAGGGTCCCCGGGCCCGAAGATCCTCAAGGGCCCAGAGCTCCTCCCTCTTCTCCTGGTGCACCCTGCAGAGGGATGGATCCTCAGGGCTGGCGGCAAGACGTCTCTCCAGCTCTAAGACCTCCCATTCCAGCTGCTCTATCGCCCCATCTCTCCGCCAGCTTGCCCCCCAAGTGTAGTCACGGCAGAAGAGCTGGGCACGCGCTTTCCCCATGTCCCACCAATGCCGCGCCCCCCAATGCAGTCCCACCAACCCTCTGCCCCCACCAGGCCAGCCAGAACTCCTGGAAGGACACCACAAAGCCCACGTCCTCCAGCAGGCTATTATTAAAATGCCAGTAGGGTGGCTCCAGCCTCTCCGCCGAGAGAGAGGCTGTAACAGTCAACAAATGGTGATCCGAGAAAGGGGCCGGTCAAACACCAGAGGAGTGGCCCCGTGCGAGATGACCTCGGGACAGATATGTACGGTACAACCAGGAGTGGCGCAACCGATCGTGCCCCACATGGACATAGGTGAAAGTCACCTCATTGTCTGGGTGGCTGTTGCGCCAAACGTCCACCAGGGAGTGATGGTGTACTATCTCCCTGAGGACGTTTGCGGCGGCTGGGCCTGCTTGGTCCCTGTGTGGTCCCGCTCCTCGAGGGTGGTGTTAAAATCCCCACCTAGGACCAGGCACTCCTGAGGATCCAGAGTGCTGAGGAAAGCGGCTGCCTACAGGAAAAATTGCACTCGCTCTGGGCCCGATGTCAGGGCATAGACGTTGACCAGGATCAACGTCAGCCCCTCCATGCAGACCCGGAGCTGCAGCAGGTGGCCTGGCATGACCTCGGCGACCCCCAGCAGCTCCAGCTGTAGGTTGGGGGAGAACAGGGTAGCCAAACCGCTGGAGTGGGTGGACAGATGACTCAGGAACACCCCATTCCCCCACTCCAGCCGCCACTTGGCCTCGGCGGCTGGATCCGTGTGGGTCTCCTGCAGGAAAACCACAGAGTACCCTTCTCCCGAAGGAAGGGGAGCACCTGGATCCTGCGGAGACCCACCCTACAGCCTCTGGCATTTAAAGTTACGAAGATGATTGGGGCCATGAGGAGGGCGGGGGGGGGGATCCTCAGAGGTGGCAGGAGTACCAGCCGCCTCCGTCGGGCCACGCAACAATCCATGACAGACCCTGAAGGTCCTGAGGGAGTCATGGAAAGTGAGGGCCCTCTGGTAGGCTGCAGCATCCCGCTTCCTGGTCCCTTTGCCCTCCTTTAGTATGGCCCTCACAGCCTGGAGGACAAGATGGAAATTCCCCCAGCGCTGCAGAGCGAGCTGCACCCGGCTTCTGGCCCCACAAGTGTCTGCCAGGAACACACGCAGCTCCTCCCACAGCACCATGGGGTCTAGGTCCTCCAGTCGGGTCCCCGTAATGGCCCCACAGCTAGCTGGGGTAGAAAGACAGGGCGCAGAGCCCTGTCTTGGCACCAATGTCATGGGTGCCGTGTCACCTGGCTGAACCCCCGGCAGAAGGAAGACAGCAGCCTCAGGGGCAGAGGGAGCCACAAATGCTGTACCCCGGGAATCGATCAATGGAAAGGGGAAAGACACGATCCCGGGGGGTTGCAGCAATAGGGGCTGGGGCTAGGGTAGGGCTTGGGGTAACATCTGAGGGAAGGGTTGGAACAGGGTCAGGAACAACACTGGTGAACACAGGGGAAGGGGTAGGAGTTGGAACAGGGGCCCTGGTGGTTGAATCACCGGGGTGCGGCTCCTCTTGACCGTGCGCAGGATTTTCTAAGTAGGAATCAGACGTGGGGTCCGTGCCGACACTGGGCATGGGAGTTGGAATGGGTTGATTTTCTCTGTCCTCAGCATTGGACACAGGGGAAAAAATAAGTGGGGGAAGGGGCAGCTGTCCTGCTGGGGACAACACCGTGGGACCTGGCTGCTCAACGCTATCCATCACCTCAAAAGGCTTGGCAGCTCCAGCTGGGCTACCAACAACAGCCGGGCAGATGGAGCAACCCGGGGATGTCCCCGGGATAAAAGCAGGGACAGTGGGCAAAGGCTGGGGTTCAGGCAGGGTTTGAGGCATGGGAGGAGGTGGCAAAAGATTATCGCCACCTGAGGCCTGCGGGCAGCAGGTCATCCTCCCTTGGGGCTATCAAGGTCAGACCCAGGGCCTCAATCTCTGCGAAGATGGAGCCTAAGTTCCCCTCTGCCTCAATTGATGGTGGTGGTGTAGCAGGTTCAGGGGGGACAGGGGCAGCTCCATCCGCAGCCTCCCCAGGAGGGGGATTAACAGGGGCCTCCTGCAAGGGGGCAGTGCTGCTTCCCTCCTCTACTGTGCCCATCTCCTCAGCTGGAGCCTCCCGCTGGACTTCGACATGGGGCGTAGCAAGCAGCTCAGCATTGGTGACACTATTTTCAGTAATATCAGTCCCCCACAATGATTTTCGGGGGGCCTCCTCCCCATCTGATGTGATGGGGAGGGACTGAGTCTTCTTCCGCTTGCTGTGCTTCCTCTGCGGGAGAGCCTGACCCTCTAAGATGGACTCAGAGGGCCAACCGGGGGGGGCAGGGGTAGGCGGCAAGGGCGAAGGCTCTTCAGGGGAAAGGATCAGGGGAGGGGCATCAAGGGGACGGGTATCATCCCCCTGGGGTGCGCCCTCTCCCATGTCTGGGACCACCACGGCTACTGCCCTCTCCTCTCTGGGCCCCGTCCCAGATGGTTTGGTGAGGGTGGTGATGGGGCCCTGCTGCTCCTCTGGGCATGGTGGGGTAGTTATCCCCACGTTCCGAGAGGCAGTGACAGTTTTGCTTTTTGAAGGAGGAGGAAAGGCAGCTTTAGAGGCTTGGTGGGTGGGGTTGCTGGTGGTGGTGTGGCCGGCGCCCATTACAGCCTTGCGGGGCCCAGTTTCTCCCTCTTCATGCCAGGCCAGGGGACAGTCCCTCCAGATGTGCCCTGTGGCCCTACACAGGAAGCACCGAGCCTCCCCCGAGGAGTAGAAGATTTTATAATGGGCCCCTTGATGGGGCACTGAAAAGGACCCCTCTAATGCCACCCCGTCGCGTGCCCCCGCTGGTGGAAGCTGGAGTTGCACCTGCTGGCGGAAGGACAAGATGTGACGGAGTGTGGGGTCCTTACAGCCCAGTGGGAGAGGGCTGATGACTGATATTGGCT
>ML682045.1:239847-304588 GCA_007922195.1 Podocnemis expansa
TACTATGCTTCATTGCCCAGTGGTACCTTTGTATGAGTGAGGCTGGTGCAAGGCACATGGAATATCCCTTTAGGAAACAGTCCCACTCCTGGGTGGACCCCTCCATGAGATCCCAGCTGCTGCTGCCAGCCACTTCTTGCACTGTGCTTATTACTGCCTAGGTGCTTTGGGGCTGGTTTGTTTCTGCTTCCCTGTTGTATCCAGGTGCCAAGTCTTCCTTGCTCTCCTCACTGTCCTTTGTCAAACAAGAATTGCTTTGGTGTTCAACTATTTGGTTTTCTGCTCTTCCAGATTTTACACTAAGCCCCTCACTTGTGTGGAGCCTTGCTTTGATGCTACCCAACTGTGTCTGCCCAGGTTTGTGTCTGGGCTCTTACCCAGGCATGTGGATCTGTGCTATGCTGTGGCTTCTTGGACTACAGGCTGTTCCATTTCACATACAGCAAGAGCAAAATTGGGGCACGAGCTTCAGGATGTTCTGACGTGCCTTGTGGATTCTCCTGAGTGGTCAGTTTCTAAGCAATGGCTTCATGTTTCTATGTGGTAGCCAAAGAGTAAAACTTTTGGCCAACGCTGTCTCTTGGTCTGTGGGGCACTCTGAACTGTAGTTAGAACACTGACATGAAGGACAGACTGAATGACAAGAGGAGCCTTCAACAGAAGGGGCACATTGTGAGATAGACGGTGTGTCAGAAGTCCTCTTTAACTTTATTTTTATGCAGTAAGAAAATATAAGAACTGTGTGTGTGTGTGTGTGTGTGTGTGTGTGTAATTCAGTAAAACACAGTCAGACATTCAAAATGTCCAAAGATTCAGAGAAATGAAAGGATGAGTCTTCACATGAAAAGGCTCCGTAATGGAAAGATGGTTCATGGAAACTAAAGCTGAAGTCTTCTTGGAGAATGGCCTAAAAAGTCCTCCTCAAAACTACCCAGATTCAGTGTTGCGGTCCCATCACTTTCATATCACAGGGGAATTAGATTTCTCTTTCTCACATGAACCATAAATTAGTGTCATAAAATCCTTCCAGAAAAGAAAAAGAATTCTCACAAGCTGCAACTGATGCTCCAAGTGACAGGACTATGACAGACATTTCAAAAGTTACATGGGGAAGCCTCCTTTAATTCCTTGAAAGCATCTAGAACTTCATGTTCTTTGCAATTTCTCTTATCAGTGATTTAAATTCAACTTTCACCTTTTCCATATCTAACTGAAGCAAATCAATTAAAGAATGTAGTGATTCCAGTTTCAAGAGCTCTTGAGAGCTGGTGGAAAACACTGCTGACAGGATTTTGTATAACTGAGTTCTCAGAAAATCTCTTTGCAATTTTACCATTGGTTTCATCAATCATCTCATGATAAATCTGGGATCACTGATTCTCATCAATACTTTGGACTCTCGTAAGTGCTCAGTGACTCTGGAGTCATCACATTTTAGAGGAAACACCTCAGTTTGTTTGGTGGCACTTTGTTGTGTATGTCTACACTGCTGGCTGCTGTGTCAGGTTGCATGGATTGATTGAGTAGGATCCCCCGAGTGAGTATTGGAGACTCGTTCATTTGATTCTGGCAGTACTCTCCAGTTGGTGCAGTAAATCCAACCATCTTGCCCACAAAAAGCATAAGGTGGAGTCCATGTCCCACTGACACAGCACGGTGGAGACATCATGGTAAGGGAATGTTAGTAAGTCAATGGGACCTATACAGTCTACAGCAGTGGTTCCCAACCTTTTTCAGGCTGGGGACCCCTCTTTAACAAAAATCTTTGCGGCCCCTGTGGCTGATTATGTAATCTGGCCCACACCACTGGGACAGCCAGCGAACAGCACTGCTACCACTGTTGCCCGTGCCACTGGGGAGCCAAGCGGCAGCAGCTTTGGCCCCCTGCCCTTTCCCCTGCTGGGGAGCTGCCACGGCCCCATTCCCCTGCCAGGATCTGGCCATGGGTGGGGAGAGGCAGCCCTTGCAGGGAACATCAGGGATGTAGCTGGAGTCCAGCTCTGGTAGGGAGATGCTCCATGGACCCCCTGCAACATGTCTGTGGACTCCTGGGGGTCCCCGGACTACAGGTTGGGAACCACTGGTCTACAGTTAAGACCTCACCTTGCCTGTCTTGGGTAGGGAACTGGGCCAGCCCTTCCTGACACAGGAGCTTCTGTGCCTCTCAGAATCTCCTGCATCCCATCTTGCACTTTGTGAAGGGTCAGCCCATCACTCACAGCCTGGCATCTGGGGCCTGGCCCCCTCAGTATGCCACTGTCTCTTCCAAACTATTGAGGATTGTTTTCCAACATTTTCAGGTGACCAATCGATCTTGTTGCTGAGTCTTTGCAGGTACTGTCACTTCTTGCTTGCACAGGAAGTGCATAGGGATTTTACAGTTTGAGAATCTATCTGCTCCTGCTCAACTCTTCTTATACACACAAGTAACCACCCGATGGAACTGGTGATTCAGGCATCATGTACAAGATATTTCTTGTTTGATTTCTGTTATGAACAGGAGTTAAAGTAAGGGGAAATGCCCCAGAATGCTGTTCTGGGGCCCCCTATTTTTAGGGAGCCAGCATTCCAGGCTCCCTAAAAATAGGGGAATACCCTGGAATGCTGTGTTCCAGGGCACCCCCCAAAATAGGGGAATGCACCGGAACGTGGCATTCCAGGGCCCCCTAAAAATAGAAGGGTATGCCAGAAACCAGTGTTCTGGCATGTTCTCCCAGGCTGGTGGAAGGGAGGAACTGCATGCTGGGGCCTGCTGGCCCATCCCTCCCTCACTTCCCTGGAGACTGTAGAGGCTGCGCCCCTTCCAGCTGGGGCATGGCTGTGGGCATGGCCAGGCCCCAGCCTCAGGCCTGGGCTCCTGCTTGCTGGCCCGTGGGTCGGCCAGTGCCATGGCCTTCTGCCCCGTGCCCAGCTCTTTGGCCAGGTAAGGGGGCTACGGGGGTTGGGGTGGTTGGACTGGTGTCAGGGAAAGCGTGGGTGTGGGGATGGGGGAAAAGGGGTTGGGATGGTGGGGTGGGGAGGGCTGAAGGTGAGGGGGGATTAGAAGGGCTGGATTGGGGCAGGGAGTTTAGGCAGTGGGGATTAGGGGTGAGAAGGATATGGGGAGAAGGGTCTGCTGGGGGTAGGTGTTTTGGGGGCAGGAGCTGGAGTGCAGGAGGGGGGGGTCTGCGCATGTGGGAATTGGGCCTGCCTGATTAGGAGGGTTCTGGGGCCTCCCAAATTATATGTTAACTCCTGGTTATGAAAGTAATAGCACATCTCCTTTGCACCTTGATATAATTTTCACACCACCAACCCAAGAACAAAATATTTTGAAGGTCAAGATCCACATCATAGAAGTCTTTCAGAATTTGTTGTGTAATGTCTTCAGCAGCAAGGCCATACGCTTGAGTTAACTCCAGTAAATCTCTTCTTGGCTTTCTCATCCACAGAGTAGCACAAAACAGTGGACAGGTTCTCTTCAATCACAGCAAGTTCTTTAGCTTGACACGTGACACTACCTCACCATTTTTCTGACCATTTTCACAAGTCCATTATTTTCAAAACCATTTTGTTCACAGTACCAGTGATTTCATTCTGAATTTCAGCAGAAGTGGGCTTTGCATTTTTCAGAGCATCCCTGAATATTGAATGTTTTTCTACAGTAAACTTCAGGTTGATGAAAATTGTAAAAAAGCACAGGGACAGGCACATTACATGGACAGAAATGAGGCGGTAGAAAGTGTTATGTTGGTGGGAGAACATTTGTCACAGACATTATTAGTGTCACTCATGGAGGTGATTTTATTATGTGGATGGGAGATCTGTCTCCCGTCATCATAGAGTGATTACCTGACTGATACAGTTGTGCCACTGTAAGCTCATTAGTGTGGGCATGGCCTTAGTTTTTCATGCTTAGGATTGTCTTTTCAGTTTCAAGTCATTTCTGTGTTTCCCCATTAAGTTTAATGGTCCCCCATTGTCCTTTCTGGCATGCAGCATTAGGGACTCCTAGATTTGGAACTAGGCGGCTCTGGCTGGGAAGGTGGCTTCCTCTTGCCTGATTATTTCACTTCCCTGTAGTGAGGTGGAGTTGAAAATTGGGGCACAAATTATGGTTAAAATTCTCTATACCTAAATGCATAGCCCCTGTTTGTAAATCTACCTCATAATGACCAGCTAGTGCACTATACTGTTTTCATAAGAGACTTTATTTGACACACATCATATATGAGCCATTGATCCAATTGCATATTACTTTCAGTTCAGATTCCTGAGTCTCCCTTTGGAGTGTCTGGACCCTGATTGTCACAGAAACATAAAGAAAGCAAAAAATTGGCTTCTCTTTTTCTTGTTGAAGTTCAGTCAGTCATTGCATTCAACTGGACCAGGCAATCTTTGTGTTTGATTAAACCTTTACTTTGAGAAAACCCTGTTTTTCCAACTGCAAAGTCCAGATTTAATAAAAATCATAGCCAGAGCAGCAGTACCATATGTGTAGAACCCTGCAAATTTGCAGATATCTGCAGATCATTTTTTGGGGAGGCAGGTTGGATACTGGTCCACATATTTTTATCTGTGCAGGGCAGGACCCCTTCAGATATGCAGATATCTGCATTAGATCCACGTTTGCAGATACAACTGATATGTGCGGACCATTTCATGCAGATTGGATGTGGATCCATATATTTGTAGCCATGCAGGTCTATGTACATGGACCAAGGAAAGCCAAAGTCCTTCTCCGGTTAAGAGGAGGACTGTCAATGTGCTGTCTCTGGACTGGCAGCCTGACCATCTGAGTTTTCTTATGGGATCCAGAGGAGTCTGTTCTCCTTTTCTCTCTGGATATGAGAGAAACTTTCTTCTCCCTCTTTGCCTTCCAAGCAGGCAGGTGGGAGCAGATTCCCCACTTGGCTGCTTTGCTTTCTCTTGCCCTGGCCTTGCAGTAGCTCTGCCACCCAGCCCCTTCCTCAGCAGCGTGGTCTCGCCTCACAGACCCTGCACCTCATGGTGCTGAGCCAGGGGCCAGCGAGGAGCAGGAGAGGAGGCAGATGTACAGGCCCGTGCCTACCCAGGGAGCACGTGCGGCTCGGGCGGGGCGGGAAAAGGGTGAGCCGAGCTGCCAGCACATGGGCGGCTCTAAGACCGCGCAGCCGCCCGCCTTCCCCGCTCGGCCCCGCGCCGCGCAGCCCAGCCCAGCCCAGCCCAGCCCAACCCGAGGCGGCGCAGCGCGGCCGGAGCGGAGGCGAGCTGCAGCGCCGAGCCCCGCCATGCGCGCCAGGTGGGTGAGCGAGCGGCCCGTGGGGGGAGGGCTCGGGGCCGGGGCCGGGGCTCGGCGCTGACCTCTCACTCTTGCAGGTGCCCCCTGCGGCGGCTCGCCCGGCTCCTGCTCGGACTCTGCGTCCTGCTGGCGGCGGGCGCCCCGGAGCGAGGTAGGGAGAGGGCCGGCGGGGGCCCACGTGGGAGCGGGCGGGTCTCCAGCCCTCGCCTTGTGGCCCCCCGAGCTAAGCGCTCGTGGGCGGCGGGTCGGGTCTGGGCCCCCCGCATTTCCCCCCCGCCCAGTTGTCCGCAGGGAAGAGGGTTACACCGTTCCGGTGAGCGCCTCCTCCGGCGCCCCGCCAATGCCTGGTCCGGGGAAGTCGCCTTCATCCTCCCCGTGCAGCCCCCCGCGCTGGACACCCCCTGCTTGGCCGCCTCGGCTATGGGGCCAAACGGTCCTTGCGGGCCTGAGCCCTGCCGCCGCCCCAGCCAGCCTCCCGTTTCTCCCGGCGGCCGCGCCTCGTCGCCCCGAGGCCGGGCGTAGCGCTCGTCCCTGCTCAACCCCGACTGGAAGAAGAAGAAAGAGCCAGTGGCTGGAAAGCGTCTCTTTCACCCCCCGAGCTGGGCTAACAAAAGATTCTGCCACCCACCTGGCCTGTTTTAGCCGGGGATGGGACCCGCGGTCCGTGTTCATGATGCTCATTGGGGAGGGAGGTGGTTGGTTTGTATCTGCAGCAGACGGCTGTGGAAATGCCGAGTTTGTTGAGATTGTTATTTTTCCGCTTTTCCTAGCGCCAGAATGCGACAGCCCCAGTCAGTTCCCACTTTCCGTATTTTGTCTTTTTGAGTCATTGTAATCCTTCCGGCTTCGAAGGGCTTTACTGAATCTGATCCCTGGATAGTTGAGACCATATGTGTTAAGAGAATACCTAAACGTGTGGTGAGGGGAAGGTTTGTGGCACCTTTTTGTAGCCCAGCCTGTTCACGAGTGAAACGTGGTGGTGTTAAGTGCTCTACCTCTGCACAACTCTTAGACAGACATAGGCTCTGCATGCTTAGCTCTTTCCTACATTTAGTGGCAAGTATTGTTTGCCTTTAGGAGTTTGAAAAGTGTCTGTGCACCATACCCAAGTGGGAACTGGGGCGATTTGTTCTAGCAACAGACGTGCCTGTTATGTTAAGTGAAGCAAAGACTTCTATGGGTCAGCAAGGAGGAGGAAGAGGTTGGGGGGACACTTTTTAACATGGATAGTAGAGAAGAAGAATTCTAAAGCTACTTAGATGGCTACTGTGTTTGTTTGCTTACTCTGAAGTCAACATGCTAGGGCAAAGGAAAAGAGGTTTGCAGAGGTCAGGATGAGAGTAGTTTTCCTTTTCATACCTTGATTTATTACATAAAGGCATAGCGGGAGTCTTAACGTTTTGGGTTGGCAGCTTTTTTTAGCTTTTTTGTTTAGTGGTCCAGTTAGTGTTTCAATCCAAGTTAAAGTACAACATGGGAAGCTTCACACAATAGCTATGAAAAGAAAATACTCTTCCTTTCGCTTCTACACAGGGTCATTCTCTTCCAAATGAATACCAGATAGAGGTAATCTCATGCAGCAGAAGGTAAAATGCTTAAAAATCAACCTGAAGAAAGAGCAATCTGCATATGCAGTGCTCCCCAAGTAAAGTGTAACTTAAGAAGAGCCAGCATCACAAAAGTAAACCATTCTTAACAAAAACAAGTCTAATTTGACAAGCAATAAAGGTTTGTCTCTGCTTTCTGTAACAAGAGACTATTAGTCTGTTTATTTCAACATTGCTTTTTAGAAGTAAGCTTGAGTGTTCCTCTTGCTTGCGTGCATCAAAGATGCTGTCTACCAGCTGCAGAGAAAAGGTGTATTGGGCAGAATGTCCTATTCATGACTGACAAAACTTTTTGCAGAGACTAGATGGCTGAGGTAAAAGACATCTAATTCCTGCTTGAGGAAAGATGGTAGAGCAGGACTGCCACAAGATGTCATTTGCAGAGTAATTGGCAGGCAAGGCTTATGATAAACAGCTTATATTTTAAGGTGACCCCACCTGGCCTGCATCTAAGGGCAGGGCATTCCCTAGACCAGTAGTTCCCAACCTTTTCTCTGCTGTGGCATTTTTCGAGGCACACCACTATTTAAAAACTCATGAATATTCAAATTAACTTAAATTACTTATGAATATTCATGAACCATGACAGTGTTTCAGAAATGCTGCTACTGGGGGGTAGTAGGGGTAGCAGAGCAGAGGTGGCAAAACGGGAGGTCGGGAGTCGTGTGCAGTGGCAGCAGTGAGTGTGGGGAGCAGCGCAGGGCAGGGGTGGCAAAAGAGAGGTTAGCTAATAGTGTAGTGGCTAGCACCTCTGCTTAGCATGCAGAAGGTCCTGGGTTCAATTCCCAGGGGGTTGGACTCGATGATCTCACGAGGTCCCTTCCAGCCCTATGATATGATATGATAAAATGCAGGACAAGGGCAGCCATGTGGGGAACAGCACAAGGTTTGCAAGAGAGGAGAGGGGAAGGGAGGGCAAGAGTGGCTTTGTGGGGGGACAGGGGGAAGCCTGGGGAGTAGGAAGGTAGGGCATGGGAGTATTGCACAGCACCCACTTCCCCCTTCTCCACAGTGGCTCCCTGCCACCCAGGGCAAATTCTCACCCCACTGCTGCTCCCTCCCAGCCCCCGGCTGCCTGTGATGGACCCTCCCAGGCCAGAATTAGGCCTCCAGCCCCCAGCTACACCCCCACCCCCAGCCACCCCCCAACCAAACAGCCATCCCACAACCCCAGCTACACACCCTCTGCTACACAGCCACTCCCACCCACCTCTGCTACGCACACCTGCCCCACGCAACCCCCAGCAGCCCTCCCCACCAAAGCCCTTACCCAGGCTGTTTGCAGGCTGGTTGACAAAAGCTGCTTGCCCCTTCAGGGGGAGATTCACACACTCCTGGCCTCCCCCAGCTCTTTACTGGCTGGGCTTAAGGTGGAGCCACCTGAACGATGGCTGCTCCTGCTATTTTTAGGGAGACCCCTGGAACTCCCTGTTCTAGTGCCTTCCTCTATTTTTAGGGGGCCAGAATGCTGCCTGCCTAAAAATAGGGGACCCCGGAACTGTGTTGTGGTGCCTTCCCCCTTACTTTAATCCCTGCCTTTTCCCAGCCCTCCACAGCCCAGGTGGCTGGGCTGAGCAGGGAGGGAATTTTAACTCCAGCTCTCAGGCATGCTCGTGGCGCACTTTGGGTGTTCCCACAGCACACCAGTGTGGGCCACACGTGTTGGGAACCACTGCCCTAGGCTTTTCTGCAGTGGGAGGGAGCCCCCTGATTCTTGGTTTGACTAATCAATGCTGCTTTTAACGTGTTGTGTCCCATAATTTAATGATCTGTATTCTGGCATGAAAAGACCAATACGAACACTCTTAGTTGTGTACTGGCCACTTGACTGTCAGGGGCTCTGCTGGTGCCCAGCAGGACCCTTAAATAAAACAAGCCTCAGAAAAGTTCCAGAAGGATAGCTGTGTTAGTCTAGTTCAGCAAAACAAACAAGGAGGCTGGTGGCAGTTTTAAAGACTAATGTATGTGCTTTCCTTGGAGAAAATCCCACTTTGCCAGATGCTCGAATTTTAAGCTCACTCAATAAATAAATTAGGTTAGTCTTTAAAAATGCCACAAGCCTCAGAAAAATGATGATCTGCCAGAGTCCAAGCCAGGTGCAAACTGGAGAGGGACAGAGACCTCCCTCTCCACTTCTAGGCCTTGCAGACAACTTATACCCTCCAGACAGAGAGGAAAATTCAGTTTCAGTGCTACAGCCTTTCTCTTGTAGGGAGACCCTGCTCGCTGAGTGAAGGAGCAGTGAGCAGCCTGGATGATTTTCCCTTCCCCTTCAGGGCAGCCTTATTCTCCTTCTAGCAATTCCAGGCGGGGTGGGGGGTGGAGGCCTTGTTCCCTTCCAGCCACCACTGGAGCTGATTTGTGCAGTCTTTGCCTGCAGGCGTGGAAAGCTGCCGCTTGCAGAAGGAAACTTCACACCCACAAGAACTCCCCAGTTTCAGTCCCAGCTGCAGGAAGTCTGGGGTTTGCCTGTTGCAACCAGGGAGATGGTCTCCTACCTGAACTCCTTTCGTCTGGCTGCATGTGGGGGGTAGAGGCTGCTGGCCAGGACGGGAGGGCCTTCAGGGTTGTGAAAAATATCTGTGGCTCTCAAGCCAAAAAGGTTGAGGACCACTGCATTCAAGGGTCACAGTTAACTTGAAAATGGTTCCTTGAACCTAGCATTAAAACTAGTGCCCGGTCCTGGCTGCTGTTTGTTCTTTTACTGTTTTATATGGATAATGCTCTTGCCCCTTTCTGCTTTGTGTAAGATTTACATGGGGGGGGGGGGGGGGGGATGAACGTCTGCGGCAAACCATGGTAGAGGCTGTAGACAAAGGGCTGAGGTTCACAAAGTAACTGAGATGGAGTGTTTTTCTTGTCTCTTTCCCTGCACTAACAATAATATTAGCTGGTCCTTGTAACAATAGAAGGTAAAACACTATCAGACTAAAGCAGCAGGTCTTTTAAATTGGTTGTGTCCATATTTGTCAGTAAAAGCTGCTGATCATCGTTTTCCATGAACTTTCTCATTCATCCTGCATAGTCTTGTTCTGGCGAGCTTAAGTTTTGCAGTGTGTGTGGTGCTCGAGTGGAGAGCTGTGTCGGGGCTTGGTGCACATCCTGTGTGGCGCTCCTTGCAGGAGTGGGGACTCTGTTTTGTAGATAATGTTTCCTCCTGAATGTGGTTACAGAAGTAGAAAATGATGAAGCAGGAAGCACAGAACATTTGGGGCTTCTCAGCAATGCCATAATGTAAAAGCTTGATAGTAATAACAGATTAAATACATGTGGGTGGTGTACTTTAAAGAGGTTTCTGTTTTAAGAAAAAAAAATATTGTTTAACATCCTTCATCAAAACCCCCAACAACCAGCGAACTGCTTTTACTTGCTCAGACTCTTGAAAGCACTTTTGGTTGGAAAGGACTGCAAGTTGGATTCTGCATGCGCCAAATCCCCTCTTGTGCGTGGTGGAGCAGCATGGTGAAGGACAGTGAGAGAGAAGGGAAGCAGCACAATCTCCGGGAACAAAAATAATAGGTGACTTCAGCACCCCCCACCCCCCCATATAAATGGGGCAGGGAGCGAGAGCAGGAACTGGAACAGGGCACTGACAAATTATTTATGGCCTTAGGAAACAGCTTCCTCTGGGAATAGCTCAGCATGCTGGAGCAGAGGCCCCAGCCCAGGAGTCAGGCAGGCATTAAGCTTTGCCGCACACTGATCAGGTCTTGGATTTGTCCTTAGTTTAGCATGGCACAAAGGAGTGGGGGAGGGTCCATGAGGCCAAAATCCGGTAAGAGCAGCTTGTCCTTGTCCCCTTGACTCCCAGTCTTCTGCCTTCACCTCTGTGTATTCTTCTCAGGTTGTTAGTCACAGGCTTCTGGCCAGAAGGGAGTGCTTCAAAGAAGGAAGGCATGCATATAGAGAGGCCAGAAAGAGCATTGCTTCTTTGCCGACAGCATTCATAGCTGTCAGTGGCAGACAGGCACTCTGTTTTGGCTTTCTGTCAGTGGCATACCCCAGGGGCAACGTCCACATTTGCACCCCTGCACCCCCTCACATACAGGGCTGGAGGGTTCAAGTGATGGAGAGTTCACCATGGTCCTAGGTAAGGTGTTTCATTGATTGGTTGCTCTCATTGTTTATGAATGTGCCTTGTTTGTATCCAAATTTGTCTAACTTCAGCTTTCAGCAATTAAATGTTGTTCTGTCTGTCTTTTCTAGATTAAAGTAGGGGCATAGGCAGTCTTGGCAAGGTGTAGGAGGGGTGGGGGCCCATCCTTGACTTTTGCTCAGGGCGCTGGAATCCCTGACCCTGAGTAGAGTCCCCTGCTATAAGAAGTCACTTCCTCAGATGGTGATCAGGTCAGTTCTTAACCTTCTTTTTAGTAGATTGGGAGTCTTGTATTTCTCTCTTATGTGACCCAGTAACCCCTCAGTGCTGATGAGCAGGGGAATTACAAGAATATCCTGATTCTATTTCACCAAAGAATGTCATGTGAGATCTTAAATAAAAGCTAGGGTAACACTGGTCATCAATACCATAGAGAAATTAACATGTAGGCAAGAATTGCCATGCTCGGTAAGACCAATGCTCTATCTAGCCTGATGTCCTGTCTTCTAACAGTGGCCAGTGCCAGGTGCTTCAGAGAGAATGAACAGAACAGGTAATCACTGAATGATCCACCCCCTCTCATCCGCTCCCAGCTTCTGGCAGTTGCAGGTAAGGGCAGGGCTTGACAAAACTGGCTCCCAGCTAAGTGCCAGACAGCATTCCTCAGCTGTATTTCTGCTACCTCTTTGGAACAGAATATGGAGTTGTGTGTCTGGCTGTCTTGGCTAATAGCAATTTCTGTATTCTGGGAATTTATCCAATTCTTTTTTTTTAACCCAGTTATGCTTTTGGCCTTCTCAACATCCCCAGGGAACTTAGTGCACAGGCTGACTACATTGTGTGAGGAAGTTGTTTCCTTTTGTTAGTTTTTAAGCTGCCTGTAAATTTAATTGGATGACCCAGCTCCTACATGAGGAGTTTTTAAGACATCTTTATTCACTCTGTGCATACCAGTCATGGTTTTGGAGATGTCTGTCATATCCATCCCCCTCATTCCCTTTAGCAGACTCTTCCAAGCTGAAAAGTCCCAATCTTTTTAATCTCTCCTGTTCCAGATCCTTAATCAATTGTGGTGATGAGAACTGCACACAGTATTCAAGATGGGGGCATGCTGTGGATTTATATAGTAGCATTATATTATTTGGTGTCGTCTTATCTATCAGTTTCCTGATGGTTCCTGGCATTCTGTTAGTACTTTTGAAGGCTAATTGATGGATAAATAGATACTATGCATGATGTGTGTATACTGGAAATATGTTTTAAAATTTGTTTCCAGGCAGAGTTGAAAAACAGGTTTTCTGTCCAGGTGGCTGTCAGGCATGTAAATTTAACACAATGGAATCATTTAGATACAAAGTCAACTGAGAACCATCACAACTGTCTTCTGCCATGGACCCAAGCACCAGGGAGCTAAAAACTTCATCCTGTTACAGGGGTCAAATCAAATCAAATCATAGGGCTGGAAGGTCCAATGTATTTGGTGTAACTGAATCCAGGATGGAGGCACTGAAGATAAAAGATATCCTTGCTGAGGATGTGGGGCTGGAGCCCTGTAAAGAAGTGGGAATGGCATCTGATACCTAAGGCTTTGTTGGCATGGCCCTGCAGGTTGGTCAGTAGGATGTGAATTGCAGCTTGTATTTGTGGGCTGCATTAAAAGTCTATGTGCGGATGTCGTGGGAGTGAACTAAAAGATGCCTAGTTTGCATTAACTTAATCCCTGTCAAGAGGGGTTTCAGTGCTGGCAGGGCTTCACTTGGGGAAGCCTGCTGTGCTGGCACAGGGTAGTCAAACCAGTGTCTTTTCACTCCAGCCGGGGGACAGAACTGGCTGGCATGTGGCATGGCCTCTGCTGCAGCATACCCTTGCAGGTGCCGTGGCCCTGGGGGGACCGAACTGTCCCTGAGGGCAGACAGACTGGAGTAGGAGTGCAGAACCTGGTCTCTGGCCCCAGGATCCCTTCCCCACCAGCGACAGCCCACCCACAGACTGCCATGCTGGGGGCTGGGACCCCACAGTAAGGGGTGGGGTCCCAGGTGTGTGCGGGGGTATGGTGGAGGGCATCCTGGCACCCCCAAGCTGGTTAATCCAACTTTGCTTATAGCAGGCGTGGCCAAACTGTGGCTTGGGAGCCACATGCAGCTCTTGAATGAAAAAGTGTGGCTCACGGAAGAAAGCCAGAGGAAAGCAGCCCCAGGTTAGGAGTTTTAAATTTCATGCTCAGGGGGAATCCTCGTCTGTGTCTGTCCGCCAGGGTGGCCATATTGGATGCTCAGCCCAGGCAGGCCTTAAGCAAGGGGAGTGAGCCCCAGCCTGTGCCTAGCGGCTGGAGCAGCCAGGTAAGAGGGCCCTGGGGGAGGGAGGAGTGTTGGCCCGGAGGAACCAGCATCAGGGCCTGGGGTTTAGGGAGGGAGTCGGGACAGTGGGGAGAAGCGACAGCATGGTCGGAGAGGGTGGGGCCTAGTTTTCATTGGCAACCTTAAGTAATTATTAGAATCTGACATGAGTAGGATCAATATTTGACCTTTTTATGATAAAATTGAAGTGTGCAATGAATTTCAAACTTAGTAATTTTGGAGTAGGTAAAATAATGCCTCAGTGCAGCTCTCAAAGCTTTAATAATCAACTTTTGGAACTCAAGAGCCATGCAAGTTTGACCACCCCTAGCTTACAGTATAACTACAGGGCAGAGTTAGCAGCGTGCTTGTGGCAGAGCAGTGATGAGTAGCCTGAGGCAGGAATACACAGTGACCCTGTGCAACAGAAACTGTACAGCTCTTTGAACAAGTTAAAAATTACTCAACAGACGGTCAGCTTCCCTGAGCTTAAACTAGGGAATAGAGACTGGCTCACATCCAAACACCCCCTGGAGACTGAGAAAGCACCGATCCAGATCTCACTTGTGTCAGCAGTAGAAACTTACCAAAAAGATGTTCTACCATGTTCCTGCTCCTTTGTGTGTGTGTGGGCGGTGGGGAATAAATTCACAGCATGTCCATATATGCATATTCTCTTTTCAGGAAGCCCTCTATCATTTGGAGAGGTGAAAGGTATTTAATTTAATGTAACCTTAGGCAGGTAAGCAGAGATGCTAGGGATTTGCTGGCTTCAAATGCTGTTAAGCATGCACTTAAAATATATCCATAGTATCCATATAGCATGGATGCCTGTGGAACAGACGTTCAGGCTTCCGAGTGACCACTGAAGAGAACTGCCAGTTATAGATCTCCAGAGACTGAATTATTCCAGTAAGAGGTCCAGGATGTGCTATTTTGAGTACTGGAGCAGTTCCAAAGACCATTGTTGACATTGGGGACCAGGAACTGTTTTAATGCTGGATATCTCAGAAACTATCAGGGCTATTAATAAGTTCCTGGAAAGCTGAGAATTCCTCTTTTTCATATGGCTTTGATCATTCATTGTTACCCTGTATCACAAATCATCATGGCTTCTTTGTGGTTCTTTCTTCAACAGATGCTGAATCTGTGGAACTCATTGCTGCAGGTTACTGAGGCAAATAGTTTGGTGCATGAGGGGAAGTAAGGAGTAGATGAATGCAGATAGTCTTCCTAATTGGACTAACCAGGAGAAAAATACAAGAGCTACTAATTTTTCTGTTTCAAGACATAAGTTGAATAGGAAACTTTTTCCTTCATAGTATGATATTACACAGCTATGCGTATTACAGGGTTTGTAACCTCCTGCTGATGGTGCCCTCAGTTCTTGGGATAACCAGAATACAGATGTCAGTGAATCATTGGTTTGTTCTGGATGGCAGCTCCCACGTCCCTCCTCTTCAGTGTTCTGAGCTGTTGATACATGTGAGTATGGGAGACAATGGCTTGCTGCGCAAGGAGCAATGGCCTGTTTTTTCCCCCTAAAGACCTGCAAACCACTCAAAACATTTCCACTCTGAAGTGGACTATTTAGCTTTGTAGGCTCTATGCTGTCTTCTGTCCGCACATTTCCTTTACACCACAAAGGGTTTGAAAGAGAGTGATTCTCTGTGATTTCATTCAGTTCAACGTCCAAGGACTACAGGATTTGCCCTACCTGCTTTTCTTTGCTATGGTCCTTCAAGGGTTGTTTATTTTGTAGGCCATCCTTGTACACAAGTAAGTGGAAAGGTTACCTGTCTCTTTGTGAATGCTATTTTAATGATCTTGACAATGTTTGATGTGTTCTAGTAGAATGTCCTTAGAAATATATGTGTAGCACGGTCTCAAGCTCAGTTCATGAGCTAGCACACATTAGATCAGTTATTTCTGAAGACAGGTGTTAGCAGATGTCTGTAAATGACTTCTCTATGCCATTTACTAACCCAGTTTGCATTTTGGACACAATGGTTGTGGTTTTTCTTGTTGCTGAGTGAGATGAATTGAATGATTCCTAAGGGCTCCTGAGATGTTTCAGTAAGTGCTGCAGAATGCATAACACTTATTTCCCAGGGTGCTCATTATTTGAGTGGTTTTACAGGAAATTAAATCTATATTACCAGACAGTGCTGTTTGGTAATGGAGTCAAGGTAAGTTCAATCAAAGGAATACAGATGTTCTGAGTCATCCTTCTCCATTAGTGGAAGTTACAAAACGTGTATAAAAGAACATATCCCAAAGCAGGGACATACATTGTTTCAGTATCTGAACACGCAGGTAAGTGTACCATATTTAACGGGCACCTTGAAAGTGGGCTTTTCTAAGCACTGGTGATGGGGATGTTTTAATTCTTAGCTCTGCATCTCTCCTTCTTGGCTTGCCTATTTCTGTTTCTGATGACATACTTATGAATCAGAAAGTGCTTCAGTCTGGTGCTGATGAAGAACCAGCCTAATAAGTCAAATGGTAGAAGAACACGTGAATTGCGTAGGTCTGAAATTTCTCAGTTAAAGAGTGCTGTCAGCTTTGGTATAAACCGGAGTGTGGAGCTATTCTGGTTCAGTGCTTGTCTGCAGATGGGAAGGAGAACTGGCTGTCTTTTCTACACTAGAAACATAAGTAAACCTAACATAAACCAACTTAAAATAATTACTGCTCTGGCAGATGTTCATACTACCCTCCCTGGGTCAATGGAATGCATCCTCATCAGGATGTGTTATTCAGGCACCCGGTGGGCTGCTGCCCTCTCCCACTCCTTATTCCCTGTTGGGAGCCGGCCGCAGGCTTCTCCCCTCCTCATTCTCCACTGGAAGCTGGGGGAAGCTGCCTGGGGGTTGCCAGTTTCCTGTTTCTCACTGAAGGCCGCAAGGTGCCTTCCCATTCCCCAGTGAAAGTTGTGGTTAGTTCTGGGCGGGGTGTTAGACTAGATGACCTCTTGAAGTCCCTCCCAGGTCTGATTTTCTCTAATTCTTTTGAACCCGCATCCTCCACCCTTTTCAGTTAGTTAAATGCTGCTATGAGGTCTCCTCTCACTCTTCCTTTCTTCAGACTAAATAAACCCAGTTTCCTCAGCATCTCCTGAGAAGTCATGTGCTCCAGCGCCTAATAATTTTCATTGCCTTCTGCTGGACTCTCTCCAATTCATCCATGTTGTGTAGTGGAGGCCCAGAACTGGACACAGTACTCAAGACATGGCATGTACCCTTCCCAGTGTTGAATAGAGGAGAATAATCACTTCCCTCAATCTGCTGGCAGTGGTTCTGCTAATGCAGCCCAATATGTGATTAGCCTTCTTGGCAACAAGGGCACACAGTTGACTTGTATCCAGCTTCTTCTCCACTGTAACTACCAGGTCCCTTTCTGCAGAACTGCTTGCCAGTCAATCGGTCCCCCGTCTGTAGCAGTGCATGCGATTCGCCTGTCCTAAGTGCAAGACTCTTCACTTGCCCTTATTGACGCTTATGAGATTCTTTTAGACCCAATCCTCCAGTTTGTCTAAATCACTCTGTATCCTATTCATACCCTCCAGGGTATCTATTGCTCCCCACAGCTTAGAGTCATCTGCAAACTTGCTTATGATACAGTCCATCCCATCCTAGTCCGGATCATTAAATGAAGACATTGAACAAAACCAGCCCCAGGACCAACCCCTGGGGCACTCTACTTGTTACCAGCTGCCAACTAGACATTGAGCCATTGATCATTACCCGATGATACAGTGAGCTTTCTGACCGTCTTATAGTCAATTCGTCCAGCACATACATCTTTAACTTGCTGTTATGAGTACCACTGGGGACCATATCAGAAGGTTTGCTAAAGTCAAGCTATATTGTATCCACTACTCTCCCCGCATCCACAGAGCCAGTCATCTCATACAAGGCAATTAGTTGATCAGGCATGACTTGCTCTTGGTAAATCCATGTTTACTGTTCCTGATCTCCTTCATTTCTTCAAAATGCCTTAGAATGGATTCCATGATTTTTCTGGGGACTGAAGCTAACTGTTCTGTAGCTCCCTAGATCCTTCTCCTCTTTTTTGAAAATGGGCAATATGTTTGCCTTTTGCTAATCATCTGGGACCTCCTCAAATCACCACAAGTTTTCAAAGGTAAAAGCCATTGGCTCTGCAAATCCCATCAGCCAACTCTCTCAGCAGCCTCCAATGGATTGCATCCAGGTCCATGGTCTTGTGCACATCCAGCCTTTCTAAGTAACCTTGAACCTGTTCTTTCAGCACTGAGGGTTGATCATCATCTCCCCATTCTATACTAACCAGTGTAGTAGTCTGGGATTTACTTTTGGGGCCTTTAGTGCACTGGATGAGGTACAGCACACATTGTGACGGGCACCCATGTAAGACCCATGGCTTTTGAAAGATGTGTCATGGGGGAATTGATCTGTGTAGCAGTGGAGACGTGTCTGTGTGTTTGTTGTCTGTTGTTCTGGCAGGGTCTGGTGTCGCTTTGAGTTGGTGAGTCCTGGTCTGTGGGGAGCTTGCTTCTGATGGTGAGTTTGGCGAGGATGTGGGGGTTGCTGGGTGGCCAGAAGAGAGGTTTCGGGTCTCTAACATTCTCCTAGAGCTGACATGACGTGAGTTTATAGAGTCTTTTTTTAGCAACCCAAGCAGTGAACTGCCTGGGACTCTGTTCTCTAGGACTGAGCTGTCCCACCCTAGGTGGGAAACAGTGGCTGCAGGAGATGCTGACATTTGGAATCCTGAGCTGCTGCTCCTCAATCAGCCTGAAATCACTGCTGCTGCAGCATGCGCCTTTTCCTGGACACACTTTTCTCCATCATCCTCTCCCAGAGCCACCTGTTCCCTCTGTGCAGTACACACTGGGAATCTCTCAGCCTCCTTTATCTGTGGGAGGAAGGAGGGCTGGGATACAGGGACAGATGTTTTACTTGGTGATGCTGGAAATCACATTGCTGGAATTCAAAGCTCAGCCCTGCCTGAGTTTGGATAGCCCAGATTAGAAAAGACTGCCTTGGAAAGACTTTCTCCGCTGCCAGAGAGGTGGGTTTTGGCAACACAGTGTTTTGATGCTTGCTGAGCAAAAGAGTCGCTACTGGAGACTCAAAAGAGAAAATGGTGACATGTTCCTGAACCTGTATTCCTAAATAACGTTGTAATTCCTGCACTGCCTGTATTAGATGATCCTACCCAGTGAGTGAAGGGGCAGAGCACACTTGCAAAACTGAAAGTGTGAGGGAGAAAGCTGAGTATCATTTAACTTCAGAATAGGGGCGCTTCTAACCTGGATCAGGTTACAGTCCTAGTGGGGCATCAACTGAGCGGGCAGTAAAGACACGCTCAGTTGATCTGGAAATCCATTTAGTAAAATTATCCTCTCTGGTGACATAGGGCTGTGTCAACAGGAACACATTTCCCAGTGGTGCAGTGCTGTGAAGGTGGTGTACTAAAGGGGAGTTAGAGTTGACAGGAGTTATGTGAGCCTTTCAGACCATCTGTCAATTGCTGACCAATTTTGCCAGCAGTGCAGACCAGGCCTTAGTCTCACAGCGAGGCAGGGAAGTGTCATGCGTGTCACACATTTGGGGCAGCGATGGTATGGATGGGGACACAGTAGTAGACCGAGGATGGGTGTTCCGTTCTTGCTGTTGGTGGATCTCTAGGCATACTCACTGAAGAAAACTGTTCAGCATCCTTCATGCGTGCCCGCTGAGCCTCCGTCCCCACCACCCCAGATGGGGAAGAGTCCATCGAAGAACACCTTCTCTATGGTGTTCACCAGTTGAGAAGCACAGATATAGAGCCCCCAGTCCCTTTGAAAGCGGGCTGCTCTTGGTCTCTCAAACCCTCCTGCCTCCTGATGAAGTGGGGCTCGCGGGAAGCTGTAGAGCCATTGAGAACAGTAAGCAAGACCTTGTTGTGCATGATGGTTGTCAGGGAGCATCTTTGTCTGGTGAGTGAAGCAGCAATATTTATTTGTCAGAGCACCTAGGACCCTCTGTCATGAAGCAGGCCCCTCTGTGATAGGTGTTGCCTAATCCCTTTACAAAGCATTTACAGATTGAGTAGCTTTCAAGAGCCTGCTTGTGGACAGGGTGGGGAAGGGGAAGGGATAACCTGGCTGGATCCTGATTGTGGTGCTGGTTCTCTGGCCCAGAAATCCATTCTAATGGGAGAGGGTTTGCCTCATGTCACCCATTACCATTGGTGCCTGCTGTTCCAGAGGCCGCCTTCTGGGACTGGTGGACTGAACCGGCAGGGTTATTTTCTGGAGCTGTCAGTTTCTGGTTCTCTTTGGAGCAGACGACTTTGTAAATACATCTGCAAACCCTCTTCCCACTCCACGCACAATGGGGAACAGTAACCTGTTGGATAAGATTGTGTGCACAGAGGGGAAGCAGCTCACATGTTCCAGATCCTTCCTTTAGCTCACTGAGAGGTGAGGTGTGCTGGGTCTTGCTCTGCCTCTGAAAGCAGGAACTTGTTTCTCCATCTCTGCATGCACTTTGCTTTTCTCACCCTGACTCCATTAGGGGTCCCAGACCAGTGGAGTTGCCTGGACGGCTGCTGGGAGAAAAGGATTGGGAATTACTTCCCTGGGACAGGTTAGTTTTCTCCCTTGTGTGAGGTGGTGAGTGATCCTCGCTGAAGGGTGTAGGTCTCTAAGGCTCTTTAAGAGTGTTTCCCAGTAGCCTGGTGGGGGGAAAACCAGGGAAGGCTATGCTGGTGTGTGTTCCCTTCTTTTGGGCTGGGAGAACAGAGAAGTGCTTTGGTGGAGACTTGCAGCGCTTGCTAGCTGGGCAATGTGTCTGCATTTGAGTAGGAGAGGGTTGCTCGCCCCTCTCTGCAAGGCACAGCTGTGATGTGTAGTACCCCTGCTGTTCTAGAGCAAGAGCTGTGGTGAACAAGCCAGGGGCCTGTGCTCAGTGCGAATAAATCTACAAGCTCGATTTGACTTTGAGGGAGCTAAGCCAGTTTAGGATCTAGTCCAGCCGCAGAACTGACGGCTTGGAAAATGTCCGAAACCTGTTAGCTCAAGGACTGAGGCTTCTACATCAAGTAACTTGCCTACCGACCCTCTGTGCTGTCATCCCCCAACTGTGTGAGCATGCCCTCCCGCAGAGCTTTTAAGTGTTTGGGGTGTCCTGTCTGTCCCAGGTAGCTCTGCCCCGGAGTGAAACACAGAGACTAGCCTGCTTGTTTCACACAGTGGGAATCGCAAGTTGCCTGTTTGCAAACAGTGGTGCTGAGGGCATTGAGACTGGGTGGGTGCACAAGTGCTGCTCTGCTCTTCCCCAGCCTCAGCTTTGGAGTCTGTCTTCCCAGCGAGTAGCTGCAGTTCCCACCTCTGCTGCTGCTCTGAGCTGCAGTCCTTTTCCATGGACCTAATCCTTGCTGTTTTCACTGCTGCTCACAGTGCTCTGAAGAGCAGCAGCCCAAACTGATGGGGCTTTGTGCAGTTTGCTCTGTGCTGTGGGTTGGGAGCCTCAGTGCAGCCACCAAGGCACTGGAGTAAGCTGTCTGCAGACCCAGGAAGGCGGCACTGTATTACATGACGCTGTTCATATCTGGTGGATCTTCACAACTGCAAGGGCTGGAAGCATATGTTTAGAGCCCTGCAAGGATACAAATACATGGATCTGTATCTAATCTGCATCCGCAAGAAATGGTCTGAGGATATCCGTGTTGTATCTGTGGATGTGGATATAATGTGGATATCCGCAGATGTCCACATATTTGGAGGGCTCTAGCTCTGTGCATATAAAAAATATGTGGACCTGTATCCAATCTGCATCCACAAGAAATGGTCTGTGGATATCCGTATTGTATCCATGGAAGTGGTTATCCCTGGATATAGTGCAGATATCTGTGGATTTGCAGGGCTCAGTGTATGTTTTAAAAGGAAAGGAGCTTTCATCTTTTGTGTAGATGGAAGGACCTTTCAGACCCTGATCACTAATCGTTGTTTGTTTTTCTGTGATGCAATTAGAGGTCGACTAAGAATGGAGGTGAAACTATCCTGTAATTTATACCTCAAGCTGAACTTGGATTTTGTGCGACTAAGCACTGGACATCATGTACTCAGAGACACTGTGGTGGCATTAGTTAAAAAAATTTGCACCTTATTTCTAGTTTCCCAGCTTTGGTTTCCAGTCAGTGGTCTTGTTCTGCTAGTGCCTACTTGGTTAAAGAGCCCTCACCTATCAAAAAATCTCCCTGTGAAGGTACAGAGCAGACCATGATCTAAGTCACTTTGTACCCTTCTCTTTGTTAAGCTAAAGAGATTGAACTCTTTCTGTCTCGCTGTGTAAGGCAGCTTTTTCAGACCTTGCCTTGTTCTTTTAGGTATCTTCCCCCTCAGTAAGTTGGTATAGTTGGGAGAATGGCTGTGTCTAGACATGTGCTGAAGGAATCCAGGAAGGAGCAGTCCCTTTTCTTCATCTTTCATCCAACTCTCTTTCCAAGATCCAGCCTCTCTCCTCAGATAAGCCTTCTGTCCCCAGGAGAGTTGCTGTAGGTAGGTATATGGACATTGTCCTTCTTCCTGGGGATTGGCAGCTGGGCTTCATTTTAACACACCATGGTTCAATGTGGGACAAATGGATCAGGGTTATTGTCCTTGAGCCATTCCTTGGAGCTGAATTGGTACGTCTGTGACTTGGAGGAAATCCACTGTACCTTTTTTGTCCTGCTAGAAAAGAGAGATTTTTGTGCCAGTTGAGCAGCTTCTTCTGGGTCTGGGAGCGGGGTGAAGAACACATTTTTGTAACTCATTGTGTGTGTGGAGCTGCCCACAGATAACCCTAGCTCTCTCCTAGCTAACATTCCCTTTTCAATTGGCCACCTGTGTCAGAGGCCACTTTGGGGATAAAGGCTGGTTGTCTGGCATCCAGTCTGGTGCTAGATAACCTAGCTGGGAACAGGGTGGACTCTGAGATGTGATGGGTGTGTATGTGTGAGGACAGAAGTTCTGGGTCTGAGCTGCTGCATGTAGGGTGGCTGTCAGAGGAGAGAGCGGATTGGTGGAACAGTTGCCCCAGGCTTTGGGGAATTGCTGATAGTTCTGATTGAGCCGGCATAAGGAGATAGCAGTACTCATGCCTTGAATCGTGTCCACAGCTGTTGCTGTGCCGTTGCAGAAAGCAGCGGAGGGTGTGAAAGATGCAGAGTTCAGAGCAAAGAATTCCCCATATCCTGTCTGGAAGGGGAGAGTAAACATAGGTGAGGAGCTGAAGGAATGTGGTGGAGTTCATAGAATGATGGGGTTGGAAGGGACCTCATGAGGTCATCTAGTCCAACCTCTGCCAAAAAAAGCAGGACCACTCCCACTAAATTATCCCAGCCAGAGTTTTGTCCACCCAGACCTTAAACATCTCTTCCAATGCTTTACCACTTGCCTAGTAAGACAGTTTTTCCTAATATCCAGCCTTGACCTCCCCAGCTGCAACTTGAAACCATTGCTCCTTGTTCTGTCCTCCGTTACTACTGAGAACAGCAGAGCTCCATCCTCCTTGGAGCATCCCTTCAGGTAGTTGAAGGTTGCTATCAAATCCCCCCTCAGTCTTCTCTTCTGCAGGCTAAATAAGCCTAGTTCCTTCAGCCTCTCTTCATAGGTCTTGTGCTCCAGCCCCTTGATCATTTCTGTTGCCCTCTGCTGGACTTTTTAAATTTGTCCATGTCCTTTTTGTAGTGGGGGAGCCCAAAACTGGACACAGTATTCCAGATGCGGCCTCACCAGTGCCGAATAGAGGGGAATGATCACATTCCTCGATCTGCTGGCTTTGCTTCTTCTGATGCAGCCCAGTATGCTATTGGCCTTTTTGGCAGCAAGAGCACATTGCTGACTCATATTCAGCTTCCCATCCACCATGATCCCCAGGTCCTTTTCTACAGTGCTGCTACTTAGCTGCTTGCTCCCCAGTCTGTAGCAGTGCATGGGATTTTTCCATCCCAAGTGTAGGACTTTGCACTTGTCCTTGTTGAATCTCATGAGATTTCTATTGGCCCACTGCTCCAATTTGTCAAGGTCTCCCTGAATCCTGTCCCTGCCCTCCAGTGTGTCAACCGTTCCCCCCCCATCTTGGTGTCATCTGCAAACTTACTGAGTGTGCAATCTATCACATCATCCAGATGAAAAAGTTGAACAGAACTGGCCCCAGGACTGACCCCTGGGGCACACCACTCAATCCTGGTTGGCATCTAGACATGGAGCCATTGATTCCTACACACTGAAACTGTAGATCTGTCCAATCCTCTATCCATCTTGCAGTCCTTGCCGACAGGAATGCTGTGGGAAACCATATCAAAAGCCTTGCTAAATTCGAGGTATATCACATCAACGGCTTTTCCCGCATCCACAAATCCAGTCATCTCATCATAGAAGGGGATGAGGTAGGTCAGACACGATTTACCCTTGGTGAATCCATGCTGACTGTTCCTGATCACTCCGTTTTCCTCCAAGTGTTTCAGGATGGATTCTTTGAGAACCTGCTCCATGATTTTTCCAGGGATCGAGGTGAGGCTGACAGGTCTGTAATTCCCTGGATCCTCCTTTTTGCCTTTCTTGAAGATAGGCACTATATTTGCTTTTTTCCAGTCCTCCGGCAGCAGTATTGCTGTCTCATCAGCCAACTCCCTCAGCACCCTTGGGTACAGGTGGTCTGGCCCCATGGACTTGTGCACATCCAGCTTCTTTAGGTCCCTAACCTGACCTTCTGTCACCAAGGGCCTCTCTTCTTCTCACCGATCTGCCATATCCAGTGTAGTGGGCTGGGAAATGGCCCTGCCTGTGAAAACTGAAGTAAAAAAAGCATTGAGCACTTCAGCTTTTTCCTCTTCCTCCATCACGAAGCTATGTACCCCATTCAGTAAGGGACCTACGCCATCCTTGATCCTCTTCTTGTTATTAACATGCTTGTAGAACCCCTTCCTGTTGTCCTTCACATCCCTTGCCAGCTGCAGCTCCAATTGTCCTTTGGCCTTTCTGATTTTATCCCTGCAGTCCCGAGCAATATCTTTATATGCCTCCCCAGTCATCTGTCCAAGCTTCCACTTCCTGTAAACTTCCTTTTTATGCTTTAGTTCAGTGCAGAGTTCTCTGGTAAGCCATATTGGGCGCTTTCCACATTTGCTGTTCTTTCTGCTTGTCAGAATGGTATCTTCCTGTGCCCTTAGCAGGGTTTCTTTAAAATGCAGCCAGCTCTCTTGGATGCCTTTCCCCTTCAGATCAGCCTCCCAAGGGATCCTGCCCATCAGTTCCCTGAGGGAGCCAAGATCTGCTTTCCTGAAGTCCAGGGTCTGCGTTTTGCTTCGTTCCTTTTTTCCGTTAATCAGCATCTTGAACTCTATCATCTCACGGTCGCTGCTGCCCAGGTTGCCATTCACTTCTATGTCCCCAATCAATTCTTCTTTGTTTGTTAGTAGCAGGTCAAGCTGTGCAAGGCCCCTAGTCGGTTCCTCCAGCATTTGTACCAGGAAGTTGTCCTCAACACTCTCCAAAAACTTCCTGGATTGCTTGTACATTGTGTATTGGTCTCCCAGCAGATGTCAGGGTAACTGAAGTCCCCCATGAGAACCAGGGCCAGTGATCTGGAATCTAGTTGTCCATAGAATGCCTCATCCACCTCCTCTTTCTGGTCTGGCGATCTATAGCAGACACCAACCACGACATCCCCCTTGTTGCCTTCTCCTCTAAACTTAACCCACAGCTTTCAACTGGCTCGTTTCTACTTGCATAATGGAGCTTTGAGCAGTCATAGAGCTCTTTTACATATAGCACTACTCCTCCCCCTCTTCTTCCCTGCCTGTCCTTTCTGAACAATTTATACCCATCCATGGCAGAGCTCCAGTCATGCAAGCTATCTCACCACATCTCTGTTATTCCAATTATATCATATCTCCTTGTCTGCGCCAGTACTACCAGTTCTTTCTGATTGTTTCCCAGGCTCCTCGGATTCATGTAGAGGCACCTAAGATACCAGGCTGATATTTTCCCTTGTTGATTTTCAGTTTTATTGCATCTACCTCCTTACATTTTCTCCTGATGTTGTCCTCCTGCACTTGCCTCAGGTATTAAAGCTTCGTTAGGACATCTAACACAATTATTTGTCCCCCCCCCCCATTCCAGCCACCCTCTCTTTTATCTCTGGTGTTACAGTCCCAACACCCACCCTTCCCCCAGATCTCCCACATTGTCACTTACCTGTGGGCTTTGGTCCCCTTCCCTCTTCAAATCTAATTTAAGGCCCTTCTCACTAGATCACCCAGTCGATGTCCGAATATGCTCTTCCCCTTCCTCGACAGAAGGAGTCCATCTCTGCCTAGCAGTCCTTCCTCCTGGAAAAAAACAACAAGCAGTTGTGTGGCACTTTAAGACTAACAGATTTATTTTTTGCATGAGCTTTCGTGGGAGAAGATGCTTCGAAGATGGGTGAACTTACAGAAAGGAATGAAACTAAATGCAAGGGGGTGTAAAACATAGGATCAGGTCATAAAGTAACAGCAAATCAGAGCAGTTCACAGGCTTAAAGAATGGGAAGCCTGAAGTCAAATTACCCTTTGTAATGGGAAAAGAACCCATAGTCTCGATTCAGTCCTGCTTTCACAGAATTTAGCTTGCGTATTAATTCGAGTTCAGCTGTTTCTCTTTGGAGTCTTGATGTCCCAGCTACATCTCTAATGACAGTCGTTAACAAATCCATCATCGAGTGATTAGGAAGATGGAAGTGCTCAGCAACTGGTTTCTTTGTTCTTTGATTTCTGATATCAGCTCTGTGCTCATTCAGTCTCTTGCGCAGCGATCGTCCTGTTTGTCCAATATATAAGGTGTTGGGGCATTTCTTGCACATGATGGCATAGACCACATTAGTAGATGAGCAGGTAAATGAGCCTTTGATGGAGTAGCAGGCTTGATTAGGACCTATGATGGTGTCTGTTGTGTAGATATGTGGGCAGACTTGGCAGCGGGGTTTTTTGCAAGGGTGTGTGCCTGCTTCAATGTTCATGTTGTTAGATCTGTAGTTGCTGGTGAGAATCTGTTTAAGATTAGGGGGCTGCCTATAAGCAAGGAGTGGTCTGTCTCCTAATGCTTGAGAGAGAGAGGGATCATCTTTTAGAATAGGCTGTAGGTCCTTAATGATCTTTTGCAGAGGTCTGACTTGAGGATTGTATGTGGTGACTAGTGGTGTTCTGTTGCTTTCTTTCCTGGGTCTCTCCTGTAGTAGATGACTTCGGGGAACCCATCTAGCTCTGTCAGTTTGTTTTCTTACTTCCCCAGGTGGGTACTGTAGTTTCAAGAATGCTTGATAGAGATCCTCAAGATGTCTGTCTCTGTCTGAGGGATCAGAGCAGATGCGGTTATATGTTAGGGCTTGGCTGTAGACAATGGATCGTGTGGTGTGTTTAGGATGGAAGCTCGAAAGATGTAGGTAACTATACCGATCAGTAGGTTTTCGGTATAGGGTGGTGGTGATATGTCTATCCCTGATTTGTACTGTAGTGTCAAGAAAGTGGATCTCCTGTGTGGAGTGTTCCAGGCTCAATTTGATGGTGTCATGGAAATTATTGAAATCTCTGTGAAAATCTTCAAGAGCATCCCTGCCGTGTGTCCAGATGATGATGTCATTGATGTAGCGCAGGTAAAGAAGAGGTGTCTTGGGATGAGACTTGAGGAAACGTTGTTCTAAGTCTCCCATAAAGATGTTGGCATATTGTGGGGCCATGCGGGTGCCCATAGCAGTGCCACTGATTTGGAGATATAAATGATCCTCAAATCTGAAGTGGTTGTGGGTGAGTACAAAGTCGCAAAGTTCAGTCACGAGCTGCGCTTTTTTAATCATCTGGGATGGTTCTTCTAATAGCTTGTAATCCATCCTTGTGTGGGATGTTGGTGTAAAAAGCTTCCACATCCATAGTGGCCAGAATGGTGTTTTCTGGAAGTTCTCCAATGGACTGTATTTTCCTCCGGAAGTCCGTGGTGTCTTGAAGATAGCTGGGGATGTTGATAACATAGGGTCTGAGGAGGGAGTCCACATAGCCAGATAGGCCGGCAGTAAGAGTGCCAATGCCTGAGATGATGGGGTTACCTTTTTTATGGATTTTGGGTAGTAGATAGAACATCCCTGGCCGTGGTTCTGGTGGTGTTTCTGTCTCTATACATTCTTGTGCTGTCTTAGGGAGTTTCTTGAGTAGGCGTTGTAATTCCTTTTGGTATTCCTCAGTGGGGTCAGAGGAAAGTGGTCTGTAGAAGGTTGTGCTGGAGAGTTGTTTATAAGCCTCCTGGTCATAATCTGATTTATTCATGATTACAACTGCACCTCCTTTGTCAGCCTCCTTAATGATGATGTCAGAGTTGTTTTTGAGGCTGTGGATGGCATTGCATTCTGCAGGGCTGAGGTTATGATGTAAAGGATGTTGTTTGTCCACGATTTCAGCCTTGGTGCGGTGGCGGAAGCAATCAGTATAGAAGTCAGGTCTCTCATTTCGGCCTTCTGGAGCAGTCCATGAAGAATATTTCTTCTTGTAGTGTTTGGAGGAAGGCATCTGTGTGTCAGTGCGTTGATCTGTGGTGTTATGGAAATATTCTTTGAGTCTTAGACGACGAAAGTAGGCCTCTAGGTCACCGCAGAATTTTATCTTATGTGTGGAAGTTGTGGGGCAGAAGGGAAGTCCTCGAGATAGAACAGATTCCTGTGCAGGAGTAAGTGTGTAGCTTGAGAGATTAACAATGTTGCTGGCTGGGTTATAGGTGTCACTCTTGCTTCCTGTAGTGCTGTATAGAAGTTTATATAGTTTGGTATTTTTTTTCCTCTGTAGGAAAGCAAAGTGCGTGTCATAGATGGATTTTCTCTTCATTGTGAAGTCCAGCCATGTAGAGGAATGCATTGTAGGTTGGTTTTGTAAGAAGGAATCTAGTTTTGAGAGTTCATTTTTAATTTTGCTCTGTTTGCTGTACAGGACGCTGATCAGGTGGTTTCTGAGTTTCTGTGAGAGAGTATGGCATAATCTCTCACTGTAGTCTGTGTAATGTGTCGATTTGTAAAGGATTTTTTACCTTCAGTCCATTAGGTATAATGTCCAGTTGTTTGCATTTAGAAAGGATGTACCTGGGACATCAAGACTCCAAAGAGAAACAGCTGAACTCGAATTAATATGCAAGCTAAATTCTGTGAAAGCAGGACTCAGTCGAGATTATGGGTTCTTTTCACATTACAAAGGGTAATTTGACTTCAGGCTTCCCATTCTTTAAGCCTGTAAACTGCTCTGATTTGCTGTTACATTATCCTATGTTTTACACCCCCTTGCATTTAGTTTCATTCCTTTCTGTAAGTTCACCCATCTTCGAAGCATCTGAGGAAGTGGGATCTTCTCCCACGAAAGCTCATGCAAAAAATAAATCTGTTAGTCTTAAAGTGCCACACAACTGCTTGTTGTTTTTTTTACTGGACTAGACTAACACGGCTATCCCTTTGGAAACTTCCTCCTGGAACAGCATTCTATGGTCAAGGAAGCCAAAGCCCTCCTGACAACACCATCTTCGCAGCCAGGCATTCACCTGCAGGATGCATCTGCCTCTTCTCAGGCCTCTACCCTTGACCGGAAGGATCGAGGAGACCACCACCTGTGCTCTGAACTCCTTCACCCATGCTCCCAGAGCCCTGTAGTCACCTTTGATCTGCCAAGGATCACCTCTCGCAGTATCATTGGTTCCCACATGGATGAGTAGCATGGGGTATTAGTCAGAGGGGTGGATGATTCTCAACAATCCCTCTGTGGCATCTTGGATGCTGGCACCTGCCAGGCAGCATACCTCCTGAGAGGCTTTGTCAGGGCGACAGATGGGTGCCTCCGTCCGCCGCAGAAATGAGTCCCGAACCATCACAACCCTGTGTTTCCTCCTAGCTGTGGTGGCTGTGATCCTCCCAGGCTGGGGGGTGCATGGCGTCTCCTCTTCCACCTTATCCATTGTCTCTAGCACTGCATAATGGTTCTTCACCACAGTGGAGGGAGGGATGGGAGCAGAGGTGGAGCACTGTCTGCTGCCAGAGGTAACCAGCTGCCAGTGTCCTCCCTCTGCCATAGGCATCCCATCCATTTCCAGTGGTGTGGCAGTAGTCTTTGGCACCTGGATAGCATCCTCCTCCTTGCACGTCTCCTCGTGGATACTATCGAGGAACCTCTCTAAGGCATGGATACTCCTAAGCCTAGACGACACATCCTGTAACTCTCCCACCTGCTGCCTGAGAGATTCCACCAGAAGACAATCTGTCACATTGATTCATCTCCCCAGCCTGATCGTCAGAGACAGGGAAATGCAGGCTACAATCCCTGCAAGTCCACACCAGGATCTGGGTAGAGATATCCATGCTCAGGATGTCTGTCTGGCTACAGGCATAGGTGGCAGAGATAGAAGAGGTGCTGGCGCAAGCAGTGCGGCTCCTCTTCACCATTTTGGCCTCACCAACTCCTTCCCAAACTACCTCTCAGAGCCCCCTATTTTCAGTCCCTCTGGTCGCTCAGCCACTTTAAGGTCTTCTCTGCCTAGGTCAGCCCTTGCCCCTTGTTAGACACACGGGAAGGATGATCACAAAGCTGATTGAAGCTGGTGATGAAAGGTGAGCAGGGAACGATGATCCAAACAGCCCCCAGACAATCTCACACTCACAGTCCCAATTCCCACAGTAGCTAACAACTAACAGAAATCACCTGTAGGGAAAGAGACAAACTCACAGTTAGTAATTCACTCACCCAAGCTTTGCTCTCTCCCTTGCTTCTTCAGCTAGGGGATTGCCTTCGCCGCCTCCTCAGGGCTTCTTCAACTCCTTCCCTCTCAAACTCCCCTGTTTTCAGTCCCCCTGTTTGTAAGCTCTTGTATGTAGCAGTGTTTGAGCTTCAAAATGAAGAAGGTGGGGGCAGACAGGGTCTGTAGGCACCTCTAGGACAGTGGTTTTCAAACTTTTTTCTTCAGAACTCAGTTGAAAAAAATTGTTTATGACCACAATCCAACAGTTACATCTTTGAGCAATGTATTCCAGTCTTTTGGCAGCAGCAGCAGCAGGAGGCATTGTGACCCAGTACCTAAGGGTATGCAACCCAGTACTGGGTATCGACTCTAAGTTTGAAAACCAGTGCTCTAAGATACTCTTTATATGTCAGGAATTCGTGTATAGAGGTGATACCCAAGAGCGGCCCTGGGGCGTAAGGAGTGGGACCCACTGGGCCTCCTTGGTCTGCCCTGGAATGTTGTTGTGTAGTGCTGTGAGTCAGTGAGTCAGGGGAGTTGTGTGCGATTTAACCAGCAGAGGTTCTTGCACTATTTAATGTGATTCTTTTTCCTTATTAATTTCCCTAGCTGCTCTTTCCTTCTGTGCATGGTAGCTTTTTTGAGATAAATCTGTTTTTCAGTGGTTTCACAGAGTAAGCTCTAAATGCTTAACAGGGTCTGAGCATGGTCTGTTTTTTCCCCAAAGTCTGCTCACCATGAAAAGAATGAAAGCTCGCATTTCAGAAGAGAGTTCAAAATGATAAAGGAGAAGTCTAAGATTAAGTATCAGATACACAGCAGCAGGCCAGGGCTATGAGATTAATCAAGCATTTTAATGATGTTCAGCCACATCTGACATTTAAGAAAATGTGCCAGCAGTGACTATTTCCAAGAAAACAGTTTGTGTCTATGAGTTGTGTCTATAATAATTTTGTGTCTGTAACTCCTATTGTATTAGGAGAGAGAAACTCACAGGAGAATTTGAGAACTCATTGGAAAAATAGGCTCCATTCATCCAATTTCTTGTCCAAATCCATTTGGGATTTATGGGGGAATATCACAAAATTGCATGTATGAGCCACAAGTCTATCCATCCACATAAGTATTGATTTTATATTCCTCACTGTGATGTTTGAGGTCCTTTCATGAATTTTGGGTTTGGAGTGAATTGAAGCAGGGAGAACTGAGGTTCTGCTGCTTGGACAGACAGAGAGGGAGATTGTAAAATTCACTATGACACAATATGCAACCTGTGAAACTCACTGCCACAAGATACTGAGACCAAGAGTTCAGAGGATTAGATTTTTGTATGGAAAATAAGAATATTTACACGAGCAGTGGCTAGTGTATAAATCTCTAATAACTCATTAATACTTCAGAGTATAACCTCATCTTCTCAATAGTTGGGTAGAAGCAGTAGTATTTTACATAATTTGCATAATTATTTGCCTGATTAACCCACAGTACTCACTGTCGGAGATGTCATTGAGACCAAGAGCTTTACAGGATTTCTAAGAAGTCTGGATATTGATGTGAGCAATGAGCACCTCCAGTTTGATGTTAATGAGCAGGGACGGCCAAACTTATGGAACTCCGGAGCCACACAAGTTGATTATTAAATCTTCAAGAGCCACACTGAGGCATATAGCCATATACTTCTATCTACTCCAAAATCACTAAGTTTAAAATTTATTGCACACTTTAATTTTATCTTGGAAAGAGGACAAATATTGATCCTACTAATGTCAGATTCTAATAATTTCTTAAGGTTACCACAAAAATTAGCCCTAGACTGCAGGCTAGTGGTGAGTTTTTTAAAATCTCAATCATGCTGCACTTCTCCTGCCATCCCCAACCATGCTGCACTTCACCCCACTGTTCTGACCTCCTCCTGAACTCCTAGGTTGGGGCTGCTTTCCTAAATTGATTTGCTGATGTTCTTCCAGGAGCCACAATTTTTCTTTCAAGAGCCGCATGTGGCTCCCGAGCCGCAGTTTGGCAACGCCTGTTAATGAGGATTAAAAACACAAGGCAGTGAGAATGAGTGAGCAAGGTGAGTGAGTGTGGTGCAGACACTGAGGATGAGATGCATCCTGGTATAGTAAAGAATGAAAGAGTGAAGAAGCAAGAGGAAGCAAAAGAAGGTCAAACAGCCTAAAAAACTTTGGCATAGGTTAGTGAGTTTTATTGGTGTTAGCTGAATGATTTGTTTGCTACTTTATTGTGATATCTATCCAGCTCCA
Organism: Podocnemis expansa; assembly: GCA_007922195.1. Lineage (NCBI taxonomy): Eukaryota > Metazoa > Chordata > Testudines > Podocnemididae > Podocnemis > Podocnemis expansa. The sequence goes on from ML682045.1 coordinate 272,164, forward strand.
AGTAGTGGTCAAGTATTGTTCAGCAAATAGATTGATATTGGAAGAATTCATCAAATGCCTTTCTAAATGTTCAGCCAGTCCTGGTAGCTGGTGTAAAGCATTCATTAAACAAGAAGTTGAAGAACAATCTGTTGCAATTCAAGACGTGAACACAACTGTTTAATTCCTTTCAAGGGCTGGGGGCAGGTGGTGTTCGGAGTTGGGAAAGGACCTGATGGCATAAATGTATTTTGCTCTGGTGTAGTCATTAGATTCGTAGGTGACAGGTTAATTTTTCAAGCTTTCTTTCATGTGATTATATTTTGGTGCATACACACAAGTGAGGTTAGAATTTTATAAATGAGTTATTAAATGCTGTGCATTACAGTGGTTCAGGGTTAATGCCATTTCTGGTTTTCTATTAATTATTCAGATAAGATGGCCATTGCAGGGTACCGGGGTTTTTGTAAGTAATGGATTTAAATGTGTACCCAACTTAATAAACCCATATGGGGAAAGTTGTAAAGTAGAAAAAACTGGCTGTCGAGTCCAAGACACAGTTAGCTGTGACTGAATCATAAAAGGCACAACTTGTGTCCTGGAATTTGAATCTGAAATGGTGAAATACCAACACTTTGTGCCTTTTGAAGCATTGCCGTGCATTTTGTTGTCATTGCCTTTGTTCAGTTGGAACAAAATTATTTTCAGCCATTCTCCTCCAGAGACTTTTTCCCTTCCACTGTAGAAGAATTCATATGTGCTTACATATGGGTATGGCTTTGATTCAAGGTTTGATCTCTGCCACTGGTTAACTTGATGGGCGAAGGGGGTTAGGGGTGTGGCTGCTGAATCAGCAGGGCTCCTTCTGAGGTGGCTGCTTTGATGCGGACCAGGATTTCTTGATGCTCCCTCTCCTGCCCAACAGCTTGGGGTTGACCTGGGGGGAGGCAGGAGACCTTCGGCATTCTAAGCCTAGGGATGGCCTCGAGCTTTGGCTTACAGAGTAAAGACACTGCAGGCAAGCGGTGCCCCAAAGTGAATTTTGAGATTTCACCCACTGCATTTGGAGTTGATCTTATCCGGGCGACTTCCTCAGAAACTGAAGTTTGGCCTGGAATGTCTCATGCCTGTCCAGTTTTAAGCCAAAAGGGGTGTTTTTTGTATGAAACAGCCTTTCTGTGGGAGATGGTGTGAAAAATCATTCCCTTTCCAACAGCACATGCTGAATCTTCTAACAGACTGTTGAATAGGTAGGGCTTTTTTTTTTTTTTTTTTTTTTTTGCTTCCCAGCTGGGGCCTTGGAGGCTTTTTTGCAGGTTCCTGAAAACAGTGCCTGTTCAGGAATGGGGGCCAACTCCCCTCTTCTGTCTGCCTGCGGGCTGCCTCTTCAGTTTCAGTGCTGCTACTAGGCTTTCTCTTGCACAGTGTGAGGATGAGTGAGTGCAAGATACATCAGTATGCTAGAGCGTGAAACAGGATGTATCACTGTTCATTAGGCAAACTGTGATGCTGGCAAAATGCTGCCAGGAGCTCCCAGGAAGCATGTTGAAAGGAGAGAGAGACTGGAGCATCCTGATCCCTTCCAGTTACAAGTAGAGAAGTAAAGACAGGTGGAACTGGATGGGCCTGGGCCCATCCACTTTGAAAGCAGGCCTATCCAAGCTCCACTTAACTACCTTTTTCCACTGGTGGCTTGCTGCATAGCTTCCTGAACTTCCTGCTTCTGGTGAAATGATCAGAAGCGTGAAGACTGGGTTGTTCAGCTGGCCCACCCTGTCAGCCAGTGGCCCTACCAGAAGAATAGGCCTGGTTATGCTCCTGGCTACAAGGATGTTTTGAGTGAACTGGTAGAGCCATGAGCATACAGTTTTTAGAAGGAAATGTGTGTGGTGCTTCACAGGAATACCCAAGTTTGGGAGGACCCTGCCTACCACTTACCCTTAGTGTGGGCAGCCTGGTGTGTGTCTGCCAACAACATTCCCTCTAATTTTTCATAGGCTGTGTGAACAAAAAATTTCTTTGTGTGCACTAATATTAGCACTATTGAATTTTTTTGTGCATGCTCTATTTTGTTGCGTGTGTGCAGGTTTCATAACCTGTGTGCACATGCAGACGTGCACAGCTTAGAGGGAACAGTGTCTTCCAGGGTCAGCTCCCTAACTCCTCTAGCTTCTGGCAGCACCAGCTGTGCCCTGCAGACCTCGCTGCCTGCATTGGTTAGTGATACACACTTGCCATCCCTGCGGCCTCTGAGTGGTACCCAGGACCTGGTCTGCCAAATGTTCACAGAATGCTCAGGGTTGTTGCTCCCAGGGGAATAGTACACAGTAGTTTGCAAGGTTCTACTCAGGATCACCCTCCATTTATCATATGGTACTTAGCTCTATTTGTGATGAAAACAAGAATCAGAGACCGGGGATTCAGAAGATAGCAAGAAAGAGTATTGGAAACAAACAGCTGCATATGAAACAAAATTGTAACTTACTTTCTAGAGCCTGAACTTAACTCACAGGACATCTCCTTGTCTGCTACAGGGTAGTTTACCCCAGGTCCTCTGTTTACCCCAGATTCTATGTTTTGAGCCAGGGTGACTGAGATCCTCCTTTAATAAGATGAAGCCCTCTGTGCCAGTCTTCTCAGGTCGAAGGAAGCAAGGGTTTCTTTCTGCACCTCAAGATTTATCAGACCAAACTTTTCCTTTTCACTTGGAAATGGGTCTTCCTCCCCTCTGTCACCTCAATTGTGCACCCCTTTCTGCTAATTTCCTTCTCCATCAGCTATTCATCAACATTTGACATTTCTTCAGCATCAGTTATTAGCCTTCTATTGTAAGAATCCAATGGACTGTGAGGGAGAGAACTATTTCCTACCTTCTGTCTTGAGAGGTTTGTCTCATGCCATGCTTCCTCCAAGTAATCCGCCATAAACTACTAGGTCTGGCTTTAGTATATAACATCTCTTCTATTTTTTGTTCGTACATCCCAGCTATTGGAATGCAGCAGTAGTTCCCAACCTTTTAGGCTCAAGCACCACCAATATAATATCTTATAACCCTGAAAGGCCACCAATCTCCCCTCTGCTCCACTGTAGCCAGAGTGAAGGAGTTCAGTGAGGAGGATCTCCCATTCCTTGTGTACTCCATCTGGGTCCTTCTGCAGCAGATCTGTTCTGCAGCCAGGAGGAAAGAAAAATCAGTGCTCCACTCCTAACTCCAGCAGGGTCCCAGCACCTAGGGAGCCCAGCAGAGCACTTTGCTATGCTCCCTGCAACAGCTAGGAGGAGGGGAGCACTGATCCCCCATCTCTTGACTGCAGGAAGGAGCCTGCACCAGCAGCATGCTTTGCTGGGATCCTTAGGCAGCAGCTCCATTCTGCAGCCAGGCTGTGGGCCACTCCGAAAGACCCCGTGGGCCATGGTTTGGAAACCACTGGCATACATGCTTTCATTGGAGATCTTTGCAGGCACTCTTCTGGTCAATCCAGGAGATCCATGTAGCTCAGTGTCCTCTGTCAGCTAGCATCAGTAGGTGCTTGTGGCACTATGGGGTTTCTTGTGAATTTTTTTTCATTTACTTCCAAAAGGTTCCTCTTACTGAACTAGCTGGTCAGTGCTTTGTTCAAATGGTGTGCTCTCCTGAGCTGGTTCTGTGCCTCATTTGTGCAGTGGTCTAGTACATTTGGAAGGGCTTGTGTCTAAACAGCAGTAAGGACTACATTAAATAAGTGTAACTGTCAGATATTACTTTGCCACTGTAGACTTAGAGCACAATGAGACCCCTTGGCTCTCCTCTGACACATCAGATTAATTATTCAGTGTTCTGTGTCAACTCACAGGCCCTTAGATTAGCTATAATTTTTCAAATGCATCTGCAAGAACCTGAGCTCTTTAATTAAAAGGTCCCCCTTTTTTACCTACACTGAACCTCCACTAAGACTATAGCCAAGAGGAACTGGTTATTGTTGATGAAAGACTAAACAGTGTCGGTCATAGTAACACAAGATACAGATCAGCATTGTGAGTTGCTCCATTTATATTGTGAATGCTGGTGTAAGCTCTATTCATTTTGTATGGGGACATATAATTTTCTCAGCCAAAGAAGCAACACGTGAAAGTATTTTCCTCCACTCTCATGTTAGGGAAATGCTAAAATCTCCTAAACGAAAGGGGAAGTGAAATATAAAAGCTTTCCTAATGGCTTGTTCCAAAACAGCTGATTTGGCTGATAAGTTGCAGGCCTGCATACGGTTGGCTTAGCCGTTTCATGGTTATTTTAAACAATTATGGATTTCCATTACAAACACATCATTATGTGAGAGACATGCTAAATACATTGCAATCTCTGGTGGCTGCTTGTGCTTACCGCACTTTGCTGGAGAAATGTACTTCAAACTTAGCTTTGGCGGGCATCTAAGTTTGAGCTACCTGTTCTCTAGTACAAAGTAGTGTGCATTTGCCTGTGAACCCAGCTTCCCCAAAATACTTTCGGTTACAGGGATGTTCCAGGTACTTCAGGCAGTCTGTTCCCATATGTGGTGGCTGGGCTTTTCAACCTGGGCAGACCATTCACCCTTGGGATGCTGGGCATCCCTCAAGTCAGTAGGACTGAGTGGCTCCCAGGATATGAGATGTGTGTTCCTTGGGGGTGCCCACCCACCTTTGACCAGGAACTCTGCCCCATGTGCCCCATCCAACCAGAGGAGCTTGCTCTGCCTTCTGCTGAGCAGGATTCTATCCTTCCCTTCTTCTGAGAAGCAGCCTGGGGCAGATTCTGGGAGGTCGGGGTGAGGGTAGAGCCAGTCTGGAACACAGGGTGATCCATACTGAAGAGTCATTGGGGGGGCCTTTTTTTCAGGGCTGGTGAGCCAGTGGAGGTGGGAGATGAGCAAACAAAATTGATGATCGAAGCAAGGGTGAAGCAGGTTGTGTGGAGTTGATGAGAGCCTTTCTCCGGGTCCATTCCTTACCCTAGAATGCTGCATCCAGTCCTTGTATATTCACCTCCTGCTATGCTACGGGATTAGTGTCACCTGAGTAAGGATTGCAGCATCTGGGCCATGTTTCATGAGCCAAGTGTGTGAAGAGTGAAGTGGAAGCTGCATGCTGTTAAGGGTCAGATTTGGGCCAGTTGGACCTGTGCTGGCCTCTGACCAGGGCTCTTCACTCCCCTTCAAAATATGTTTATTGCAGAACCCTGGAGCAGCATCCACACTTGTCTGGTTCTGAAGACTGAACGCTGCTTCCCTCTGTCCCCCCCAACGCTTGTAGGAACCTGCCTGGGTATGTAAGGGAAGCTCTCCATAGAAATGAAATGGGCTAAGCCCTTGTCCCTGGCCAGGCTGGGTGAAAGCTAGGCAACAATAGGAAGATTTGACTTTGGTCCAGCTTTCCTGGCCTTAGGAGCTGTGTAAGGCCCAGGTGAGGCCCAGCATGTCATATGCTGAACTTAACTTTTACAGTGCGCTCTGTTCAATACTGTGCAAGGCCTCGCAATTCTCTCTGGCAGAAAAGCCTGTTTCTGATGCCTGTGCAAGGTTTCTGTGCCTTGACTCCCTGAAGCACAGAGTTTCATTGACGTAACCCTGTGCCTGACTGGCATTTGCATCCCCCTCTTTAGTGATGCCTCCATCTGCAGTGGGCAGACACATCTTAGTCTCACTTCCAGTGCTGCTTGTTTCAAGTAAACATGTAAATCAGAGGCTGAGCTTCAGCTCCTTTCAGTGTCTCTCTCTCTGGCCATGGTACGCTGATGACAGCAGTGCCGACACTGTAGAATCGATTGAACATCAGTAAAGATGCTCTCAGTCAAACCCATGAGTAGCTGAAGGTCGATCTGTTAAGACCACCCTGACAAGTAGTGTAGCGCTGAGATAACGGGAGGGTATTTCCTGTCAACTCAGTGCAGTGGGGATGCCGCAGTAAGCAGGCATTAGGAAGTCGAAGGGAGAGATGCAAGTTAATTAAAGTAATTTGTGTATCTCCCTTTGACTACTGCAGAAAACAGCGGCAAATGGAGACCAAGGCTCAGTCTCAACTTCCATGCACAGCAGAGGGAGGGTTTTGTCAGGGTCATGCCTGTTGCCATTAGGGAAAACCGTGGCTTGTGAGTTCTGTGCTGGGAGGTGCTATAGCAATGGGTCAGGGCAATGATTAGATGTGTGGTCTAACTTGGCCCCCCCTGGGCCCTTGTATGGCTGTGCAGCAGGCTGCTAAGAGGGAGAGAACATAGTCAACATGTTCCATGCAGGCAAGGGTGACAGGAGATGGAAGCAGGGCAGGATGGGGTGACCTGGCATGCACAGTGTGGGCGGGGATGGTGGTGTGTAAATGGGCTTCCAAGAGACTTACTCAGCTGGTGTCTGCTGGAGGGAGGGTTGTGTTAATGTGGGGGCTGAAGGTGGGTGGCGTGGTAAAGGAGGGTCATGTTTCCAGGCTGTGCACAGGGTGGGAGAATCAAGCAAGCCTTCAATGATGCTTCAGTTTGACATGCAGGACTCTGCGTTTGTCCTTGTTGACCCTCATGAGATGTTTTTTGGCTCAGTTCTCTGATTTATCTAGGTCACACTCTATGCTGTCCCTGTCCTCCAGGATAGCTGCCACCCACCCAGGTTACTGTCATCAGCAAACTCGTTGAAGATGCAACCCACCCCATCTTTCAGAAAGTTCATTAATAAAGATATTGATCAAAACCAGCCCCAGCACTGACCTGGGGGTGTGCCCCTTGTTACGGGCTGCCAACTACGCATGGAGCAGTTGATCACTCCCATTGAGGCTGCGGATCCAGCCAGCCTTCTGTTCACCTTATAGCTCATTCATTCAGAAGGAGGCAAGTAAGAAAATACTGGATTTCAGGATGTTGAACAGACTCATCTGTACACACGTAAGGGCTGGTTATGGCCTGGTCTCCTCTATGCTGCATGCTGTGGCTGTGGAAGGAAGTGCTGCAGGCATTCAGTGGGCTGGATGAAGTCTGGTTGAGTTCTAATGGAATCTACTGTAGTACCAACTCCTTGCTCAATCTTTGGTCTGCAGCACTTTCCCCTCTTCTGGCTTTTGGCTCTCTAGAATATTCAGCCATTTTCCATGTTCATGCTACTTTGGTAGAGTAAGATTCAAGGCTGTGTCTTGATTGTAATTTTTTTTTGTGCATGTTAGATATAACGTGTGTCCTCTGGGGACCATGTCTGCAAGCCCTGCTTCCATTCACTTAAGGCAGCTGTATAAAAATAGTGCCCCCTTACCCTGTGGGTCTGCCTTCAGATCGGTTGGTTCTGGTGACTCGAAGCAACATTTTGGTGACTGACTCCTGGTAGCCCTGCAGAGGCAGCTGTGCCCTGAGGGAGGGAGCTGGTTCCTGGGCCCCTCCTACATCATCATCAGAAGTATGTTCGGCCTGCACAGGTAGCACGTGTATGGCAATGTAGGGTATGACCTGTGGAATCCAACATGTGGAGATAACTGGTGAGTTGAAGGCTGCAATGGGGCCAAGCTGAATTCACAGAACTGATGGGTAGGAAAACCATTTTGATACACATCAGCTTGAACTTGCTATGAACTTGTGGGTGTGCAGTAAAACCTGAAGATGGAGGCACTGTCAAATAAATCCCCTTTGTTCTTTCCATGGGAGGATCCAGCCAGTGGACGCAGAGGTTCTGGCTGGAAAGCAGCCGTCAGCTGGGGGCATCTACTTCAGTCATCAACCACACTGCTAGAAAGTCTGTGCAGCTGCTATTGCTGTTCTGGCCTTTAAAAAGGGTTTGAAAGTACAACGCTGACAAATAGCTTCAAGCCATGTCAGGAAGCTGGCGTGGGGAGAGATGGGTCTGTCTGCACCGCTTGCGACCTTTCTCTTTCTGTCTGTGCTCCACAGGCTGGAGGAAGCTTGTCTGTCAGCCTCTATTCCCATCCCACCCCTCCCCCACTTCTTGCATGACTGGTATGTTCTGAATAAATGGTTGTCTGTGTCTACTGGTTGCCTCATGTCTTTGTGATCATCTTTTACCCTTCCGTCCTCCTTTGAAAAAGCAGGATGATACATGGAAGAGGAGATGGGCTGGGCACCCACCTGAGTGAGCAGCAGGCATAGCTTCCATTCGTGAGCACTTATACAGGGCAGAGTCTTGAGAGGGTGTGCGAAGGAGTGAGTTCAAGGTGCTGCTCAGTGTAAGTCAAACTGGCAGAATCAGATCATAAAATAAGCAAATACACCTGTAACTCCATCCCTTTTCTCCCTGGGTTACTTGGGAGCAGGCAACACTCACGTGTGCACAGGTGCCTAAGTTTGATGACAAGGAGATCCTGAGTTTCCCAGTGGTGGTGATGGGATTGTGAGAATCCTTTATCGACTCCTCTGCTGCAGTCCCTTTGCTTTACAGTAAATTAAACTTGGTGGTGCCTCCACCTGGCTGGATCCGGTGCACGCTCAGTGGCGTGCCTTGGGAGCCTCCAGGACTAAAGCCATGCGACTAAGAATCATCTCTGGGATGGGTCTTATCCAAATTTACTAATTGTATATGCAATACATTCCAGGTGTTTAAATTGCATGTAACAAACCTTTACTTAACAAAGAAACTTATCATAACAGGATGGAATTGAATATTACTACTAATTTAAATATACAGGGACAAGTAAATAAATCAGTGAACAGACACAGAATACAGTTTGAAGCAGGGGTCTCAAACTCAAATCACTATGAAGACTGCATGAGGACTAGTACGTTAACCTGAGGGCCGAACCAGCAAAATCTTTTCATACAATGATATTGCAAATATTGGTAACGATAGTCTTATTGCAGGTTGCAGGACATAGCTTTAGGGGCTGTGTGTTTGAGGCCCCTGGTTTAAAGGAAACTTATCTAACTGGTGTTTTAACAGCCCTTTTACCCCAACTCAGAGTGCACCGTTCCCAGAATTCAGAACCCCGAACCCTTGCTTGTGTCGGTGCACTTGGAGGGTTAGAGAAGGAGAGAAGGCAGCACTCTGCTGGTCCAATCTATCCACTCAGAATCATGCTGAAGATCTGGAATGAGCCCAACCAATGGTCTGTAGCCTTGGCCTTGGTTCAAAGGGACTGCCACACTGCCTCCCCTCAGGCCCAGTCAGTCTCTCAGTAGACTCCCTTTCTTTACAAGCCCTGCTCCAAATTGGAAGAGGGGAGACAGACACACACACCTTCATTGCAGATCCAGCTCAGCCAGTTCTAGTCTCAGACCCTGCTTTGGGCTGGATAAGCCACCAACCTCTGAAGCTCCCTGCTCGAGTAAGCCTCCATCAGTCTCAGGAACACCAGAAGCGTAACCAGCAGCTTTCAGATTCAGCCATGTCTCTCTCCAAATGGAGACCCCCTTGTTCCTCTGTGTTCCCTGGAGGGACAGGGAGGGTCTCTTGGGAGTTGTAGTCTCTCAGTAGAAGAACTTACCGCACATAGGAACTGTTTAAATGTTAACCTACTACTTGAATCCAAAGGCTCCTAAAGCACAGCGTGCCTACACACCCAAATCTGCTGTTATGAAAGTCAGGTGGCTGGTCCTGGCTTTTCCTCTAAAAATGGGAGAAGAGAGCAAAAACTTGCCAAATAGCTTTCCCAGTAAATTTCTTCCTGAGCAGATGTTGCTAAGTGGATGGGAATCTAGGCAGCCCTTTGGTACTCAGCCAAAGTTGGTGGGTTGGTTTATTTTACAAAGGTACCACACAAGTGGTGTTTTACCCCAGGTCACTTTGGCTGCTTCTCCAAGTTCATGAAGCAACAAGAGCTGTCAGTGAGTTGACTGTTGCTGTCTAGATTATCCTGTTGGACTTCCAAACAGTTTTGATTGTGGCAGGCAGAAGGGGTATGCTGGAGATTAAAGGGTTTAGGTTTCACCTCAGATATTTGAAGAATAAGAGCCCTGCTGTTGGTGCAGGGGACTATCTGATACCTGGCCAGCTGCTGGAATCCACAGGCTTGGATTCAGCTGTGCTCTTGGAATATCTTATCTGACAGCCTGGCTTTGGTTACAGGTTTAACTGTTTGTCCTCTCTGCTGCAGAGAAGTGGAAAGGTGGTGGTGTTCACCTCAGTTACAGTGCTGTAACTAGAGATTACTTCTTGCCATCCAGAAGAAAACATTTGCAAAGAGATTTCTCACCCTCTTTCCACATGAAAGGGACATGGTCGGGCTAAAATCTCTATTGAAACCCACTTCCTAAATCACCAGCTAACACCAACCTACAGTATGTTGTTAAGTTTGATCAGAGGAACAATTAGAAGTGGAAGAACTGGAACAGTGGCTCTCAACCTATCCAGACTACTGTATCCCTTTCAGGAGTCAGACTTGTCTTGCATACCCGATGTTTCACCTCACTTAAAAACAGCTTGCTGACAAAATCAGACCTAAAAACACACAAGTGTCACAATGCATTTTTAGTGAAAAATTATATGCTTACATGGCAGGCTAGATTGAACTCCTGCAGGAAGTATTGCCATGTTGCTTTTCGTTAAAGTAGGCCTTTGGATGGCTGCTCTCTTTGAAATTAGGTGAGTTTTCAATTTGTGCATTTGCTTGCTGGTATTTTGAATGGAGCCAGCTAATTCTCACAACTGTCATAGCAATCATTCTCTACGCATATTAAATTAATCTTCTTCCTTTTGTTAAAAGCCCATCCAGTCCTTGGGGGAAACTGGGAGTCTTATGGCAGAGTAGCTTTTTGGCTCTTGTTTGAAGAGCTGAGTAATCACATGGGTATCAATATGCAAGTTCACCAAATTTTGTATATTGGTCTTCCCAGTCTTATCAATTTCCAGAGGGATAGCCATATTAGTCTAGTCCAGCAAAATTCCATTCTGTAAGTTCACCCATCTTCGAAGCATCTGACGAAGTGGGATTTTCTCCCATGAAAGCTCATGTGAAAAATAAATCTGTTAGTCTTAAAGTGCCACACGACTCCTTGCTGTTTTTTTTTTCTTCCAGTCTTAGTCAGTCAGTGCTGGGTTTTTTTTTCGTTAGAAGTCTTCTTCCTGACTTAATGCCAAGGAGAAAATAAAAGGTGGTGGAGTACGAGTAGGTACATATGTACATACTTAGCTTTGGGGTTCTTATTTAAAATGATCGTGCTTTGCACCCTGGAAGCGGCCTGTTGTGACCATCCCACTGTAACAGATCTGTACCCCTTTGTACAGCGAGACATAGGGAAATTTACGCATTTACCTAAAAATTTGGTCTTTTTTGAGTAATAAGATTCACAAATCCAGCCTCCTACCCACCCTAGGTAATCGACTGGGTGGGTGGGTGGGGGAGGGGATTGAGTTCCAGAGGGATGAGTTTGTTGTAGTTTAGGAGAATTTCTCACCTGCTACAGGAGAAGGAATATCCCCCCCCCCCCCCACAGTATGTTTAACCAGTCTGTAATTTAGGAGAGTAGAATTGAATTAGCCCTACTGTGGAAGTTCCCTCCACTGGAGAGGACTTCAGGGGACCAGGCTGTTCTCAGCTGCCGGTGGCTGGGATGTCTGTGTTTGCCTCCCAGCTGAAAGTCAACTCAAGTACTTGGTGTAACATAGCTGTAGCCCTTATTACCTGAGGACAGGAATTTACAGGTAAGTGTGCATAGATATCTCCCCCCACCCTCCTGACTTACTCATTTCCTCATGACACTCATCAGTTCTAGTCTGGAAAGATCTTGGTAGCTCATTGCTATTAGGCTAGGTGGGGTGTGCTTGAAGGCACAATCTGATGGAGGTGCCATATGTAGGCATAGCTCTCACCACCCTCCTCCCACTGAACCATGGATGAGTAATTTGCTACCTTTCCCACTGGGGTGCAGTCAATTTCTCCATGTGCATCCAACTGCTGCACGGCACCTAAGGGGTGGAACAGCAGCCCTGCTGTTTTGTGACTACTTGTGTGATAAATATATGCATGTCACAAGGAAGCAGGGTGTAGCAGAAAGAGACAGGAATCATGCTCTACCCAAGAGCTGCCAGTTCTGGAGAGAGGGCACCCCGGTCTAGTGTCTTTGGGACCAGGCTCGGGAGAAGAGGCGGCCATAGCCACCTCCTGCACTGTGATTGTTTCAGTCCATGTTGGGGAGTGCTAGGTCATTCCTGTTGCTAGGGGACCACTTGCTAAGGTGATCACCGGCCCTGAGACCTTAGCATAGTGCCCCATTTTAGTTAGTCCTTTTCAGAGAGGCTAGGACAAAAGAGAGACTCCCTGGTTGAGAAGCAGGGGATCAGCCCATTTGCCACCTAATGATGCCTCACACAGCACAGATTAAAATCTCTCTCATCCTGATCCATGGCACCCTGCTTTCTTCAGTTGCCCCTACATTCGCCTCATAAATTCCTTCTGGTGGCAATTACATTAAGTCTTCTACAGTGCCTTTGGGTTTCTTTGCTCACAAGTGACCCATGCTGACTCAGCTCTTTGGTGGAAGGGAAGGTGGGGGAATGCCCTGACCTCTATCCAGCAGGACCGGGTCTCAGTACACACACAGGTGACAATGTGAAAAGAAAAAATTACTCTCTAAACACTTCCCTTTCCTCATGGATGGTTTTTCGTATCTCCAAAGAGCATACAGGTACAATTGGCAGCCTCCCTCAGGGTTGTCCAATGCTGCTCTGTCGTGGCTTCAGGTGGGGTGTGCAGGGAAGCCCGTATAGTTTTGTCAGTGATTCACTGAGACGAAACACACTCTTCTCTTACAGCTGAAAATAAACCAGCACAACCACCCCTGAAGCCCTATCTCAGAGATACTAGATCAGGGGTCAGCAACCCCTGCCAACCCCTGTGCTGGCCCTCCTCCTTGACTGTCAGCCAGTGCCAGTGGCTCCTTCCACACAAATAAAAGCGGCGGCTGCCTGAAAATTTGGTGGCAGCCATGGCTGGAGGTTGGGCCGGGGGGGAGGGCACTTCCCTAGCATACCACTGAAAGGAACCACTTGTGGAAGGGAGCTGCCTGCAGTGGCTCCACTTGGCAGCATGCCTGGCACAGGGGTCCTGAGGGATGCCATGGAAAGAAGCTGCCTGGAACAGCTAGCTCCTCTTGGGGAGTCCCCAGGAATGCTGAGGAAAGAAGCTACGCAGCTTGGCTCCTTGGTGGCTGCACACCATGGAAGAAAGACATTTTAGGCATCTTCTTTCCACACTATTCTTGGAGCATGGGCATGGTGGGGACCCTCTGCGTCCCAGCTGCCCCTAGAAGAAGCTGTCTGGAGTGGCTTTCCATGGAAGGAGCCACAGTTTCTGTGCCATTGCAGAGGGTGTTGCATGCTGCTCCGAATGGATTCTTGTGCCACTGTTGGCACATGTGCTGGGGGTTTCCTACCCCTGTACTAGATACACAAGATTTCTTAATCTGACTCTAGTTGCAGAAGTTGTCCTCATTCACAATAGATTGTTCCCCATAATGCACATGGAGAGTTGGACATATTTCTCACTACTCCAGCAAATTTATTGAAAACACGACTACTGTTGATAAGGTATAATATCCTGTCTCTCTATACCTTGAATATTTTTATCAATGTTCTGGAAGAAAAAATAAAATATTCGATGATAAAGTTTGCAGTTGACACACAGACCAGGAAAGTGGTGAATAATGAAGGGGACAGGTCATTGACATAGGGCGATTTGGATCATTTGGTGAACTGGATGTGAGCAAATGACATGCATTTTAATAAGACTAAATGTAGATGTGTACGTTGGGGAACAAAGACTGCAGGGCATAGGTCCAGAATGAGGCATTCTGGTTTGCAAAGTGAAAGATTTGGGGTCATAGTGAATAATCAGCTGAACAGCAGTTCCTGGTGGGACAGCGTGGACAAAAGGATAAAAGCAATGGGGGACTTGAGTAGGAGTAGAAAGGTTATTTTGCATAGTTCTTCTTTGAGCAGCTGCTCACATACATTCCATTATTGGTGCGTATGCCGACGTGCACTCGGCCACCAGAAAATTTTTGCCCCTTGCCTAGCCCATAGGGACCGCAGTAGCACCCCCTGGAGTGGCGCACTCATACCCCAGTATAACTGCCACTGCTGGCCAGCTGTCCCTCCAGTTCCTTCTTTCCGCCGTTAATGATGGTCACTGGAATGCTGGTCTACCAAAGTGCTGTTAGCCTTAGCCTTTTATCTATTAGTGTTGTTGTTCTTTGTTACTTGCTTAGTTACTTGCTAGTATTGTTATGTAGTTTTAAGTAGTTTGCCATCTAGGGATTGAGTTCTTTCTCTCAACAGCATCATGCCAAGATCACCCAGTTTTAAGCTGTGTACAGCCTGCGACAAGGCTTTTTTGGCGAGTGACCCGCATGATAGATGTTTAAAGTGTCTGGGTAAAGCACACAGATCTGACAAATGCAAAATTTGCATGTCGTTTAAACCTCATACTAAAAAAGACAGACATTAGATTGAAAGCCTTCCTCATGGAGGCGGCTCTACAGCTGGCATCAGAACCACCATGCTTGTCCTCAATACCAAGTGTGGCTGCACAGAGTGTGCATTTGGCTCCAGCGCAGCAAGTCTCTGTGGCTCAGCAGGAAGGGATTCCACCTTGGAGCCTGCCCAAGGTATCAGCCATGCTGGCGGTACCAGAAGAAGCCCGTGTGGATCGAGAGCATTCCCCTTCGTAAAAAAAAACTCCCTCGATTCTGGGTGGTGGGCTAGCAGGGCTGCCGTCCCCCTCGACGCCAGAAGCTTATGAGTCAGCAAAAGCCCTATTGGCTTTGCCCTCTCCTCAGCCTCATGCGGAGCTGGCTCAGAGACCGCCCTCAAGAGGAACGACCCCCCCCCCGAGTTCCCCAGCACGGAGAGACAATCGGGTGCGATGCCTCCACTGTCGACTGAGCCCACAGCTCTCGGAGTGCTGCCATACAGGCATCTCAGCGTGTGCCGGGACTGGTTCTAGAACTGCTGCTGGCACACCTGCCTGGCTCACTGGCTTCGGGAGCTTCTCTGCTGGGGTCATGGCACTGTTTGAGGGACTACTGGGAAGACAGAAGGAGCACGTTATCAGAAACCTCCTTGGTACACTCCCGACGTCGCTCCTCAAATCGCCCTGGGCGCAAGCGATATTGTAAATCCTCGGCACTGAGGGAGAAGCACAGACGCAGATGCTTCTCATTTCTACTACTTAGGAGGCACTTAAGAGAATGAGAAACCCAAACGCTGTGGCAGGGCGCGCAGGAGCCCGTATTCCTCTGTCTCATCAGTGGGATCCTCTGACATCTCTGCTCATGATGCCTCAGAAGGCAGCAAAGCGTCCGAGTCGGGTCCAGCCCCTCCACCTTCAGGCAACCAGCCTCCACAGGGCTGGCCCTCTAATTGGCCCTACTGTGGGGGTCTCAAACATGCAGCCTGAGGGCCGCTTGCAGCCCCCTAAAGCTATGTCCTGCGGCCCGCAATGACACTATTGTCACCAGTATTTACAATATCATTGTAAGAAAAAGGTTTCAGTGGTGCGGCCCTCAGGCTAATGTACTAGGCTAATGTTCTAGTCCTCATGCGGCCCTCATGATGATTTGAGTTTGAGACCCCTGCCCTACTGGGTTCCTTTGGTTTATCCCTCAGGTGTGTTTCCTCCCTCCTCTTGTTCCAGTGTACAGGGGGCCATCAGACCTGCAGACACTATTCGTTCGGGTTCGATGGCGGGTTTGGTTCAGGGGAAAGCCCCTACTTCAACTTTGGCTCAGCCATACCTGGGTTCTTCCACATCCCAGGATGATGCTCTTATCCAGGGTTCTTCATCACTCCTAGATGACTTCAGGGCACATCTGGACCTTCTAAGGTGAATGGTCTTAAACCTTGGGCTCGAGGTTGAGGAGTTGAAAGCTAATGTGGACTCGTTATTTGACGTGCTTCCCATATCAACTTCAGCCAGATTGGCACTCCCCACTCACGAAGAAATTCTGAATATTGTTACGTCACTGTGGCAGATGCTCTCCTCTATTACGCCCACTTCTAAAGGGGCAGGAAAGAAATAATATGTGCCTACTGCACCTTTTCAATACCTCTACAATCATCCCCCATCTTCTTCTCTAGTAGTGGGGGCTGTCAGCCCAAAGGAGAGGCAAATCTGAAGTGCTACACTGATGACATCTTTATCACCTGGACCCATGGCAGGGATGCTCTTGAAGATTTTCACAGAGATTTCAACAATTTCCACTCCACCATCGAATTGAGCCTGGGACACTCCACACAGGAGATCCACTTTCTTGACACTACAGTACAAATCAGGGATAGACACATCACCACCACCCTATACCGAAAACCTACTGATCGGTATAGTTACCTACATCCTTCGAGCTTCCATCCTAAACACACCACACGATCCATTGTCTACAGCCAAGCCCTAAGATATAACCATGTCTGCTCTGATCCCTCAGACAGAGACAGACATCTTGAGGATCTCTATCAAGCATGCTTGAAACTACAGTACCCACCTGGGGAAGTAAGCAAACAAACTGACAGAGCTAGACGGGTTCCCCGAAGTCATCTACTACAGGAGAGACCCAGGAAAGAATGCAACAGAACACCACTAGTCACCACATACAACCCCCAAGTCAGACCTCTGCAACAGATCATTAAGGACCTACAGCCTATTCTAAAAGAGGATCCCCCTCTCTCTCAAGCGTTAGGAGACAGACCCGTCCTTGCTTATAGGCAGCCCCCTAATCTTAAACAGATTCTCACCAGCAACTACAGATCTAACAACAGAAACATTGAAGCAAGCACACACCCCTGCAACAAACCAGGCTGCCAAGTCTGTCCCCATATCTGCACAACAGATACCATCATAGGTCCTAATCAAGCCTGCTACTCCATCAAAGGCTCATTTACCTGCTCATCTACTAGTGTGGTCTATGCCATCATGTGCAAGAAATGCCCCAACACCTTATATATTGGACATACAGGAAGATCGCTGCGCAAGAGGCTGAATGAGCACAGAGCTGATATCAGAAATCAAAGAACAAAGAAACCAGTTGCTGAGCACTTCCATCTTCCTAATCACTCGATGACTGGTTTGTTAACGACTGTCGTTAGAGATGCAGCTGGGACATCAAGACTTCAAAGAGAAACAGCTGAACTCGAATTAATATGCAAGCTAAATTCTGTGAAAGCAGGACTGAATCGAGACTATGGGTTGTTCTCCCATTACAAAAGGTAATTTGACTTCAGGTTTCCCATGGTGTGAACCTGAAAACTGCTCTGATTTGCTGTTACTGTATGACCTGATCCTATGTTTTACACCCCCTTGCATTTAGTTTCATTCTTTTCTGTAAGTTCACCCATCTTCAAAGCATCTGAGGAAGTGGGATCTTCTCCCACGAAAGCTCATGAAAAAAATAAATCCGTTAGTCTTGAAGTGCCACACAACTCTTTGTTTATTTTACTGGACTAGACTAACATGGCTATCCCTTTTGAAATTGTTAGGTGAGAGCCACTACTAGCAAAAACTCTCTCCCTGGTCCTTCAGGGACGAGTAAGTGAACAGTATTTGTTGTGAAGCAGACCTGCACCCGGACTAGGGCTGCTCACTCAATGGCCATGACTCACCCCTCCATCAGAGCCTGCAGTGACTGCAGCAGCCTATCCCTGAGCAGAGCCCAGGTCATATGACCCTAGCTGCAAATATTTCTTCAACCCACCGGGGCTGCAAGTTAGTTTTCACTCATGGAATTCACTGGTGTGTGGCCTGCAGTTTATGCTTTATGCGGTCTGTCTAGGCATGCTGTCTGCAGACACAAGTGACCCAGATTAAAGATAAGGCCTTTTTATTCTAAATAGTGGGTATAATTAACCATTGGTGTAACTTACTGAGAGTGAGGGTGCGTTGTATCACGTGCACTCTTAATATCAAAATTGAATGCGTCTTTCTAGAAGAGATTCCTCAGTTCATGTGCAAGCCAGAAGGACTGGGTGAAATTCAATGGACTGCGTTGTGCATGAGGTCAGTGGGTGATCATAGCAGTTCCTTCTGGCCTTAATATTTAAGAATGAAAGAACCACTTACAATCCCCAGCCAGTATCTTTGTTTCCATTGCTGGTTACTGGTGAAGCTGCTTAACATGATTTTCTCTGTGGTCTCGTTGTATAGGCTGAAGTCCTATTTCCATGTTTCTCAGAGCTGCCATGCACACTGCCAGTGCCCTGGTATGTGTGATACTGTACACCAAAAGGCAAGCTTAGGTCAGAAATGTAGCCCCAGGCAAAAGGGATATTCTGGTTATAATACCATGGTGCAATGTCAGGTACGTATGGGCACTGGTGGTGGCCCCATGTACATGGTGCTGTGCAAACACATAGACAGCCCCAGCCACAGAGTGACTGCAAACAATATATTGAATCTTTCTCAAGACTAAAGCTTGCTTGATTACTGAATTTAATTTTCTGCTTACTGTAAAGGGCACTGAGGCCCTGGCTTGACAGGAGGAGTTAACAGCTAGCATTTATGTGTGGTGCCTTTTTTCCCAAGCATCTTATTTTCTTCACTTCAGCTGGCATGAAGAGTTAATGGTGGGATGCTAGGCCCCAACCCCAAGGGCAGCACTGGAGGTAATAACCTTCTTTCAGTTCTTTCTTTGCTAATTGAAGAATTGACATTGTCCGCTTTCATGAAAGAGCCCTTTGTCCGGCTTGGTTGCTGGGCAAATCCCAGGCTTGGCAGTAGACTGCAAGGACTGAATTTCTTCTTTGCACATCATTTTCCTGAAACAGGTAGTTTAATGGCCTTTTCACTGAAGGAATGTCACAGCCTGCCCTATCCCCTCCCCCAGCTCTGCTGTGTTAGGGACTACAAATAACTTCCTTTTCTTAGAGCAGCTATCTACTCATGAGGCCCAGATTTTTGTCCCAATTATATCTGGCAAACCAAGGGAAAGGTCAGGCAGTCTAGACTCTAATCCGCAAGTATTTCATTTCTTCCTCAGCTGGTATCCCGGCAACTCAGATTAATGCTTGAGAATGGCGATGACGTTGGTTGGGTCTTGTGGTGGCAGACAGTGCCAGCTCTGCATCCCATCCTTGAAGCAAACAGTTTCTGTCATCACAGAAGATCTGGCAAGGAGCAATCCAATGTGGGAAGACTGTGTCACTTACTCGCATTAGGATGGAAGACAGTGTGGTGTAATGAAAAGAAATCCTCCTGCATTTCTCACTTTAGATAGTAGCTAACATTTTGAAGCCATGGGCTGTTTGCACGTGTGCATGCCTGGGTGTCTTCTCTACTATGGCTGTTGAAGGGGCTTACGGCATTTTGAATGCGAATGCTCCAAGTAAAATGATAGTTTTGGTGACAGGGAAGCTGAATTCCACCCCCACCCCCCCCGTCTTAGCTGGGAGTTGAGGGTACTCAATGCCTGCCAAAGCTGGGTTCCTAGTCTTGTCATGCACTGGTGTGGGACATACCAGCCTTGTCAAATGGCATCCATTTGTGCCTGGACCAATTTAACTACGGGTGGTTCAATGCTAGCCATTCTGGCTTGTAATAAGAACCTTGGCCCTTGTCCATTCTGGTGCTGTCCTAAAGCCTTTTAGGCTGCAATGTTTGCAGGGCACCTATCCCACAATTCTCAGCTCAGCTTGCAGAAGCGGTGCACTCTGGGAGACTTCCAAGGCTGCTGCTCTGAGGGACAGTGCTGGGAAACCAAGTTAAAATGTTTCCATTAGTGTGCATTCACACTAAGTTGACTATTGCAGACCCTATATCTGTGCCTTCTGGAATATCACCTAGCTAGACTAGTGTGCAGCTCCCCTGGGATGTATGTATAGCCTGTACCTTAGCAAGAATGAGGTAACAGTGATAAACACTTGCTGTTGCATGCTGGCAGCTCCACAGGTAGGAGTATGTTTTAATGGGTGGTTGAAAATAATAATAAAAAATGGTGTTTTTGTTTTAATCGGTAACATTCCTTGTCCCTTTACTGTCGTTATGGGTTTTTCCAGTGTCAGTTACAGAAATGAAAGTGTACTGACATCATGCTTGTGAGAGTCGGATGAAAATTTAGCTATAAATGTCAGACACCTGTCATTGTAAAAGTTGTTGAGAGGCAATTGCTGCAGAAGTTTTCCAAGAAGCAAGCACTAGTGTCCACAGCAGCCTAGAAAATAATCTTTGAATTAATGTATAAAAGAGGGCAATTCCCATTTCAAGGGAGGAAAAACTGTAAAAAAAAAAAAAAAAAAAAACCAAAAAAAAAACAAACAAACAAAACAACAAAAAAAACAAAACAAAACAAAAAACCCACACACCACTGGAGCAAAGGAAGTTAATCTATATCCATAACTCTTAAGTGGTGGTGGTGAAATATCAGTGGTAACCTGGTATCATAGAATCATAGAAGGTTGGAGATGGAAGGGACTTCAGGAGGTCATTTAGTTCAACCACCTGCTCAGACCAGGACCAACCTCAACTAAATCATCCCAGTCAAGGCTCTGTCAAACCTTAACCTTAAAAACCTCTAAGTGTGGAGATTCCTTCACCTCCTTAGGTAACCCCTTCCAGTGCTTCATCACCCTCCTAGTGAAAAAGTTTTCCTAATATGCAACTTAGACTTCCCCCCTGCAGCTTGAGACCATTGCTCCTTGTTCTGTCATCTACTACCACTGAGAACAGCCTAGCTCTATCCTCCCTAGAACTACTTTCGGGTAGTTAAAGGCTGCTTATCAAATCCCCCCCTTACGCTTCTGCAAACTCAAGCCTAGTTCTCTCGGCATCTCATCATAAGTCATGTGTCCAAGCTCCTTAATCTTTTTCTTTTTCTCTTTTTCCCTCCTCCTCTGCTGGATTCTTTCCAGTGTATCCAGCATTGTTTCTATAGTGGGGGGTGGAGAGCACAAGACACAATACTCCAAATGAGATCTCACCAGTCCCAAATAGAAGGGAATAATCACTTCCCTCTATCTGCTGGCAAAGCTCCTATTAATGCAGCCCAATGTACTGTTACTCTTCTTGGCAACAAGAATGCATTGTTGACTCGTGTCCAGCCTCTTGTCCACTGTAAACCCCTCCTTCCTGGGCCCCCCCCCCCCCGATCATCCAGTTCTTTTCTACAGAACTGCAGGCTAGCTAGTTGGTCCCCATATTTTTTAGCTCAATCCTCCAATTTGTCTAGGTTACTCTGTATCCTATCCCTGCCATCCAGTATATCTACTAGTATCCCCCCACCCTCCTACAGCGTGTTATCGCAAACCTTGCTGAGGGTGCAATCCACTCATTCTCCATGTCGTTACTGAAGATGTTGGACAAGACTGGCCCCTGGGGCACTCCGCTTGTTACTGGCTGCCAGCTAGATATTGTACCCTTTGAACCCAATGATGTAGCCATCTTTCTATCCATACTATAATCTTTTCTTCCAACCCATATGTCTTTAATTTGCTGGTAAGAATATCATGGGAGATCTTATGAAAAGCTTTGCTGAAGTCAAGGTATGACATGTCCAACTCTTTCTTCACATGCCAGAGCCAGTCATTTCATCATAGAAGGTAATCTGGTTGGTTAGGCTCTTGCTATAATTCTTGTTCTATAGTCCTCGTGATGTGCACTCCCCTGGAAGAGACACAAATTGAGATGGTCATGTTGTTTAAGGCAAAGTAATGTCATCCTTCTGAATAGGGAGGTTTTTATGTAGTCCTGCCTTGAGTGCAGGAGATTGGACTAGTTGACCCTTTGGAGTCCTCTGTGGGAGATGGCTCTTATAGCATTGGCCCACAGAGCAGTATATTTAAGAAGGAGTCTCATTTTGCTGGTGGTTGGTTTTTTTTTTTGGCTTTCTCATGCTACGCGTCTCCACAGTTTGAATTACTGAGGGGTGAATAGCCATGCGTGCCACAGTGTTGCGCTGTGACTCTCATGTCTGGACCCTCTGGTCATGAACTAAAAGGTTCCTAAATCATCTTCACATCCTCCTCCTCAAACAGGTCTTTGTTATTATGAATTAGGAACCTTTTAGTTTGCCCCAGCAGCATCCATGTGGAAGAGTTACACTACCGTGCCTAGGTGTGCAGCCTGTAATCCAAAGTGGGTGGGTCCATAAGGACAAATGTGTTTCTAAATGACCTGGTTGCGTTTGAACAGTTTTTGTCAACTGGTGCTCCTCAGATGTATTGCAGGTATTCTGTGACCCACCCTGACCCCTCCCCATCGAAGAGGGGGTGTAGTAATCCTTGGGGAGGAAGGGGTTAACACTTCAGTCAGTGAGTCCCAGGATAGCCAATAGGAGCAAAGTGTAGGTTTTTGAATTAGAACAGTGGCCTTGCCTGTTCCTGTTTGGATGCAGCAGAGCTCCTGGAAGGATCAGGAGGAGGCCAGAGGGGCCTGAGGAAGAATCCAGCAATATCCTTACCAATGTTCCTTCTAACAGCCACTGGCAGCTGTTGCTCGCTGCGTGGGGCCCCCCACCCCCCGTGGGCCTGATCCTGCCCCCCCCCCCCGCTTACCTTGCATGGCCCTGCCACAGCTCCTGGGCCAGAGAAGCACTAACGGAGCATGCTCAGATATTCTGGGCATGCTCAGTTAGAGCTTCTATGGGCGGGAGTTTTAATAACTCCCTGCCCCACAGGAGCTGTGAGCAGGGCCTCTGGCTGCTGGCCCTGCGCGGCCGGCAGCCTTCCCTGCGTGGGGGGGCTGTGGCGGGCTGTGCGGCTGCGCAGCTTAGAGGGAACATTAATCCTTACCAAAGATAAGTTGTTTGTTACTGACCAGGCATGGGTAGAACAGGGAATGTGTACTTAGACGCGGACAAGGTATTTTCTTTGTTTTTGGATTTCTCTGTGCTGAGCACATGTACCCCTCCCCCTCCCCTGTAGTTACCTAAGTGAATTCCCAGAGAAGCAACTCTCTGTGTTTTTATCTGTTCTTTTTAATTAAAGATTTTACCTTATAAGTAAGCTCTGGTTCTGTGTCCTGTAAGGCAAGAGGTTTGTGAAAATGTGCTTCAGACTGCACAGCCAGCTACTAAAGGGGACTTTGTTCCGGTTCCAGCTCATATTGCAGCTGGGGTTCAGTCACTTTCCTGAGGGAGGAATAAAAGTGATTGCAAGTACCTTACAGGAAGGAATTCCAAAATGCACCTTCCTGGGTTTTCAAGAGTTTTTTTTGCATTCGGGTGGTGGTAGCGATACCACTCTAAGGCCAGGAATTGGAGGTCTTGGAGAGTTTTAAGACCAGGCTTTAAGGCTAGTGGGTTTTAAGGACTGTTGCAGGCCTCCACGTTCTGCACTCAGAGTGGGAAAACAGCCTTGACAGGGGGGACTGACTGGGAAGGAGGAAGGAACCATTTAATGCCCCACTTGCAGCAAAGCTTTCAGGTATTTAGCAGCAGATGTTCATGCGCACCTGGAAGCTTTGCTGCAAATGGGGTGTTTATCTACCACCATTGTTACCAGCTTTTTTGAGAATGCTGTCATCAGGTGTTCCATGTAAAGTAATGAATGTCTTTAGGTGTTCTCCAGTCCACTAAAGGTTGAGAGACACTGGTTTTGAAGACCTTCCTCCAGTTGGACTCTGCATTCCCAGTATTCAGGGTACCACTTTTGTTTGTATATTTTTGCATCGCACACAAGACTTTCTTTAATAATGCTAAGAAACAGGATTGATCCTCCAACCTATGCTCAAGTGGCTTCTGTTGTCATCAGTACAGTTGCTTCCATGTCCTAGGGGCTTGAGGACTGTGGACAAAGTTGTAACTCAAGTTTACTCAGACACTTCTCAGTTTTCAGTCTGCTCTCTCGCATTCAGGATGTCTGGTGTTTTCTCTGACATTCTGAAACTGTGTCTGAGGTCATGTACTTATATGTTATTTTACTGTCAGGGTCTTTACCTGGGGATGGTAATGGATGGTTGATACAGGACTTGATTAAAAAAGGAGGGTAACACAATAGAACCTCTGAGTTACAGACATCTTGGTAATGGAGGTTGTTGGCAACTGAAGAAAATGTTATGGCTGTTCTTCCAAAAGTTTCCAACAGAACACTAGCTTAATACAGATGTGAAACTTAACTGTGCAGAAGAAAAAGGCTGCTTTCTCTTAACTTTTGTTAGTAGTTTACATTTAATACAATACAATATTGTATTTGCTTTTTTGTGTCTCTCTCTGATGCTTGCTTAATGCATACTTCTAGTTCCACATGAGGTGTATGGTGTTGACTGGTCACTTTGTAACTCTGGTGTTTGTAATTCTGAGGTTCTGCTGTATAACTAGTGGCAATCAACAAGATTTTGTGGAAAGTGGCTCTTGTCATACTAACTTTTTCAGTTAGGTTACAAATGTATTTGATAAAGATAATACTATTCAAATAATACACTAACTTCTGCAAGGTATTCGACTGGGTCTCATGTGCTATTTTAATTAAAAAGCTAGAAAGATACAAAATAAACATGGCATGAGCTAAATGGATTATAGGCTGACTAATTAGTAGATTTCAAAATATAACTTTAAATGGGGGAATCATTGTTTAAATGGGCGTAATTCTAGGGGGTCCTGCAAGGATCTGTTCTTCTTTGAGTGCTGCTCAGATGCATTCAGTATTAGATGTCTACGTGCCGCAGTGCACGATTGGTCGGAAGCTTTTTGCCTTATCCTGTCAGAGCAGGGTCCGGTGGCTGACGTCCCCTCTGGCTACTCTCTTGGCTATATATACGGCCCCGACCCTGACCCTCCCCAGTTCCTTTTTCCGCCCTCAGCAACGGTTTCAGAGCAGCCTTGTCCGTGCAAACACAAGTGCCCGTCATTACTTTCTTGTATGAGCCACCCATTTAGGTTAGAAGACCTGTTTGTGAATATTGTTCTACCGAGAACCAGTGCTTCTAGAGAATGAGAGTTTTTGGAGCTGGAATATCGCTCCCAACAGCCACGAAAGATGCCGGGCTTTAAACCTGCGCTTCTTGCAGCAAGGCCTTCCCATGGGATGACCCTCAAGAGGAGTGCCTTCAGTGCCTGGGTAAGTCCCACCAAATCACCGAATGCTCCATCTGTCACTCCTTTTAAGCCAAGAATGCTGAAAGACAGGGAGCAAAGGTGCTGTGCATTGGCCTTAGAGTAAGTGCGGTAGCCTACACCTTAAGAACGGGGGTTGCCTTCAGTGCCGGCACCACGTGCTATGTCAGCGCCAGAGCTCTCTCGTTGCTGCTCCCCTTGGGAGCAGAAGACACAATTGGCACTGACATCTGTGCTGAAAAGCTTATGCCGATTCAACTCCCCCCTGCCGGCCCCCTCTCGGCACCAGCAAAGCAACACGGTGCAGATCCCAACTACTCCAGAAGTTTTCGAGGCGGCAAAGCCCCTGTTGCTTTTGCCTATGCCCAACCCTCTGAAGCCCCCAAAGCAGAGAGGAAAGCCTGCCTTCCTCTTGGGGAAGTGGACTCCCACTGAACAGCACTGTTTTCCAGCTCCCAGTTCAGCGCCAAGCTCTCCTGCACCGCAAGAGGAAGCTCCCCTGAGAACATCGGGTGGTACCGCCCCAGGCCGGACTCTAAAGTACCGTAGATTGCGCTCCGCTTCTCCCCAGCACAGTAGTGCCTCCGCTTCACCGGTGCTGTCTACTTGGATCGGCGCCGAACCTCCTGTGCAGCGAGAAAGCTCCCACTCCCTGAGCCCAGAGGAGACCACCTCCTCTAGAAATAGCAGACATGTGGCACCGAGTGCCTATCGGTACCATCCTCATGAATTGTTGGTACTGAGAGAGGTATCTTCACACAGGCCTTACTGCAATACCAACAAGCCCACTCTTATCAACTCAGATAGGGAGCTGAACCCAGGCCAGGTCCCTGTAGGGAGGACCAATGGTTTGCTTTGATCCTCTGTGGAGTGTATCTGCTCACATGGGCCTAGAAGCTGAACCTATCCGGGGGGGTCTGAGACCCCCTATTTGATCCTGATGTGTCATCTCTGCAGGACACTGTAGCGGTGCCTATGCACCCTAGCGTGCATGACATTGCCGGATCCCAATGGCAATATCCTGCTTCTGTTCCCCTGGTGTCAGACATAGCAGCTCACAAGTACTAGGTCTCACTGGATGATTTTTCCTTCCTCACCCATCACCTGAGTCCGAGTCCACAGGTGATCAAAGCTGCCCTAGGGAGCAGAATACAAACTCCCTCAGATCCTATGCCAAGGTCCAGAGTTGCTGGGCAGATGGAAATCCTAGGTAGGAAGGTGTACTCGACCTTGGTCTTCCAGCTGCATATAGCTAACCACCAAGCACTGTTGTCTAGATACACCTTGGATATTTGGGACTCCTTAAAGAGATTTACAGGCCTCCTTCCCCAGGATCAGAGGGAAGATTTTGAGTCCCTCCTTGAGGAAGGCTCGCTGCCATTGTGGGACTCGCTCCTAGCTGCATGGGATGCCTCAGACACGACCAGCTGAGTAGCCGCAGCTGTTGTTATGAGGCGTGTGCTGTCGCTGCAGGAGGTAGGCCTACCTCAAACCACCCAACAGGCTATCCAGGACCTTCCCTTTGAGGAACAGTCCTTATTTGCGGAGGACTCAGGCCTCCTCTTAAGTGGCGCTAGAGACTACAGATAGGACTCCAATCTCTGGGTATGCTCCCCTCTCAAACACCTAGTCGCCATTTCAGCCCTCACCATCATAGGGAGTGCCAGTCCTCTCGAACAGGTAGAGTACAAGATGAGCCTCTCGGGGACCCTGAACTCTTGTTTCCACAGGGCTCCCCTCCTTAGACTACTGGAGCTACCTGAGAAAACTGCTACTCTTTCACCGCCGCCGCCTCCTCCTCCTTATGGAAATCCATGACAAATTAGCAGAAGGGTCTCCAACCCATAAAAGGAGGTTATAAATACCTTCTTCATTTTTTTCCTCACACCTCCTTATTCTACAGCTAGATGTCCACTCAGGGACCTTTATATTTCTATGGGTATGGGGCCCTTTTTATGAGACTTGATGGTCCCACATCTGAACCGGTTACTACTCTAGTTGCTACAGGTACTTTGCCCCCTCTACCTCCTGGGTTCTGTTCTGCCTCCCCCCCCACAAGGGTGTATAGGGGTTGACCTCTCAAGACCTCTTATTTATCACCCTCCCCTTCTTTTCTCACAATCTAGCACTTCCCACCTTCGAGAACCTCAGAACCTATTCTCTTCATTCAGAACCTCAATGCTTGCCACAGCTTAGCTTAGCATGCCTTGAGGAGGCATGGTTAAGAACAGAGGCTGATCTGCAGGCCAGTCCCATGGGGCTTGATCACACAAGCAATGGGGCCCTCATAGCACCCTGTAAATTTTAGGGTGTGACCCTTAAATCCCTTACTTAGAGATTCCTTGAACTATCACAACACTCTTGCCAGTGTGACTTGGATAGTTCCTAACTTACAGATCCACGTGGCCATCATCCACCGTGTTGTTAGGTGGGCACCATGTGTTGTTTCGTGGGGTGGGGCACATGATAGACCCTCCTTTCCTTCCTTTCCTCTCTGTCCTGCTATCACCTCAGGCTGGCGGGGAACGGGGACCATATTTGGTGGTCGACCAATGAGCATCCCAGTGCCATGCTGTTCCCCCACGGGGGACTTCCTCACTTCTTTCTTCCTTCCAGCGGGGTCTCCTTATGATCACCCTGGGGTTTCTCCTTCCTTCTTTGTGCAACTTGTCGAGTAAGGGTAGCATTATGGCTCTTCAGTTCTCTATAAGACACTCTCCGGATAAGCACGGCCCACTTCCCTGGCCCTCCGGTGGGGGTTTTTATCCCCACGAGTTCCTCAGTCAGAAGGCAAACACCTGTGGCTATCTAAGCCTTCCATCTACCCGGATCCAGGTCCAGGGGGGCATGTGGGGGAAGAGTCCTCCTCTCAACTAGAAGTGAAAGGACATCCCTGCCTTTTAACATTTGCCATGGGTAGAACTCTTCTGTCCGGTTCGCTCTCCCATGACTTTCCGGTAATTGCATTTGAATATGAGGGGATGTCTTTCCCCCAAAATACTTACGTTCTACACCCCTTCACTGTGCGACTGCCATGCGGTTACCTCTGCCCCCCCCCCCCCGCGCTGAAGGGGGTCCCTTGATGGCTCGCCTATTCTTTTCCACTCCTAAGACCTAGCGGAACACTGTTAACCTGCATAAACCAGTTAAGGGAGATGGGACGCTCACTCTCTCTCTCTCTAAGGTTCTTTACTTAGGGCAATGCCTGATCTTTTCCTCCCCTCTGATCAAGCGAGGTTCCAATGGGAAAGTTTTTTTTCTTTAAATAAAAAAACCACCTTCCAAAGATACCCTGTACACATCGCAACTGGACTCTGCCCGGGTTATGGTACTTCAGTTATGTCCTTCACTTTTATCCCCTTCAACCTGGGCTGCTTGACATCTTAACTAACAGTGGTCCCCTCGGATCTTGAGCCCTATGTGCTTGTACAGAGACCTAAGGAGCCAGATCATACCCTTGTGTGCTTGTACCTTTCTTCCCATAGGAGACAAGGGAATCTTGGAGCATGCAAAGACCAACCTCGAGCCCATTGCTGTATTTTTCTCTTCTCTTCAGGCCCTCAGCCTTGATACATTGAAGCAGGACCTTGGTGTCCTGCTTCCACTTACACTGTCCCATGGCAAGGGGTGGGCGGGGAGGCCGAAGCACCACCCCCTATGCCTTTTCCCCACTTCTATCTGGGTTTGTTCAGTTAATCCCTATTTTCATGCTCCAGGACCATGCCTGCCCTGTGGAGCTAGCAACCATTTGTTTTCTCCTGAGAGGCTGCAAACTTGCCATGCTCATCCTCATTTTGACTTCTAGGGCCGGTACAGTCTATGTTGATCCCACCTTACAGAGGGAGCTAGGGGAGTGTCTTCGTCTGGAAGCCTCAGTTGGTGGCCTATAAAACTCTGTCTCTGAGGTTACCTATTACTGCCCTGAGGCAAACCCTCTACCCTCAGGACCACTGTGTAGATTCCTTCATTGGGGTAGTTCCCCACACGGCTTAGCGACACACGGAGGCCATGGGACTACCCCCACCCCTTCATTACCCCTTTTTTCCCCCAAAATGGGTGGGGTAGATCCCTACCCAGCCTTATTAGGGGGTACAGGCCAATCTCTCAATGTGCAATAGGTGAGCCATCTTTGCTATTTCCCACTACCAACAGTTCTGCTGCCACAGCTTGAGACTCAATGGGATCAAGAATTTACATCCCACTTACTGCACAGGTGACAGACTTCTCTCTCTCATATAAGTCTTACCGGTGCAAGATCCATGTCTTCTGACTGTTCGCTAAATACGTTCCTAACATAGGCTCCTCTAGAGAAGCGAGTAGGGCCGAGCTCTGTAGGGGCCAATCCATTTTTTCCCCCAGTGTACACGGAGTAACCTGGGTAGTATCCAGTTTCCTTTCTATGTTTTTCCTGTGTAGTGCTCAAAGAGTTTTGAGAGGAGCAGTGTTTTTCACTTGGGGTGAAAAAGCACCTAGCCCATCAAATATTTCCTCAATTTCCAGGGTTGGGGACTTGCTAGCCTTGCATGGCTGACACTACGAACCCAACCTACCTCAAGGTGACACAATTTCTCTAGGGTCCTTTCTCTCAGCTTCTCATGGGACTTTGTAGAATTATAAGATATCCCCTCCATGTAGGCAATATGCTGACTTCAGGAGTTTTCCAGGTTTGGAGCTTGCCTCAGGGGGATAGCTGTGCTGAAGGCGGAAAACTCCAACTCTGCCCAACCATCCATGGTACGGCTAGCAGTCACCTAATACTGAATGTATCTGAGGAGTGCTCGAAGAAGGACTGTGGGTTACTTACCAGTAACCATCCTTCTTTGAGATGGGCTGCTTGCAGACATTCAAGACCCCCACCCCCCCGCCATCCCTGCTATCTGGAGTTGACGACTTTAAGGGGACTGAGGAGGGTCAGGGCTGGGGCCATATATATATAGCCATGGGAGTGGCCAGAGGGGGTGTCAGCCACTGGCCCCGCTCTGACAGGCTATGGCAAAAAGCTTCCAACCGGTCGTGCGCTGCAGCACGTAGACACCTAATACTGAATGTATGCAAGCAGCCCATCTCGAAGAAGGACGATTACTGGTAAGTAACTCACCATTGCTGATCTGTGCTATTTAACATTTTTCTTAATGATCTGGAAGAAAACATAAAATCATCACTGATAAAGTTTGCAGAGGATACAAAATGGGGAATGTAATAAATAAAGAGGAGGATAGATCACTGACTGAGTGATCTGAATCACATGATAAGCTGGACGCAAGCAAACAGTATGGCTTTGTCTACACTAGCAAATTAGTCTGGATTAAGGAGGCTTAATCCAGACTAATTTGGTCCTTGTCCACACTAGGCTTTGCCTAGTTTAAATTAAAAAAAAATTTCTTTAGTTTGAACTAAGCAAAGCTTAGTTTGATGTAGTAAGTTTGAGTGGTTAATTCAAACTTTAAGAGCCGTGCTAGTTTGAATTAAAGAAGTTCAAACTAAGCAGTTATTTCGAACTAACCGTGTTTTTTTAGTTCGAATTAACTAACTTTTAGTGGGCACTGATTAGTTTGGACTAAGCAGATTCGAACTAAGCTTTTAGATGTAGTAACCTACATGTCTTAATATGGCTAAATATATACACCTAGGAACAAACGGCGTAGGCTTTACCACAATGGAGAGCTTTTTCTTTTTTCCCTTTCTTTCAAAGAACAGTTTGTGTATCTTTTGTTGTGTTGGTTTTAGATTCTCTTTCTTCTTGTCCTTTTTTTTTTTTCTTTTTTTCTTCATTTTCAGTGTTTGTATTTTGATAGCACATAAAGCAAGGGGCAGGACCCATTGTGTTGGGTGCTTTACACACACAGATTCTGTGTGCTTTGAAGATGTACAGTCTAAGTGGGTGGGCGGACAAGTCTAAACAAATAGAGAAAAACGCAGTGTCATAGAATATTAGGGTTGGAAGGGCCTTTAGGACGTCATCTATTCCAATCCTCTGCTCAAAGCAAGACCAGTCCCAACTAAATCATCCCAGCCAGGGCTCTGTGAAGCCTGGCATTAAAAACCTCTAATGATGGAGATTCCACTTTATCAAAGTACAGTAAAATTTCTTCTAAAACCTTTGTGTGGGGTTTTATATGCTGCAGCAGGGCTGAAAGGAGCCTTTTGAAAGAAGAAAAGTGATTGCAATACTGTTCAGGGCAGTGGGGTGACTCGAGTGCAGGTACTCCACCTGTACCTGCTTTGGATTTTTTTAAAATTGATTTTAAGTTCTCAGTGTCTCATTACAGTCAAAACTGGTGGTGTGGTTTGATGCTGAGGTTACATCAATTCCTTAAGACAAAGAGAGAAGTTTGATGTTCAATGGAGAGATACATGTACCGTGCGTGGTCACCTGATTGACAACCAACTTCTCTGGAATTTCCCTTGCCTTTAGTTACCTGGGAAGGGAGCTAGAAGTGCAGCATAAACAACTTTCCCCACCCAAACAGTTATACAAAGAGCATGTTTGATCCAGGACTTTGAAGTTTTATCCAGTGGTGAGCTGGGCAGCTGTTTAAAACAGATTGCAGTAAAAAAATGAAGGCCATGGATGTTTCTGCTGCTTGCACTGGGGGCAGATTAATGATTGGGTAATCTGAATCAGCAGGCACATGTTTTAGTAGCCTGTTGTTTTCTTGTAAGCTTTGTCGCATGGGCATTGTGCCAGTTTTCACACTGGCCTGCTTTGGGGAAAGTTCTGTTTGTTTGTCGTAACTAATGGACTGTATTTGTGTTTAAGTTGTTGCTTGAAAAGGGAGCATTTTGTGCTCCTTGTCTGTGAAGAAATGCTGATGTTGGCAGATCTGTACCTCCCTTCCTTTGGTGCTGCTGGTGATTCTGCACTGCAGGTGTCCACATTTTTTAATTAGAGAATGGCTGCCAGGGTGGCAAAACTCCAGTGACTGATGAAGGACTATTGTTCCTGATAGAATCTGACCAGGCCCTTGCAGGCGTGCTAAAACTGGTGCAGCCATCTGCGGCAAAATATCCCCACATGATTTTCTGCCAAGCTGTTTCTCTGTGGAGAATGCTGATTTGCTGTTCCACGCCCTTCTGGCCCAGGGAATTGATTTACAGATAACTGCATGCTTTACCATGCCCATCTGAGTCTTGGTGATGGCAGCACTCTGTCATCTTTTGGTGTCGGGATCTGGCTTTGTGGACGTAGTTGCTGGCAGGTCTTCAGCTGAAGTTCTCTGTTGATTTGCAGTCTATTAAAAACGGTCCTTGATCCTGCCATCGGATCTGTACAGAAATAGGGGTCTGTCTGCATAGAGCACACACCACTGGTTGCAGTCGGCAGTTTTGTTGTCAATGCATGAAGCAAACGAGCACAGCTTGGTTCCCCACAACTGTGGGTAGCAGGTTGCTGCCAGGAAACTAAGCAGCAAGGAGAGAGAAGGTAGGTGAGGTAATAACTTTTATTGGACAAGTTTCTGTTAGAGAGATGGACAGGCTTTCAGTTTACACAGATTTCTTCTTCAGCACTGGGAAGGTTGGAGGGAAACTGAGTTGGTCCAGTGAAAG
>ML682045.1:304598-322411 GCA_007922195.1 Podocnemis expansa
CTTAGGGTTATGATGGTTTTTATTTGGTCTTAAGCATAATCTCCTTCGTGTTTGTTTAAAAGTAGAGTGGGCTATAATGAAATGTGTTTCAAGGGAAAAGGGAATCTTGCCACAGTCTGATTTTTAAGGATGTTTTTCGATGACTCATGTCTGTGGATTTGTGCTGCTGCCACCCAACACATATTAGTTTTGAAATAAAAACTGTCCTGGCTTCTGCTTTGAAGGAACATTTTCATGCTTTGTGTAATTTTTTTTTTTTTTTTTTTTAATTTAAAGTTGTGAATTTCAGTAGCTTGTGGCCTGATCCAGCGTGTGCTTTCCCATGGTTTGCCAGGTAGGGCCTCATTCTGCACAGTTGTTTCCACAGATAACCAGCTTCTGATGTGTGGTCCCCATGGAGTTCATTGGACTGTGTGTGTGTGCTGTGACTAGGGCTACCAAAGCCTGGAAAGGAGCTCAGGGAGGTACGAAAAGGAGGAAAATGTAGTATTAATGTAATATTCTTCTGTTTTTAGGGGGCCCTGGAATGCTTTCCCCTAAAAATACGCTATTCCATGGCATTCCAGAATACTTTAACTCCTGTATGTAAAAAGCCAGACACAATCATGTTTTTTTTTTTTTTTTAAAGGCTTGCCGGATGGAGGACGTGAAGGTACAAAGGAGGACATGTCCTCCTTTTGCCTGACATCTGGTAATCCTAGGTGTGACGTATAGGGACAGTAACTGATTAAACTTTCAGATTCTTAAAAGAAACCCAAAATTAAAACGGAACTAATTTTTTAGAAATCTGATTTACCTTGAAAACAGTTAAGTTGCTTTCAGGGCCGGTGCTAGATGGTAAGCAGGCCCTGTGTTGCACGGGGGCGCTGGCATTTGAGGGGTGCCAAAAGGGGACAGCGCCATGGCTGTCCTCTGATGACATCACTAGTCTGTGCCGGCATTGCTCTGCTGCAGGGGGTGAGGGGGCGATGCAATCCCCAACGCCGGCCCTGGTTGCTTTCACATTTGTGTATGGGCTGTTACTAGTTTCTTTCTCTCAGGTTCATGACAACACTTCAGTATTTGGGTTACAATATCACAGTGGACTGTGCTCTCCAAGAAACCCATCTAAAAATCAATCAAGTCAGTCTGACAGTTATTTTTCAGAACTTTTTTTCACCAAACATAACATTGGGACTGAATCTGGCTAGCATTCAGCATGGCCTGCACCCTGTGTAGCTATGTACAGCGATGCAAAGCATGGGTAGGATGCTGCCATTCTGGTGGATTGATTTTGTATGCACTTTGTGCTGGTATAAATGACAACACACTGTGTGGCGCAAAGACCCGTTGTCCCTTTAAATTCATCCTTGTAGCCCAGGGTGAATTGGATACCTCTCAGAAGTGATTTACAATATGCAGAAGGAGAATACTTCTCTTAGAACTTTTCACCACAGTCACAGGTGGAGTTTAGGAGACAAATTTCCCTTGGTTAAACTTACTTGCTAAATTAGACCAAATTGCACAACCTGTCAGTCAGACTGCTAAGCTCTACTATTACATTATGCGCTGAATTCTAGCTCAGCAATTTCTGTCTTGTAAGATAAGAGTAAATCTACAAATGATAGCTTAGGCTCACTGCTTCTTGTCATTCCCACACCCCTGCCTTCATGAATAGGAGTTTGCATTTAGTTTGTACATTTGGCAACTTCCCCTTTTGAATTTTGGAGTTTCAGTTTTTTTCCTCTCAGAGAATATATGCAGCCCTGGGCATTGTTAACTGCAAATAGGTCTGGAGAATTTGTAATCCATGTCACCAAATGCTTCACTTTTTCTCAGTTCTTTGGTCTCCTGTGGCCACTCCTCTTGCCTGAGAGGAATTAACCACATGAACAGTTTCCAGGGGTAGTGATGGATCACTGGCAATTTTTAAATCAGGACTGGACTTTTTCCTAAGTAATCTCTTCTAGGAATTGTTCTGGGGAAGTTCTGTGGGATGTGCTATGTAGGAGGTCAGATCAGATGATCACAATGATCCCATCTGGCCTAAGAATCTATAAGTCTCTCAAAAGCCTTCTCTTCTCTCTGAAGCTGAATTAGTTAAGGGTAAGACTGATTTATCCTTCTACAGTCTCTACAGCTGTCAGTCTAGTACAGGGGTCGGCAACCCAAACGATAAGAGCCATTTTTAATTTTTTTTTTTTCAGTAATCAAGTGTTTTGAGAGCTGTAATGGGTGTAGCCTCCTGGTGGCGGAAACTAGGAGCTGGGCAAGGGTGCCTGCTGCAGGGTCTGCTGTTGGGGAGGGGCAGCTTGGAACCAGGAGCAGAGCTCCCACAGGGTCACCACATGGAAGGGCACTCCATAGCCAGGAGCAGGCCACCTGCAGGGTCCCCCAGTGGCAGAGGGTGGACCTGGAGCCCAGAGTCGCAAAGGGGCAACCAAAAAGCTGCATGTGGCTCTGGAGCCACAGGTTGCAGACTCCTGGTCTAGTAGGCTTTCTCCTCCCTCCTTTCCTCGAATGAGTGAGATTTGAGTTTGCTCTGGACCCAGCAGACACTGGGTTGTGAAGAATGTAGGGTTACCAGATGTCAGGCAAAAGGAGGACATGTCCTCCTTTTTACCTTCACATCCTCCGTCCAGCAGGAATTTTAAAAATACATGATTTTGTCTGGCTTTTTACTTACAGGTGTTAAGGCATGCTGGAACGCCTTGGAACCACCCTATTTTTAGGGGGAAGCATTCCAGGGCCCCCTAGAACAGAAGAATATTACATTAATACTAGATTTTCTCCATGTGTCCTCCAACATCATCCTTTTCTACTTCCGTCCTCCTTTCTATGCTGTGGTATCTGGTAACCCCAGATGAATGGGAAAGTCTCAGGATTTTCAATGACTTCAGTGTCTCTACTTTAATGATCTTCCAAGTCTGCACTTTAGAGCTGACAGTGAACTCCACAGGGCCTCGCTCCGGATCTGCAGATAGAATCTTAGGAAAGATGTGGTGAGGTGAACTGATGGTGTCAGAGGCAGTCACTGAAGGTTCCTGCCCACTGCATGATCCTTCACCTCTAGCCCTCACAGATTCCTGCAGAGCAGAGCATTTGGTGGAGTTTTGTGATCTTTTCGGAGTGTGGCCTTGGTCCTCCATGGGAATCCTGCCTGAGGGAGGAGTGCTGAAGGCATGGCATCAACAGACATCGAGTGGCATGTGCCTGTTCTGTTCCTGACTGAATTGTGAGCTCAGCATGCATCCAGGTGAAGGTGCCTCTCTTCTGGAGGCTGGAATCTGCTGTAGGTTCAAGTAGCCTGATGGCTGCCCTGTCTTGCCTGCTGGCAGTGGAAGGCCCTAAAAGCTGCTCCAGCAGCCAGGAGTAGCAGAGTTGGTAGGGTCCTGGCCATCCCTAGGAAGGTCTCTGCCCCTGGGGGGTGGCAGAGGGCATTGTGTAGCAGCTCTTGGCCTGCCAGAGACTCCCCATATGTTGGTGAAAGTTCTATGGGAACTGTTACAGTAGAGTCATGAAGGGACTGTAGTACATGCGTGGATTCAATCTTGGAAGGACCTGCTGTACTGGAGTTAACCTGGAAAGAGAGGTCACTACATGGTAGCTGTGTAATTTAGGGAGACTGGTCTGTGCGTCCATCTCTAGAGCTCTATAACTAAAAGTCTTTGGAGCCTGGAGAAAGGGCACATCAGTCAGTGATGAGCTGCTCTCGACTGCTGTTTTGTGCATTGCTGGGACATAAGTGAGTATATTCATTTCTCAGAGTCAAGAAACATGTTTTTTTTACTGTGAGTACCCTCTGTGTGCAGTTAGGGCTTATCTGTGTCCTCTGGGGAAAGGCCATGCTCATTCATAAAATGACATGTTGGAGGGAAAATGTGCACAGCCAAGACTTCATTCCTTGCGCCTGAAGCCTGGTCTTGCATGTCGAGACGTGGCCAGGTGCCCCAGTCAGCATGCCTGTGCTCCACTGCCGGGTCTTTATTTTCCTCTGGAGTAAGTGGCAAAAAGGCACATAATCAGCCACTGCTGCAGTCATGACCGTGGTGTGTTTCCAGCCTTGCTAATGGAAGAGTGGGTAGTTCAGATTATCTAAGACTACCATCCTAAAGCAATGGAGTGATACAATTTTTATGGGTTGGCTTCTTTTTAAGGGCAAGAGAGGGGGAAGCTGAAGCGGTGCTGTTTCCAGGTATGTTTCTGCTCTGTTAGTGGGGTCTGTGGAGCTGCTGAACGGCCCAGATAAGGAATCTGGGAGGAACCAGAGGAATAAGCCTCATGTCAGAAACACACCCTTAATTAAGATTGCATGTGTACATGAGATGGCATTTATGGCAGGCAGGGGCCAGCACAGTCTGTGAATAAAGGCTGTACATGCAAAGGGTTTATAAGCACAAAGCTGGTGCCAGGTAGCAACTGTCCTTGGCTTGTCCTTGGAATAAATAGCTGAGAGGAGCAAAAGAGCTGTATTCTGAACCACGTACTGTGCCCTACTTGCTTGTGTGGACCCTGCATACATGCCCAAGAACTTAGACTTGGCTCATGACACAAGCTGATGCAGTGATGTCATACAGAGGTCTGTAAGCAGTTCGACTGCCGAGTCATCTCCCGTCCCTGCCTTTGTCATGTAGGTTCCTGTGTAAAACAGAGTCAGTGGTAAAGTAAGTTTCTACATTGGCATGAGGGTTTGGCCAGACAGCATCCTTTAACGTCAAACCAAAGATTGTTTCCTAAAACACGATAGAAGCGTGTTAAGGGATTGACGTTATATGGGCAAACTCCATGTGGGTGGCTCCTAACTCAGAAAGGTTTGCTGTCATGGTCTTAATGCTCTTTTATGCAGTTTTTGGTTTGTGGTTTCCTAGGATTTTAAAAAGAAAAAAAATGAATAGTGGTGTGCACTGGAAGATGCTCTTTCTCTCTTCCTCACTCCATCCCCGCTTCAGGATTTGACCTTTAGACTGTGCACTGGAGTACAGCCCTCAACCACATCAGCTGAAGGATTAAATGCAATAACTGGCAGTCAGAGTAGGATGTTGTTCTTGGTCCAGCCACTTATGAAAGAGACCATGGGTTAGGGCTACCAGATACTAAAGCCTGGAAAGGAGGACAGAGAAGTATGAAAAGGAGGATGTTGGAGGACACATGGAGAAAATGTAGTACTAATGTAATATTCTTCTGTTTTTAGGGGCCCCTGGAATGCTTTCCCCTAAAAATAAGGTATTCCATGGCATTCCAGCATACTTTTAACCCCTCTGGGTAAAAGCCAGACAAAATCATGTATTTTAAAATGCCTACCAGAGGGAGGGCATGAAGGTAAAAAGGAGAGCATGTCCTTCTGGTAGCCTACCATGGGTTGACACATGTCCGGATAACCCCACTTCCAGACAGCATAACTCAGTCTGAGCATCAGTGCGGCTGAGGGCCTGAGAACTTACTTGCTGTGTGAGAGATCTGTGGCCTGTTCCTCAATTTTGTAAATTTTAGACTGGGATCCCTCCAGGATATGAGCTTTGCAGCTCACCGACTTATTGGTGCCCTTCAGTGGCAGTAGCTGCAAGTCATGAGCCTGTGGCTCCCAGGGCACATTGCTTTAGGCCAGGGATCGACAACCCAGGTGGGGAGAAGAGCCAATCCGCCCCCCAACTCCATGTGCTGGACTATTGGCTGCGCTGTGGCCCCCAAGCACTGGCGGGGGGGGGGAGCGGGTGTGCAGACAGCACGCACTCCTTCCTTCCCTTCCTCCACTGGCAAGGTGGAGCAGAGGGGCCCCACCTTCCAGCAGGCCATCCCTCCCAAAAGCGGCTGGGAGAGAGCTGCTGTGGCTTGCAGAGGTGGAGCCCTGGAACGGCCCCTCTGTAGAGAACAGGCCACTTCAACCTGGCCACCCCAGGCCCTGGATCAGGCCCATTCAGCCCTGTGGTGGCTGGGTTGAATCGGCCT
The DNA here is from genome assembly GCA_007922195.1 of Podocnemis expansa. Lineage (NCBI taxonomy): Eukaryota > Metazoa > Chordata > Testudines > Podocnemididae > Podocnemis > Podocnemis expansa. The sequence continues at coordinate 310,524 of ML682045.1, forward strand.
GAACTCCAAGGAGGGGCTGTTCCAGGGCCCTGTATCTGCAAGCCACAGCAGCTCTCCCCCGGCTATGGTTACTAGATGTCAGGCAAGAGGAGGACATATCCTTTTCACCTTCACATCCTCCGTCTGACAGGTATTTTAAAAATACATGATTTTGTCTAGCTTTTTACTTACAGGGGGTTAAGTATGCTGGAATGACCCAGAACACCCTGTTTTTAAGGGGATGCGTTGGCCGGAAAAATTTTTTCCTAGCCTGTCAGAAGAGGGGAGGTGCCACCGCCCCTTGGGCCACCTGCGGCTACATGTACGGTCTCCTCCCCACCCCCTCCTCAGTTTCATTTCTTCTGACTTGCGTGTCAGATCTGGAACGTCCGCTCCTTGCTATTGCAAGTGGCCTGTCCTCGAGATCAGCTTTCGCTGACCGGGAGAATCTACTTGTGGAATTAATTCCACTATAAGAGCCTTGCGTTGTCGGACTGAAGACCACAATCATGCCAGGGTTCAAACCCTGCGCTGAATGCGGCAAGGCCTTCCCCAGGGATGATCCCCACGGGAAGTGCCTCAGGTGCCTGGGCAAAGACCACATGGTGTCGGCTTGTTTCATTTGTCTCTCCTTTAAATCCCAGACCATCAAGGAGAGGGAACAGCGATGCCACACCCTAGCCTCGGAGGAGGCCCAGCACCTCTCACCTGAAGCTTCGGGTTTGAGCCCGGCCCCGAGATCCAGCTAGGTGCTGGCACCTACGCGGCACCGTGCCACTGGTGTTTGCTGCTGCCGCACCACCTCAGTGCCAACTCCAGCGCCGCGGCGCTGATCCAGCGCCCCAGCACCCCGGCACCGATCAGGGTCGCCATCAGCCAGCCCGGCACCGACCGAGGTTGCCCTCAGGCTGCCCGGCACCATCGGCACCAGGCTCACCCTGGCACTGTGCTGTCACCTCCAGTGCCGATGACCTGGCATGGCCCAGCCTCACCAGTACCGACTTCACCTTGGCACCGGCTAACCCCACCATCAGCACCGCAGAGTCCGGCGCCAACAGAGCGGGAGTCCTCCTGGCCGAGCAGTCCTCCCTTCCCCAGCGAGAACTTGCCCATGGCCCGTGCAGGGGAGATCCTCGTCCCTTCCACGCTGGAGGCGATGGAGGCAGCACGAGCTCTGCTGCTCCTCCCGACTCTCCCTGCCCCACCCATAGTCAGAAGGGACAAACCGGCCTCATCAAAAGCCTGGGCTCAAAAGGGGATGTTCCCCTCTCCTCCCTCTATGGAGGCCAGCGTTACCCCACCGCCAGCACAGAGCTGGGAATCCCAACCCAGTGCTGAATGGCCCCAGTGCTGAACAGCGTCTCCTTTCCACTTTCAGGCACAGGAATGGTCCCCCAAGGGAACTCCATCCCCTTCCCAATGAATCCCCGGTGCCATGCTGTCCCCGGCACTGGAGGCCTTTTACGGGAAACCTCTCGGCACACTTCAACCTGCTGTGCCAAGCTATGGTCCACTTAGGTATGCAGGTGGAGCCTCTGAGCCTTCCCCTCCGATACCCTCTTTGGGCCAGCATTCACCGCCACGGAGCCCTTAGCAATTCCACCCCACCCGAGCATATGGGACCTTGCACGCTCCCGGTGGCAACACCCATGCTCCGTCCCACTGGTCTCGGATATGGTGAGCATAAAGTATAGGGTACCAGAACCGGACTACCCCTCACTTGCTGGCCACCTGGTTCCCCCTCGGGATGTGGTCCAAATGGCAACGGGGGTTGGAGATACCCCTTGGGACCCCCTCCCCTCTAGGGAGAACAGGGAAATGGACCTGCTGGGCCACAAGGTGTATTCTTCATTGGCCCTTCAATTGCGAGTGGCTAACAACCAGGCCATAACCAGCAGGTACCTTCTGGATATCTGGGAGTCACTTGGGAGGTTCAGGGACATGCTCCCACCCTAGGCTAGGGATGACTATGACGCCTTCCTGGAGGAAGGTAACACAGTCTCACAGGACCTTCTCCTCTCCGCCCGTGATGTGGTGGACACCGCTGCCCGTACCATGGCATTGGTGGTTACTCTCCACAGGGCAGCCTGGCTTAGTGAGGCTAGAGTGCCCCCTAACGCACAGCAGGCAGTCTTGGACCTGCCTTTTGAAGGAGATGTCCTGTTTCCTCCTGTCAATTTCCAAAGGGATAGCCGTGTTAGTCTAGTCCAGCAAAAAAACAGCAAGGAGTTGTGTGGCACTTTGAGACTAAATAAATCTGTTAGTCTCAAAGTGCCACACGACTCCTTGTTGTTTTTTTGCTGTTCCCTCCTGAAACTTTCCCAGTGGTGGGCACAGCCCGAGATCCACGGGGAGAGGCCAAATATTTTGGCCTTCTCCCTCCCAGTCCCACCCCACCGACCTAATCCACAACTCTTCGGGTGGATCGGCCCCTTGCCTTTCGCTGTCGCATTCATGACAAGCAGAAAGGTTTTCATCCACCCTCAAGGACGTGAGCCTCCTGGCTACCGCTACCCCTTGTCTAAAAGGGGGCAAAGATCTAAGGCGCTACTAACCCCCCCCCCCCCCAACGGAAGGACAGCTCTGCCAGGACCCTCCTAGGCCTGCCTTCATATTCCTCTGGCCTGGTTCCTGCAGCATCGGGGGTTTGGCAACAGCGCTTCCCCTTAAACAGTGACCCTTCCAACAGAAACAGCCCCTCACCTATTGCAACAGCTCCCTCCTCGAATGCGTCCCACCGCGTCCCCAACCCTAACCCCCGCCAAGGGATGGAGATGTGTCTCGTAGCCTAGGTTTGGCGGGGGTCCGAGACGCACACGTCCGAAGACCCCCCCCCCCCCCCCCCCAGTAGGACTGTGCCCGTGATCATGACACGTGCCCCAGGTAGGACCCAGAGTATCTGTGCTGGGAAAAAGGGAGGGACACCCCTGGTCACACAGCTGCCCCCCGTGCTGAGACCTCAATCCTCCGGCAGGATTATTATGCACAATGAAGGGGACGCATCTGTATGGGAATACAGCTGCCTAGGAAGCCATTATCGGGAAGGTGTATATAGAGTGGGGTATACCCCTGTATGGACCGTAGGTATGGCCCACTCCCCCGCCCCTTCCCACCCTCGCAAGAACCCCCAGTTCTACCTCCTGATGATCTACTGGGAACTGGGGACCCACCTCAAGAACCTTCACCTTGGTCTAGCACCTTCGGGGTCACCTACAGTACCCTGGGGCTGCCAAAGCATGACCGGGAATCCCGTAAGGGGAACACCTTGTCATGTTCCATACGTCGGGAAACTGTGCGGGGCCTATCCCTTCGAGTTCCCTCGCACATATAGTACCCGATATCCGCTGCCTTGGGGATGGCTGTCTCTGTTAGACAAAGGTCCCTTATTTCTAGGGCACTTACATAGCTTACGCCCTTTGATCTTCCCATGGCAGGGCGTGACACTCAACCCCCCCTTCTTTTCCACCCTGCTCCCCTGCGTGGCCGCCCACTATACCCTGCGCAGCCCCTTAGGGCTACCGCTGCCTCCCTGCATGCATTGGTGGCGCCTGGCATATTTGTGGTCTCCCCTCACCTTTCCTCAAGGACCCCATTGACACCACTGCTGTTCCCATGGTGTGATATGCCGAGAACCCTCTTTCCTAGGCAACATATGATGGTTTCGGTGGTTCCCCCCCTTCTCTTCCCTGCCTCTAGGTTCCCCTCCCCCTGGGAGGGGACCCCGTTTGGTTCTCTGATGCCAAGGTGTCCTTCGAACTGGCGACTGCTCGGTTTAGGCTCCCTTCTCGAGCCTAGAAAGGACCCTCCTCGGTAGTTTTCCTCAATACCCATGTATTAAGAAATGCCTTCCTTGGCAACCTTGGCTGGCAAAATGGTAGAGCTACCCTCCAGACAAATACCATAGGCACTGAGTCTGGGGATTTTCTTCTGGCTGCCCTTTGATCCTCTGTTACCTAGGGACTCACTAGATGATAGTGCGAGTTTCCTTCCACTCCCCTCTGTTCCCTCATGCTCTAATGAGAGCTTTGAGGGGCAAATCCGGCAGGTCTAGACTGGGGGGGGGGGGCTCCCTATATTCTAGCAGCCTATAGGCCTCCCCATCAACATTGCCAGGCCACATTGAAGCCAGTACTTTCAGAACCTCTCCTGCGAGGGCTGGTCATAGGGCCAACTCGGTTGAAATCATGCACTTTTGCGCTATGAGGTCATTTATTCACACCGAAGGCCCTGTCTTGCTTAACCCGACCCTATATGCCCTGGGCCATGTTTCATGGCTTTTTCAGTCAACCTTGAGCCGCCTTGTGGTTTATACCCTTATTTCCCTCTTTGTTCAGACGGCCTGCGTGGCTGCACGCTCTATAGCGGACATTGCTCTTCTCCCTTTGCTTCATGAGCTCCTAGCAGTCACCAACCAGTCCATGACTAGGTGGCTCCTGGAAGCCTGCGGTGCTCTGTGCCCCTTTCTTTGTGTTCTTGCCTAAGGCGCGCCCACTCGGCTTGTCTTCTTGCTAGCTTTTAACGTTTCTCTTGCGCGTCCACAGAACGTGTCCTAGGCCAGACTTGTCAGCCAGTTACATTCCGAGCTTTCCTCTTAGGCAGGGCACCCACGCAATCCATTCTTTGATTGCCTTCCCTTCCTCAACCCAGGTGACCTGGCCTGACCTATATATTATCGGCCTTGGTGGGTTGAGGCCTACCCCGTCCTGGCGGACCCTCAGCCCTTGCCCCTCCAGGCCGTCAGGCCCGCTCGCCGCTTTCCTCGGCAAGTGTCTTGCTGGAGGGTCTCCCTCGCGGGGCTTGTTGCTGTGCTGAAGGCGGAAGTGCCAACTCTACCCGCCATCTGTCAGCATGGCTAGTAGTCACCTAATACTGAATGGATCTGAGCAGCACTCAAAGAAGAACGGGGGGTTACCTACAGTAACCGTCCTTCTTTGAGATGGGCTGCTTGGATCCATTCAGGTCCCTCCCCTCCGTCCCCACTTCTGGAGTTGGTGACTCCAAGGAACTGAGGAGGGGGCAGGGAGGTGGCCGTATAGGTAGCCATGGGTGGCGCGAGGGGCGGTGACCGCCTTCCCTCTTCTGAGAGGCTAGGACAAAATTTTTCTGGCCATCCCAGCGCTCCGGCACGGAGACACCTAATACTGAATGGATCTGAGCAGCCCATCTCAAAGAAGGACAGTTACTGTAGGTAACCCACCGTTCCTGCTGCAAGGTGTTGAGGCTATAACAGCCTTCTGGTGTTTTTCTTGGAGAGTGCAACACAAATCTAGCACAGCTCCTACCTCTAAAACTACCTGTAGTAGAGTGTGAGAGAAGGAGTGCTGGTGCTGCTTCTCCTGTCCTGATAGGACAACACAGTTGTAGAGGGTGATAGTAAGCCAGACTGTGCCGTAGAGTGCCTGGAGTAAGAGGATTCTTTACTGCTAAATGTTTGGGTGAGCGGCCAGCAAGGAGGTTAATTTTATGTACTGCCAGCTCACAGGTTAACTGCAGGAAATAAGTGCTATTCCTGTTCTCAAATGTTTCTCAAGAAGACATTTAATTACTTTACCAACCATAATTATGCCTCCCAGCAAGTGCTGTAACTTGTTATCCCCCTCTTGGGTGAGGTGGGGGGGCATGTTGCAAATCTGAAATGCAGATTAAGGCTAACGCTTGAAAAGTGGCTGTGAAGGTTGCAATCATTTTGTGACACTGTTGGGTGAGACCTGGGGCGCCTCGGGTGGTATAGGTCACAGACTCTCACTCCATGGTTGCTGCAGGTTGTCCTATTGACTGAGCTAAACAGATTTTGTGCAGCATTCTGTAGAGTCATGGGCAGAAGAAGGCTTCGGGAATTACAGACCGCAGGCACAGGAGTGTGTGTATGTGTGTGTGGAGGTTCCCTTTTTTGCAAAAAGGAATTTCTTCTCCCAAAAGTGGAAAATTAATCATTCATTCAGAGGGAGGGGGAGAGGTTTCTGCCCCCCTTAAAAACACGTTTGCTCCCCTGTGAAGCTGCCACCTTTCCTGCTGTTTAAGGGTCCATTTGAAACAGTCCTCCTGAGATTTAGCTGACATGTATCCTTGTGCATTTGCAGAAATGTGACTTGTTTCTGGCAGGACCATGAATGCAGATTTCCATTTGATGGGAAAGCAGACAGGTGATTGCAGGTTTTTGGGTTTTTTTCCTGTTTATCTTTTTTAGTCACTTTTTTTGCTTTTGAAGTTCTTAGTGTGTGAATGCCACTGGTGTAATTAAGAGGGATGCCAGGAAGGCTGGGAATACCAGGGTTTTCCAGCTAATGGATAATTAACAGTTGTCAGCAAAACAATGGCAGCATTGTACAAGAGCAGAGCCAAAGGGCTGTCTTTTGTGGGATGTCAAATTTCCATTTATGCTGCCATATCTTCCTTGAGAATTGCCACTTTTCCTTTAATCCTCTTTCTCAGCCTACCTGCTTTTGAAACCTTTTCTGTAAAGTTCTGTTCTGTTCTGGACAGTGAGGTCCATAAAACTGCACTTTAGTTAACACCAGTTGCTGAAATCAGCAACTGGCTTGGCTTGAAGAGTCTTGACCCATGTGGTATGATATGGCTCAGAAACTAAAGTGCAGTATTCTAAAAACTGCCCTGCATGCCTGACTCTCTTAAGCCTCAGATATGTCACCTGTGTGAAGCAGCCATGCCTATTGACTCAGCTCATTATAAGTTCTTCACCGCTTCTTTCTTCTGCTACCTCCGCACCTCCAACCTAGCTGACTCAGGCCGAGCTGCATTCTGGCAGTTTGTGCGTCAACCAAAGAATGAGAAGTAATTCTTCCACTCTGCTCCATGCTAATTGGGCCTCGACTGGGGTACTGTGTGTGAGAACAAATTAGAGAAAGTCCAGCCAAAAGCAACAAGAATGATTAAAGGTATGGAACACGTGAGTTATGAGGGAAGATTGAAAGAGCTGGGTTTGTTTAGCCTGGGAAAGAGCAGACTGAGGGGGAACGTGGTCAGTTTTTGAATACCTAAAAGGTTGTCCTGTGGAGGAAGGAGGAAAAATTATTTTTCTTAGCTGCTGATGATAGGACAAGAAGCAATGGGCTTAAATTACAGTAAGGGAGCTGTAAATTGAATGTTATGAAAAACTTCCTAACTGTCAAGGTGATTAACCACTGGAATAAGTTGTCTAGGCAGGTTATGGAATCCCCGCCATTGGAGATTTTTAAGAGCAGGTTAGACAGTCTCCTGTCAGGGATTGTTTGAATGGTATTTGATCCTGCCAGGAGTGCAGGGGACTGGATTCGATGACTTCCTGTGGTCCCATATCATTTCTGTGATGCACTAACTTCCATTCAAAGGCTTTCTTCCTTGTACAGAGGTCACAGCAGAGAGGTTCTGAAGGCAGAGGGTTTGCACAGTTGTCATTTTCTTGCTGTGGGGAAGGGAAGACTCCAGTTTAACTTTACAGGGTTGGTTTGCTCTGACACACAGATACCTTCCTACAAACACTACAAGAAGAAATATTCTTTGTGGCCTAGACTAGACTTCTGCATTGATTGTTTCCGCAACCGTGCCAAGGCTGAAATTGTGGACAAACAACATCCTTTACATCATAACCTCAGCCCTGCAGAATGCAATGCCATCCACAGCCTCAGAAACAACTCTGACATTATCATTAAGGAGGCTGACAAAGGAATCATAGAATCATAGGGTTGGAAGGGACCCCACGAGGTCATCTAGTCCAACCCCCTGCCAAAAAAAGCAGGACCACTCCCATTAGATCATCCCAGTCAGTGTTTTGTCCAGCTGGGACTTGAACACCTCCAGAGATGGAGATTCCACCACCTCCCTAGGCAACTTATTCCAATGCTTCACCACTCGCCTAGTAAGGAAGTTTTTCCTAATATCCAGCCTGGACCGCCCCAGCTGTAACTTGAAGCCATTGCTTCTCGTTCTGCCCTCTGTTACTACCGAGAACAGTCGAGCTCCCTCCTCCTTGGAGCAACCCTTCAAGTAGTTGAAGGTTGCTATCAAATCCCCCCTCAGTCTTCTCTTCTGCAGGCTAAATAAGCCTAGTTCCTTCAGTCTTTCTTCATAGGGCTTATGCTCCAGCCCTTTGATCATTTTGGTTGCCCTCCTCTGGACTCTCTCTAATTTGTCCATGTCCTTTTTGTAGTGGGGAGCCCAAAACTGGACACAGTATTCAAGATGTGGCCTCACTAGTGCAGAATAGAGGGGAATGATCACATCCCTCGATCTGCTGGTAACACTTCTTCCGATGCAGCCCAGTATGCCATTGGCCTTTTTGGCAGCAAGAGCACACTGCTGACTCATATCCAGCTTCCCATCCACCATGACTCCCAGGTCCTTTTCTCCAGTGCTGCTATTTAGCTGATCACTCCCCAGCCTGTAGCAGTACATGGGGTTTTTTCATCCCAAGTGCAGGATTTTACACTTATCCTTGTTGAACCTCATGAGATTCCTCTTGGCCCACTGCTCCAGTTTGTCTAGGTCTCCCTGAATCCTGTCTCTGCCCTCTAGGGTGTCTACCGTTCCCCCCAGTTTGGTATCATCTGCAAACTTACTAAGTGTGCAATCTATCCCATCATCCAGATCATTAATGAAAACATTGAACAGAACTGGCCCCAGGACCGACCCCTGGGGCACACCACTTGTTACTGCCTGCCAACTTGACATGGAGCCATTGATTCCTACGCGCTAAAACCGTTGTTCTAGCCAGTTTTCTATCCACCTTACAGTCCATGCATCTAACCCATACTTCCTTAATTTGCCAATGAGAATGCTGTGGGAAACCGTATCAAAAGCCTTGCTAAAGTCAAGGTATATCACATCAACGGCTCTTCCCGCATCCACAAATCCAGTCATCTCATCATAGAAGGCGATGAGGTTGGTCAGGCATGATTTACCCTTGGTAAATCCATGCTGACTGTTCCTGATTACTCTACGTTCCTCCAAGTGCTTCAGGATGGATTCTTTGAGAAGCTGCTCCATGATTTTTCCAGGGATTGAGGTGAGGCTGACAGGTCTGTAATTCCCTGGATCCTCCTTTTTGCCTGTCTTGAAGATAGGTACTATATTTGCTTTTTTCCAGTCCTCTGGCACCTCCCCCGTTCGCCACGAGTTTTCAAAGATAATGGCCAACGGTACTGCTATCTCATCAGCCAGCTCCCTCAGCACCCTCGGATGCAGTTCATCCGGCCCCATGGACTTGTGCACATCTAGTTTCTTTAAGCAGTCCCTAACCTGACCTTCTGTCACCAAGGGCCTCTCTTCTTCTCCCCAGTCCCCCGTACCTAGTGTAGTGGGCTGGGAGCTGACCTTGCTTGTGAAAACTGAACTAAAAAAAGCATTGAGCACTTCAGCTTTTTCCTCATCCTCTGTCACGAGGATGCCTGCCCCATTCAGTAAGGGACCTACACCATCCCTGATCTTCTTCTTGTTATTGATATACTTGTAGAACCCCTTCCTGTTATCCTTCACATCCCTTGCTAGTCGCAACTCCATTTGTCCTTTGGCCTTTCTGATTTTATCCCTGCAGTCCCGAGCAATGTCTTTATATGCCTCCTTAGTCATCTGTCCTAGCTTCCACTTCCTGTAAGCGTCCTTTTTATGCTTCAGCTCAGTGCAGAGCTCTCTGTTAAGCCACAGTGGGCGCCTTCCACATTTGCTGTGCTTTCTCCTTATCGGAATTGTATCTTCCTGTGCCCTTAGCAGGGTTTCTTTAAAATGCACCCAACTCTCTTGGACACCTTTCCCCTTCAGATCAGCCTCCCAAGGGATCCTGCCCATCAGTTCCCTGAGGGAGACAAAATCTGCTTTTCTGAAGTCCAGGGTCTGTGTTTTGCTTCTTTCCTTCTTTCCTTTAATCATCAACTTGAACTCAATCATTTCATGGTCACTGCTACCCAGGCTGCCATTGACCTCTACTTCCCTGATAAATTCTTCTCTATTTGTGAGCAGCAGATCGAGAGGTGCAAGGCCCCTCGTTGGTTGCTCCAGCATTTGTACCAGGAAGTTGTCCTCAACACTCTCCAGAAACTTCCTGGATTGCCTGTGCACTGCTGTATTGGCCTTCCAGCAGATGTCAGGGTAATTGAAGTCCCCCATGAGAACCAGGGCCTGTGCTCTAGAAACTTCTGTCAGTTGTCCACAGAATGCCTCATCCACCTCCTCCTTCTGATCTGGTGGTCTGTAGCAGACACCTACCACAACATCCCCCTTGTTGCTCTCCCCTCTAAACTTAACCCACAGACTTTCAACTGGCTTGTTTCCACTTTCATAATGAAGCTCTGAGCAGTCATAGAGCTCCTTTACATATAGTGCTACTCCTCCCCCTTTCCTTCCCTGCCTGTCCTTCCTGAACAGTCTATACCCATCTGTTGCAGAGCTCCAGTCATGCAAACTATTCCACCACGTCTCTGTTATCCCAATCATGTCATAGTTCTTTGTCTGCGCTAGTGCTACCAATTCCTCCTGCTTGTTTCCCAGGCTCCTTGCATTTGTGTATAGGCACCTAAGATACCCAGCTGATTGCCCTACTTTCCCATTTTGACTTTCAATTCTATTGTATCTACCTCCCTGGATTTTCTTTTGGTGTTGACTTCCCCCACCTGCCTCAGGCATTAGGGCTTCATTAGAGCATCTAAGAAAGTTATTTGATTCCCCCCGCATGTTCCAATTATCCTCTCTTTTATCCCTGTAGTTACAGTCCCGGCACCCCCCAAGTTCCATCCCATCCCCCTGGTCTCCCACATAGTCACTTACCTGTGGGCTTTGGTCTCCTTCCCCCTTCAGACCTAGTTTAAAGCCCTCCTCACTAGGTCAGCCAGTCTGCGTCCAAATACGCTCTTCCCCTTCCTCGAAAGATGGAGTCCATCTCTGCCTAGCAGTCCTTCTTCCTGAAACAGCAACCCATGGTCGAGGAAGCCAAAGCCCTCCTGACGACACCATCTTTGCAGCCAAACGTTCATCTCCAGGATGCATCTGTCTCTGCTCAGGCCTTCTACCCTTGACCGGAAGAATCGAGGAGAACACCACCTGTGCTCCAAACTCCTTCACCCGCGCTCCCAGAGCCCTGAAGTCACCTTTGATCTGCCGAGGATCACCTCTCGCAGTATCATTGGTTCCTACATGGATGAGAAGCATGGGGTAGTAGTCAGAGGGGCGGATGATTCTCGACAATCCCTCCGTAACGTCTCGGATGCGGGCACCTGGCAGGCAGCATACCTCTCGAGAGATCTTGTCAGGGCGACAGATGGGTGCCTCCGTCCCCCTCAGAAGTGAGTCCCCAACCACCACAACTCTACGTTTCCTCCTAGCTGTGGTGGCTGTGATCCTCCCAGCCTTGGGGGTGCATGGCCTCTCCTCTTCCACCTCCTTCACCGTCTCTAGCACCGCATAACGATTCTTCACCACAACAGAGGGTGGGTTTTGGGCAGGGGTGGAGCACTGCCTACTGCCAGAGGTAACCAGCTGCCAGTGTCCTCCCCCTGCCACAGGCTCCCCATCCAGCTCCAGTGCTGTGGCAGTAGTCTCTGGTACCTGGTCAGTGCCCTCCATCTTGCACTTCTCCTCGTGGATGCTGTCGAGGAACTTCTCCAGGGTGTGGATACTCCTAAGCTGAGACACCTCCTCCTGTAACTCTCCCACCTGCCTCCTGAGAGATTCCACCAGCAGGCACCTGTCACATCGATTCATCTCCCCAGCCTGATCGTTGGAGACAGGGAACTGCAGGCTGCAGTCCCTGCAAGTCCACACCAGGGTCTGGGTAGAGATATCTATGGTCAGGATGTCTGTCTGGCTACAGGCACAGGTAGAAGAGACAGAAGGGGTGCTGGCGCAAGCAGTGCAGCTCCTCTTCACCATCGTGGTTTCACAAACTCCTTCCCTCTCAAACTCCCCTGTTTGCTGTCCCCTGT
>ML682045.1:322421-465532 GCA_007922195.1 Podocnemis expansa
ACTCCTTCCCTCTCAAACTCCCCTGTTTGCTGTCCCCTGTTCGCAAGGAGGTGCAGTTGTCGTCATGAATAAATTGGATTATGACCAGGAGGCTTATAAACAACTCTGCAGCACAACATTCTACAGACCACTTTCCTCTGACCCCACTGAGGAATACCAAAAGGAATTACAACGCCTACTCAAGAAACTCCTAAGACAGCACAGGAACATATAATGACAGAAACACCACCAGAACCACGGCCAGGGATGTTCTATCTACTACCTAAAATACATAAAAAAGGAAACCCTGGACGCCCCATCATCTCAGGCATTGGCACTCTTACTGCCGGCCTATCTGGCTATGTGGACTCCCTCCTCAGACCCTATTTTATCAACATCCCTAGCTATCTTCAAGTCACCAGGGACTTCCTGAGGAAAATACAGTCCATTGGTGAGCTTCCAGAAAACACCATTCTGGCCACTATGGATGTAGAAGGTCTTTACACCAACATCCCAAAGAAGGATGGATTACAAGCTATTAGAAGAACCATCCCAGATGATGCCAGAATGCAGCTTGTTACTGAAATTTGTGACTTTGTGCTCACCCACAACCACTTCAGATTTGAGGATCATTTATATCTTCAAATCAGTGGCACTGCTATGGGCACCCGCATGGCCCCACAATATGCCAACATCTTTATGGGTGACTTAGAGTGACGTTTCCTCAAGTCTCATCCCAAGACACCTCTTCTTTACCTGCGCTACATCAATGACATCTTCATCATCTGGACACACGGCAGGGATGCTCTTGAAGATTTTCACAGAGATTTCAATAATTTCCATGACACCATCAAATTGTGCCTGGAACACTTCACACAGGAGATCCAGTTTCTCGACATTACAGTACAAATCAGGGATAGACGCATCACCACCACCCTGTACCGAGAACCTACTGATCGGTATAGTTACCTACATCCTTCGAGCTTCCATCCTAAACACGCCACACGATCCATTGTCTGCAGCCAAGCCCTAAGATATAACCACATCTGCTCTGATCCCTCAGACAGAGACAGACATCTTGAGGATCTCTATCAAGCATTCTTGAAACTACAGTACCTACCTGGGGAAGTAAGAAAACAGATTGACAGAGCTAGACGGGTTCCCCGAAGTCAGATCTACTACAGGAGAGACTCAAGAAAGAATGCAACAGAACACCACTAGTCACCACATACAACCCCCAAGTCAGACCTCTGCAACAGATCATTAAGGACCTACAGCCTATTCTAAAAGAGGATCCCTCTCTCTCTCAAGTGTTAGGAGACAGATCCCCTCCTTGCCTATAGGCAGCCCCCAAATCTTAAACAGATTCTCACCAGCAACTACAGATCTAACAATAGAAACATTGAAGCAGGCACACACCCCTGCAACAAACCAGGCTGCCAAGTCTGCCCCCATATCTGCACAACAGATACCATCATAGGTCCTAATCAAGCCTGCTACTCCATCAAAGGCTTATTTACCTGCTCATTTACTAGTGTGGTCTATGCCATCATGTGCAAGAAATGCCCCAACACCTTATATATTGGACATACAGGAAGATCGCTGCGCAAGAGGCTGAATGAGCACAGAGCTGATATCAGAAATCAAAGAACAAAGAAACCAGTTGCTCAGCACTTCTATCTTCCTAATCACTCGATGACTGATTTGTTAACGACTGTCGTTAGAGATGTAGCTGGGACATCAAGACTTCAAAGAGAAACAGCTGAACTCGAATAAATATGCAAGCTAAATTCTGTGAAAGCAGGACTGAATCGAGACTATGGGTTCTTCTCCCATTACAAAAGGTAATTTGACTTCAGGCTTCCCATGGTTTAAACCTAACAACTGCTCTGATTTGCTGTTAGTTTATGACCTGATCCTATGTTTTACACCCCCTTGCATTTATTTTCATTCCATTCTGTAAGTTCACCCATCTTCGAAGCATCTGACAAAGTGGGATTTTGTCCCACGAAAGCTCATGAAAAAAATAAATCCGTTAGTCTTAAAGTGCGACACAACTCCTTGTTTTTTTTTTTTTTTTTTTTACTTGCTCTGTAGCCACCAAAGACTCCTAGGAAGGTGGTGCCCCTCTCTGCTGATTGCTCAGAGGATTCTTTAGCATTGAGTCCCGTCTTTAAAAGAACACCCAGTCCCCCTTCTCCCTGAAAACACTCCATCTGCCACTGTTGTAGGTCACCCCTGGGGGTGGATGGGGCAGATACGTAGAGCCGTGCAAATCTGTGGGTATCCGCTGCAGATCCGTGGGTATCTGCATCTGCGGGTGCGGATAACCGCAGACCCACTGTTGCGGATTGACTCTTGGATGCAGCTTCTATTGTTACCTTATCACACTGCGATCCATTGCTGAAACTGCTGCATTGTCTGTGTCGGCAGAACCAGGAAGCGCTCTGGCCAATCCTAGATTGTGATCTGCCAGCCAATCAGAGTTTCCGTGTCGGAGTTGGAGACTCACTGCTGGCCTTTGATTGGCTCATTCCCCTGCCCTCTTCTTCCTTTTCTTGCTTCCAGTTGGCAAGCCATTGCTGTCAATCAGAGATTTCATAGGTGGGCAAAGAAATCTGATTGATAGCACAGCATGCAAACCACAAAGAAGAAAGGAAAAAATGGGTGGGTCCCATGTGGGGAATGAACCAATCAAAGGCTGAATAGTTGTGTGTGAGTCCAAGCTCGGTTGCAGCTGTGGTTACAGATGCAGCTAAATCATGGCATGCAGATTTCAGAATGGATTAATGTTATCACTGAGCGGATGCGGATCAGATGTGGTTCCACATTTTTGCATCCGTGCAGGGCTCTACAGATACGTTCCCTCTGTTAGTTTCAGGTCACAGACTCTGAACGTGATAAATGTAGGGCACAGCTGCTGTCCATTTTCCAAATGGGTTGTCAGCACCTGACTCTGTTTAGCCTATGGGAGCTCCATTGATTTCTGAGGGATTGGTGATGGGCCCAAGCATTGGCCTTTCTCACCTTCCCCTCAGACTACTGTGGGTTCCCTGGCACAACCAGGGTAAGAGAAGCATTCTGAAAAGAGAAAAGCTGCTGGTAAAGCCATTCTGGCTGAGGGTGGGGACCATGGGCATGGAGAGGCAGGAGTTGCTGCTCCTCCATGCTTCGAAAGGGGCTTGGGTGAAGCTAGGTTGCCACTGCCTGACCTGGATGAGTCCCTGGCAGAGAAATGGACTGTGTGTGTGGGGATGGGGAGAAATGCAAAGTGTATGGGCTGGGGCTCCAGCACTCAGAACGGCTTTAATGCAAATTTTGTTCAGAGTCAGCAGATCTCAGTGTCTCCCATCCACTGCCTCGACACCCCCCCCGCCCCCGCTTTTTGTTGTTGTTCAGGCAAGGCCTGTTTAACACACTGTTGAGACAGTCACAAAAGTGTGGGGGCAGATCTGATACTGTTGAATCAGAAGGGGTGCTTTGGGCAGGGGTGGCGCTGGTGTCTGGCTTATGGGGCTTAAGCCCTGAGTCTCAGTGCCAGAGCACCAGGACCACTGTGGTGGTAGGCACAGTGGCGGGGTGCTTATGAGGCTCAAGCCCTGGGTCTTTTCCCGGGTCAGGGACACTTCTGGTTCTGGGGGAGTGGGTGAATGGCACCCTCCACCACCCAACCATACTGACTGCAGTTGGGGAGGACTGCCTGTCCTCGAAGAGAGAAGCTTTCCTCGAAGATCCAAACTGTATAGTGCCATTGGCCACTGGTGCTTTTTGTCCACCTTAGTGTTGCCATTGGTAGAAAATTTTAGAGAAGTGAACCTAGTGTGGACCAGGGTTGAGGAGTTGCTCCTGGCCAGGGACACCCATAGCCTGTGCCTGGAACTCCTGATTGGATGCAGGGTCATACCTAGAATGAGAGCTTGCTGAATTCTGGTTGCTGTGAAAGCTGAAGTCTTGACTAGTCCATGAAGCTGGATCACCTCCGTTGTGCTGATTAGCATAAGGATGGAGGGGTCAGAGTGAGGAACTTCTTTCCCTCTGAGAGTAAAGTGTTTGTGCCATCTTGCTCCAACCTAGAGGAGTTTTCCCTTTACTCCTGGGTCCTCCTGCCCCTGGTAGTGCTCTGCTATATATCTATTTCTCAGTACTACCTGTCCCACCAATGCCTTCTTATCCATCTTCTATGACCTCTGCTGAGTTTGGAACAGTCAGGAGCAGGGAGTGGTTTTGAACATTATTATAAAGACCATGAATTTGGACATTTTTTCTGTCTTCCATATCACCCACCTTCCATGAGTCACACCAAAACTTGTAACTTTCTACAAAGTGGGAAGATCTGTTTTTTAACTAGATACACATGGTTGTATGTACTCGCATGTGCTGGCATGAGCCAGTATTGGGACACATGTTCTAGTTCCATGGTGACCGATCAGTGTGTCTTTCCCTGAAAGACTGTAACTATGCTTCTGTTGGACAGGAGCTGGACTGAGCAGCAGAGCCCTTAGTGTTCTGTTGCTGATGTAAAAAAAAAAAAAAAATACAGCTGTAGAAAAGGCAGTCAGTATTAACATAGTTTCCTAATCCTCAGAGAAATGTGGCTTTGTTCCTAGCCTTGGTGCTAAACTGGCTTAGATTCCCTAGCTCTCAAAATCAAAGTGAGACCTTTAACAAGTCCCAGGAAGTGATATAAATGTTACTGACTGATTATTCTGAGGTGATTGGACAGGTAGGTAGAGCCGCTGTTTTGAAATGGGAACACACACTAGTTAGATTCATTGTTCTCCACATGTCAGTCATTGATGGCACTAGACCCTGGATGCTCACTAATTTAGTTAGGTATCTTCTATAAGACATTTATCTAGAAAAAGGAAAAACTCACTGTGGCAGGCTCCCGCTTCCACTCCTGGGATCCACAGGTTGGTGGTAGTGGTTAATGTTGGTGGGTGGGAGAGAGATGCAGGCCTGTATGGTTTTCCATCATGCACTCTCACAACGGGTCTCTAACTTTCCACCAGGTTGTCTTAATTGAAACTTTTTCTGCTTCAGCAGCATTTGACAAACACAGTCAAAGTTGACTTCTGAGTTGTTAGACGTGGATGGCTGAAATGTTCTGTTGATCTACTGGGGAAATCAGGACCTGTATGGAATGTTATGCTGTTCTTTAATGTCTGTCCTCCCTTGCAGATGGGCTGGTCTTGCTCTGGGTGTGATTTGGGAAGGAATTTGGGGGGTGGGGGTAGATATTTGCTGGTAAAAGATGTACTGCTAAGTAGATAAGCCAAATACTCTGACTTTGCCAAACCAGTAACCACCCAGGTGGTTTGTCAGGGGCTACGGGCCTTCTTCTGGCTTGCCTAAAAGACTAGAACAGTTTTTACCTGATGTGCTTTTTGCTGTGGAGGTGTGGCCCGGGAACTATAGGCCAGAGAGCCCCAATGGTGTAACTTGGAGATAAGCCTTTCACAGTAAGACCTCAAAGAGCACCACATCCTTAGCTTATTAGAAAGAACAGTGAGAGGTGACTTGATTACAAAGGTGTAAGAGTCTTCAGAGGAAGCAAATACTGGGTGTGCAAGGGCTCTTTACTTGAGCAGCAAAAGGCTGATGGCTGGAAGCCAAAGACACATTCAAATTGGAAGTAAGGCACACATTTTTAACAGCAAGGGTGGTCAACCTTTGGACCAAGCTGCTCAGGGAAGTGGTGGATATGCCAACTGTTGAAGTCATCCATTCAGAGGGGATACGGCTTAGGTCAAAAACAAGTCATTGGACTCAATGCAGGGGTAAATGAGTC
Source organism: Podocnemis expansa (assembly GCA_007922195.1). NCBI lineage: Eukaryota > Metazoa > Chordata > Testudines > Podocnemididae > Podocnemis > Podocnemis expansa. The sequence continues at coordinate 328,192 of ML682045.1, forward strand.
ACATTTAATGGCTTGTGGTACACAAGAGGATAGACTGAGGGTCCCTTCTGGCTTCCGGTGCCATGAATCTATGAAAGTGGGGATGGAGGTGTTCACTCTTGGACCTTGTGCTCTCACCTCTTTCTAGGAGGTGATTTTGGCCATGTATTGTGGAGCTTCACAGGTTCAGTAAATAACAGGGTGCGGCACCTCTGCTTTACTTTATCCTTTGAGAACCTGTGTTAGCTTTTCCATGGACCCAGTAGTTCAAATACAGCACACAGGCAGAGACCTTTGTCTTAAAAACTAGATCCCAACAGCTACACATGTACATGGTTATATTGATTTAACTTAAATCGATTTAATAAAATCAAAATAATAAAAATCATTAAATTGATTTAATTTAAATCGATTTAACAGGTCCACACCAAAAAAACCCCAAATTGAAACAGCAAGTCCAGACACAGGACTTGCTATTTCAATTTAGAAGAGGGGCACCATGGGAGATGTGGCAAGATGGCCTCCTAGAAGGGCCCTGCCCCCACCTATTATATAGAAAAAGGACAGCACCCTGGGAAGGAGAAGGACAAATCACGTTAAATTGAAATAACCATTTTGATTTAACAGATATTTTGTTTTAAAGTGGGTTTAACCTATTTCGATTCAACAACTCTTGAATCAAAATGACAGAGCTTGTCATTTCTATTCAAAAGAACTTCATGTGGATGTAATATTTTTTAAATTGAAATCACCGCTGTTATTTCGATTTAAAAGGTACGTCTGGACATACCAAACATCTTGACTCAGTCTTTATGTATCTGAAAGACATGATAAAGGAATGGACAAACTAATTTCTCATAGTCTTTGCCTTGCAGTTCTTCATTGGTGGCTGAGAAATGAGGATCTGCTCCAGCTAACGGACAAGCTGAAGCTTAAACTCATTTTGTCTTTATTTTAAAGAGCTGAATTATTACATTTAAAATTAGTTTCACTGTGGTGAGCATAGCTGTATAGATTCAGAGCTGAATGTTGTTTTCCCTATTTTAGTATTTTCTGTGCCACAGGTTCCCTGGGGATCATGCATCCTTCAGACTGCTCTTGGATGACATGTACTTGCTAAAAGGAGAACTCGTTCCCCTCTTTCTTTAAAGGGAAGCTGTAGAATAGAGTGGAAGTAATGTGCCAAAATTAGTACCAACAGACAAAGTGTTTCTCTGAAGTGGAAAGAGTCAGAGGAATGACAAATGGCTGATTTTATAGCCAAGTGACAAGTTCCAAAGGGGTAATCGTGTTAGTCTAGTTCAGCAAAACAATCAAGGAGTCCTGGGGCACTTCTAAAGACTAGCAAATTTATTTGTCACATGAGCTTTTGTGGGAGAAAATCCCTCTCCATCAGATGCCAGAAAGTGGTACTCCACCTATGAAAGCTCAAGTGAAAAATAATTGTTTGTGATTAGTCTAGGTTATCTAGTTTCTCCCCATCCTGGGTAATGTCTCTTATGGAGAAGGGCTATGCTCAGAGTCCTAGGGTTTAAGTAAAACAAACTACGAGTCCTGTGGCACTTTTACAGACTAACAAATTTATTTATTTCATGAGCTTTCAAGGGTGTAATCCCACTTCCTTGGATAAAAATGGAAACTGTCAGGTGTCTATACATGCAGAGAAGGGTGAGTCACAATGTGTTCCTTCTTTGTCACTGGTGAACGTAAGTGCTCACATCACTGCCATGTACAGCATTTGCCGCTCCTGCCCTCCCCAAGCCTGGCAGGGATGAGAGTGCTATCTGCAGAAAGATTTCAGAGAGAAAACCATTCGCTGCAATTGGATCAAGGCAAGGGAGACCACCTGAAATAGCAGCCTCAGGCTGCAGGTTGTGTTCCTCTGAACATGAACTCAAGTGGAAGCCTAAATGGTGAGGCCTAAGAAACAGTCTCGGGAGAAGAGGGGGCATGATGGTAGGCATTAAAGACAGATCTCCCATCTCGATTTACCTTTAAGGAAAGATGCTTCCCTGTCTTGGTGCAAGTTGGGTGAGTCCTAAAGAAATAGGTCTGCATGCATTTCTTGCCCGAAAAGGGAAGGCACAAAGGAAAGAGGCTCTGATGGTGCTGGCTTCATCTCCGTCTTGGACTCTGATGGGGAGTTCTGGCATAGTCAGGGTGGGATCCTCTAAGTACTTATTTTCTAATCCTTTAACTTATTCTTACTCTTCTTGTCTGAACACTTTCCAGTTTATCAACATTACTGGCAATGCACACAGGATCCTGGAAATGGTTGGGTCCCTAGCCAAATCTTCTGCGTGAAATTCTCAGAGTTAATAGTAGGATGGAAGAAATCTTATCAGCACGTGATGAGACTGTATCATCTGGTTTTTGTTTAAATAAAGAACAAATATTTATTGAACTCTTCTGCCTTTTCAGCCTTATTAGTGATATTTTACCATTTCTGTCTAGTAATGGGCCAATTCCATTGTCAGGGTTCTTTTTGTTCTCAATATATTTCAAAATTTCCTTCACAGTATCTTTACCTCTGCTGGCAGTAGAGGCCTCATTGTGTCCTTTGGCTTCACTTTTCAGTTTCCTACAGTCCCTAGCTTCTGATTTATATTCATTACTATCAACTTCCCCTTTCTTTCACTTGTCGTCATGTATATATTTTTGACAGCTGCCTTCAGTTCCCCTATAAACCGAGTTGCTTTCTAAATCACTGCAACCTTCTTCCTTGGTAATGTGGCTATTTGGGCAACAAGTTAGGTATTCTTAAATTCCTAAGCCTTTGCCTACATATCTGCACAAAAGACACTATTACAGGACCTATTAAAAGCAGCTACTCCATCAAAGCTCATTCACCTGCTCATCCACCAATGTGATTTATGCCATCATGTGCAAGATATGCCCCTATGCCTTATATATTGAACAAACAGGACAGTCTCTGCACAAAAGAATAAATGGGCACAAATCTGACAGAAATCACAATGTTCTAAAACTAGTGGGTCAGCATTTCAATCTTTCTGATCACTCCATTGACAATTTACTAATTGCATTTCACAGACAGAAGAATACCACCTCAAAGTTCAAAAAGAAGCTGCTGAGATAAAATTTTTTTGAAAATTTGATTGTATTGCTTCAGGGCTTAATAGGGACTTTGGATTTTCTCTTATTAGAACAGGTCGTTTGACCTCATCTTCCTCTGTGTGCTGTTCCCCAGTGTATGAATCTTTGACTTCTTTGATTTGCTGTTACAGTGTGACCAGTTCCCATTACTTAAACTTCCCTGCATTTATTTCCTCCCATTCTGTAAGCTTCCCCATCTTCAAAGTGTCTGATAAAGTGGGATTTTCTCCCAAGAAAGCTCATGCTTGTATTCTTAAATAATTGCCAATTATCATTCATTTTTTAATCTGGATCATAATTGTTTCCAGCTTTGTAAATTGCTCCTATTAAAGCACCAAATATATGTGGTCTGGGCTGTATTCAGCTTGCATGTTAAAAATATGATTGCTGTCACTTGTGCCTAAGCCAGTGGTTTTCAAACGTAGTGTCAGGAGTCAGTACTGGGTTGCAGACTCTGTCACTGGGTCATGGCACCCCTTGCTGCTGCCACCAAAAGACTAGAATGCATTGCTCAAAGATGGAATTGCGTTATGGACATAAATGATTATTGTCAACTGGATCCCAAGGAAAAAAGTTGGAAGACCACTGGCCTGAGCACCCATTTATTTTTAGTTCTTTGATTAGTTTCTCTTTATCTCTTAGGACAAGGCCTAATACAATATTCCTCCATGTTGGTTGCAACACTTTTTGAGTTAGGAAATCTATAAAATTTAAAATTCATATATATAAACAAGACAACTGTCTTTTATGTTAAGAATGAAGGTTTGGTGAAATCTCTTCCTCCAGGTAAAGGAGCAGTGGTAATTATGGAACTGATGCATTAGAAAACACATTACACTTTCAGGAGCATGCCTACTAGGTACGCAGAATATGCGGTGAACAGTCTTAGTGGGCTCTTCTCCATGGAAAATGCTATTTCTGCGATGGTTTGCTTTCAGAGCAAATGAGAAATTCAGTCTCCACTGTTGAAGAGCAGTACTAAACTGGGATTTCAGAGCTGATGCTCTTCAATGACAGACCAGCTGAGCTACAGCTTTCCTTCCTTCGTCCATCTACCTCAGATTCTACAGAAAACTTGTCATAGCAGGTCCAGGGTCATCCTGTTCTCATAACTATGCATGGATAGATTTTGTGTGCCTTTACTTAAAACTTGGGTGTTGCATCTAACAGAGCAGCTTCTTGTCTTGAGTTGGCACTGGCCAATGGAAAGTGTCTTCTTGCAGCAGCAGTGCTTGCTGTCTTCCTCAAATCTGGAGGAACATAGAGGGTTTAAATAGCTCTCTGTAACACAGTTATTGCAACAGTGTAGTCAATTAAGTCATTCCTCTGTGAAGTCTGCTCCTTCTTTGTCTTTGTTTTCAGCTGGAGTCTTCATGACTAAATGCATTGTGATACATGAAGACAACTCACATGGGTTCCTTTTGATCCAGACCTATTCCGTAGAGGTGCCTCCCAAATGTGGGTGTCTCTACATGAAGTAGGACTGGGGTATGGTGTGTTTAGCACAGTACAGCTGTTCACCTCACACGGGCCCAGGTGGCTGCAGGCTGCTCATGGGAAAACAGACAGTGCTTGGTGGCTGTGGGGATTATGGCTGTGGACCCCAAGGTTGCAGTTGGCTCTTTGGCATGGATCCTTTTGTCTGCATGTATGTGTTTGTAGGATTACTGTTTTCCATTGTTTTGTTTTATTTTTAACAGGGGTGTGAGAAGAATTCCATCATTTAACAAATCCACTGTGCAAAGGTTTTCTTTGCTGGATTTGTTAGCTGGACCTGGTTGTGATTTGCTTTTCTCCACTGAGATAACTGTGAATGGAGATCTGAGAGTGCCTGGTAAGCTGTGCACTCACACATTCAACTTGCTGTTGACTGACCGAGTGCGCAAGGGGCAGTACACAACAGATACAATGTGGCATACCCGTGTTGTAAATCAGCATCTGGCCAATGGAGGAGACTATTTATGGTGGCTTGCCTATCAGGCAGTTCTGGGTATTTGTGCTGAATTTCCTTTGTGAGAAGGGGATGGGAGTACTTTCATTGTCTGTAGTGTTAGACTTGAGTGGCCTGGATGGGAAATGGGGGAGGAAGTGTCTTAGGCATTTCATCCCATTTAACTCACATTCTGATATATAGAATTCTTCAGGGACTGAAATTTTGGTTCTGTGAAAATCCTAATGTGCAGGGAGAGGGAGGAAATCTTTTCCAATGGAACAAAAAGCCAGCATTTGGAAATATCTTCAAAATGAAAATTCCAAAATACTTGGAATTCAGGCTGTTAAAATGTTTGGTTTAAACTTTTATATTTAATATAATAAATATAATACAACATATAAGTAAACTAAATATGATAAATTCAAATCAATGTTTTACTAGACTAGTATAGCTGAAATGAGTGGAAGCAGTAGTGGAAGCACAAAGTTATACAGATTCCTGTGAAATAGTTTGATTTTGACAGCATTGGATTTTTCAGTGGGAATAAGCTAGTCAAAGGTTAGAGGCTTATTACAAGAGTTGGGTGGGTGAGGTTCTACGGCCTACATTGTGGAGAACGTCAGACTAGATCAGAGGTTGTAGAACATATGGAACTCAAGAGCCACACAAGTTGATTATTAAACCTACGAGAGCCGCACTGAGGCATATAGCCATATACTTCTACCTACTCCAAAATTACTAAGTTTAAAATTCATTGCACACTTTAATTTTATCGTAAAAAGAGGACAAATATTTATCCTACTAATGTCAGATTCTAATAATTACTTAAGGTTACCATGAAAATTAGTCCTATACAGTAAAAACTTAGCTGCTGCTTGATGTAGAAGCCTGCAGGCTAGTGGAGAGTTTTTTAAAATCCTGACCATGCCGCACTTCTCCCCACTGTCCTGACCCCCTCCTGAACTCCTAGGTTGGGGCTGCTTTCCTAAATTGATTTGCTGACATTCTTCCAGGAGCCACAATTTTTCATTCAAGAGCCACATGTGACTCTGGAGCTGCAGTTTGGCCATGCCTGAACTAGATATTCATATTGGTCCCTTCTGACCTTTGAGTCTATGAACCAATGAACTCTTCCACAGAAAACTTCTCATCCAGTGTGACCCCTGTCTGTGCGTGATGTTCACTGATTTGTGGGAGTGAGCCCTCCCTAGATCACCCTCACATCCTCTTCTTTGGCCTGGGGAAATTCCCTAGTCCAGCAGTGATGGTACATCTCCACAGGACCTTCTCTTGTCCCTTCCTTCCTCAAATGCCTTAATGCATCTTAGGTAACTTTGCCACCCATCTGCATTCATTCTGCTTGCTTTGAATCAGCAGAAGGGCAGAAAAACAAGAGGGTGTGTTATGCATGAGCAGTAGCTGTACCTGCAACAAAGAAGCTAAACAGAAATCAGATTTCTTATAATCTGCTCAAGGCAGGAGACAACTGCCTGGAATTTATTCTAGCTGGTTCCAGTCAATAGGCTGCAGTTCTTAGCAGTGTAAGGATAATTGAATTCAGTTCCATGGTGAACTATTGTCACCACCTGACCAAGGAAATGAACATTGCAACTTTTGGAGGTGGGCAAGCTCTCCACAGACATCTGTTTATGAGAAAATGGCCCTCTGGCATTCCCGAGCTGCTGGAATTCAAAGTGTGGAATGCAGCCATGGGATTTGCATGTTGCAAAGTGCATGGAAGCATGGACTTGTTCTGGAGTAAACCAGCAGGCAGCAGGAGCCATTGCTGTTCAGGGAATCCGCCTGCTGTCCTCTGCAAAGCGACATCTTCTCTCATCATGGTAAACTTGGATGAGAGGCTCTCTGAATAGAAAAGGAGAGTGACTCTACTTGGCATGTGTGAAAGTTAGGCAAGAGTAGGGCTATCAGATACCAAAGCCTGGACAGGGACAGGGAAGTACGAAAAGGAGGATACATGGAGAAAATGTAGTATTAATGTAATATTCTTCTGTTTTTAGGGGGTCCTGGAATGCTTCCCCCTAAAAATAGGGTGTTCCGGGGAATTCCAGCATACTTTAGTCCCTCTAAGTAAAAAGCCAGACAAAATCTTGTATTATAAAATGCCTGCCAGACAGAGGATGTGAAGGTAAAAAGGAGGACATGTCCTCCTTTTGCCTGACATCTGAGGAGCCTAGTGGATGGTCCCAGCTCTGGCACAAGGAGTTGTTCAGGAAGGGTTATCAATGAAAAACATCAAGTATATGTGCTTCATCTATGTCACTAGGAATCCGAGAGGGCCACTTGCCCTTTAAATCTGCACAATATCTGTATCCAGTGGTAGACTTGCTGACCCAACCCAAAATAAACATTCTGAATGTGCAGGTTGAATAAATCACTGTAATAAACAGGGCAGAATCACTTCGGATCCCTAGCAGTTGATTCCGTGTTGCCATTTGTGATTCCCAGAGCCCTTGCCAGCTCAACACCAGAGCTGAAGGTCCTGCAAAGAAGGAATGCTTTGAATATTTTCATTATTACAGATTGGCACTTCAGGCTTCTCAGTTCACCCAGAAAGGGAGCTCCGTCTGTCGTAGTTCTGGGAAGATGAACTTGCCCTTGGTTTGTCTGAATCCTTGTGCCAGAGCAAAGTTATACTTCAGGATTGCATTTAAAATACACAGAGGACTAAACGATAGAGGATGTTTAACATCCTCTTCAGATTGTTCCAGCATGTTTCCCAAGTAGTGGATCCTGTAGGTAGGCAGGTGCCTAGTGGCTAATGGTATTTATTTAGGAAGCTTTCCCATGCAAGTACCATGTCCTTGGGAGAGAGAAGTAGTGTGAGCAATGCAGGCTCATACATTATGGGAAGAAGTTGAGGTCACTTGCTATTTCAAATTGATACAACATAGCAGGGAAAAGGCTTTCCTGAGACTTCTTGTATTGATGTTTTAGATGTTACTGCCCTTAAGTTCTTGGTCTCCCAGAAATGGAACTGCAGGAGAACCGTTGTGACCAGCCAAAATTTCCTGACCAATGGGGTTCAAGCATGCTGCTATGAATAGCACATTCCGTCCCAGCTCCTCTCCGCATCCTGGGATCCTCAGCCTGCTGCCTCTTGATTTTCCAGGTCTCAGCTGCTCTCTTCCATGCACCTTTTGCTGGCTTATCACACTATATTGAATCAGTGCTTGATGGGCTAGGCACAGTATTGGTGATTAGGTGATGCACCCTCTGGGACTGACCTAATGCTGGGGAGCTCATGGGCTCTCTGTGCAGAGCATAGTGATTTTCAGCCAGATCCAGGAGGTGATTTATTAGTGAGAGCTGGGACTTGAATGTTCTAGGGGAGGTCACATTCCATTCATATCCTCCTGTCACCTTATCTCTGGCCTGCCAGTTAGCCCTGGGAGCCGATCAGTGAAGTAACACAGACCCGATTTATAGACACAGTGTATTGTGCCTTGGAATTCCCCCCCTTCCTCCCCCAGGAGCCCTGAATGCTAGAGGGACGAAGTAGGTGAGGTAATAATTTTGTTAGAATCACGTCTCACCAGCAGAATTTGGTCCAATGAAAGAGATTCCCTCTCCCATTCTGTCTGTTTATAGTATTGTGTGTGAAGTTTTGACCCTGAGCAGCACAACTTTTAAAGGCTGATGTGACTGAATTGTGCTGTGTGGGGCGGGAGCCCCGTGCCAGGGCCAGGAATTCATTGTAAGAGGGATGGGAGCCTGGGACTCTAGACAGGCTCGCTCCTCTCCCTCTGCATGTGTGAGTCAGTGCAGACATGCTCTATGACAGCACTAGAGTGGAGGTGGTCACAACAGGTAGACGATCATAGCAGGTAGATGATCAGGTGTATGGCTAAAGACAGCTCTCCCCTGCATGCTGGGGGAAGCACTTTGATCGTATTGGAAATTTGGTTGTAGAAAGCCCTGGTGAGAAGTCTGGAGAGTGATGCTGTGAACCAGCTACTACTGTGCTGGTGTGGTTAGGTGCACATGGGAGTGCTCTGCTTGTGGCCAAGGGAACAAAATGGGTGGCAGGAATAGCTGTGACAAGCACCCTGAGCCACTCTGGGGGGTCTGTCAGGCACGTGTGCTTCTGTTAGGATGTTGGGCTGCGGGCAGTCTGTGATGAAGTAAGAAACCTCTTGGGCTACTTTGTGATGCCAGTGGGGATACCCAAATGTTGTTCTTTTCCGCTCCTGTACTTTGGTGATGGGACACGGGTATTCTGGTGATGGGGACAGGTGTGATAACTATAGGAACCACTAGGAGGCGAAGGTGCTTTAGACAGACCTGACCTGGACCCCCTGTAGGTGACACAGGTTGTGGCTGGTTTAGACTGGGGGCAGCGGGGCTGGCTGGGGAGGAGAACAAAGGGCGGAGAAAGGAGGAGGTTGGTGGGGAAACAGGGTCTGAGAGGCAGTGTCTGTGGGGCACATCTTGGGGTTTGCTGCTAGACCTCCTGGTTAATCTGAAAACCAGCTGTCCTAGCTGCTGTGCAAACTGGATTGCTAGTAAACCCTCTGACCTCTACACTGACTGAGTGTCACTTCTGATTGGGATGCGAGGACCCCCCCCCCAGGAGACCAGACAGAGCAAGGGTCGGACCCTCTGAGCCTGGATTTGGGAGCTGACTAGAGATAACATGGAGACCTGGCAGAATGGAAGAAGGCTCCACCGTAGCAGAGTCCTGACTGGCTGTGAACAGAGGGGATCCAAGAGTGTTTTTCTGGGGTTCTCCATGACATGGTCTCCTCATGTGGGGACTTCACGGCACTTAGTCTTCATCTGACCCTTTACCATAAACCTCCTAGCTTCCCTTGGCACATTCACCTGGGGTCTTGTTTGCAGGCTAGCTTATTTTTTAAAAGTGCCACAGGACTCTAGGTTTGTTTCACTGATCTAGGATAACACGGCAGCCTCCCTGGATTGTGTGTTAGTTCTGTTCCTGCTCTTCATTCTGACTCTGCCTTGCTCCCAGGCCAGCTGATCTTGCCCCTGGGGGCAGGGCAGGCTGGTTTACATCCATTGCACTCGGGGGGTGGGGCCGCCCTAGCCAGCCATGCCCTGGAGAAGGAGTGCTGCAAAACATGAACTTTGGCCCCAGTGCTAGCCAGCTCCCAGGCTGCTGTGGCCGGGGGGCTGAGGTCCCAAGAATGGTGGTGGGGGACCAGGGCTCCAGGGAGGAGGTGGGCATCCTGGGTCCCAGGAACCCCTTAATTGAGCCTTGCTCATTTTCATTGTCCTTCTCTGTGGTCCTTCCAGCTCTATGATATCTTCTGAGCTGGGGCAGGGGACTGCAACTTGTGGCTCCAGGCTCTCTTATTCCCCACCACCAGGGCACCCTGTGTCAGGTGCCCTCGCCCAGCTCTCGTCAACCCCTACCAGGAGGCTACACCAATCGCGGCTCTCAAAACATTTGGTCATTGGAGGAAATATAAGAAGTTTTTGGATTGCAGACCATGATGAGGTGACTGGATCTGCATGCAGCATGGCCTCTGAGACGGGGGGGGGAAGGTGTCCATGTGCACGTCCACGTGCATGTCCACAGTGTCTGCTTTGCTTCCTGTAGTTCTAGTACCTGTATCCAGTCACTGCTCTTGCACACAGGTGTTAGCTGTCATGGCGAACCCTGGGACTTGGGCAGCTGGGTGGGCAGACAGATGTGGAGTTCAGCTGCTCCCTTCCCAATGAAGTAGTCACATCCAGTCCTGCCCACCAGAGATGGGGTGGGGGAGACCCTGCTTGGTGCCAGGAATCTAGGTCTGGTGCCAAAAAATCTCAGTTCTGCCAAGCCCAGCTGCTCCCCCCCATCACTTTTCCAGGTCAATTAAAAAATCTGCAGCTCATGGAGAGTGTGGGTTGGCTGCACGTGCACTGAACTTGGTCTGAGGAAAGCAGCACCAACACACCAACTTTGCATTCCTCTAGCTCCTCTTGGCTCTGAGCTTTGCACTGTATTTCAGTGCTGTTCTGTCAGGCAGCCTCCTTGGCTCCAAAATTCAGTTCCACCTCTCCTTCTTCACTGTAGGTGTGGCCTAGCAGGTCTCCTGGGGTGGGAAAGTTGTGGAGGAGACAGGCTGGTTTCCTCACCAGCAGAGCTGTAACTGAAGAATGCCGTGTCTGGAGCATGTTCCAATTGGAACGTGCCGCTTACAATAGCTGCGTCTGGGGTGAGCGGTGAGGAGCATGCTCTTGAGTGGAGCGGTGCAATGGAACTGCTTTGGCGTGCCTGGAGCAAAGCCCCGCTTGCCTCACCGTAGTTATGGCTCTGCTTACCGGTCCCCAGAGGTATTCTTTGAAGCCCATGGCCATTCTGTGTCTGAAGTGCACTGGTGTCCCACACATCAGAGCACCTGATTTGGCCTGTCCATCTCCAGTGATGTTAGTTACCATATAGTGGCATTCCTGGTGTGGGGTGATCCGTGGTGTGTACCTGGCCCTGTTGGGAGTAGTATTGCAGCATGAATGGTGCGATGTGGCTATCAATGATAAATGCCTTTTTTCAGGAGAGACCGGTCTTTCTCAACCTTCTGAATACCAGGAACCAGCTTCCTGTATAGTGTCAGGAAGGTTTCAGGGACCAGTGCCAGTCCATGAACCAGTTGTTGAGAAACACTTGGCTTCAAGCTCTGGCTGTCAGTAGATGTGACAGGACCATCACTGTGCTGCAATTTTTCCTTGCTTTTGTAAAAGCAAAACCAGAGCAATTGCTTTGCAAACAAGCCTAGTACTTGGATGCAGCCCAAAAACTGCTATTCCCTGACAGACATGGTGCTTTGTACTGTCCCCTAGTGCCAACAGGTGGCACTGCTCTCAGGGCACCATGCTGCAGTCGTGTCGCTGGTGCTGGGCACAGGGGGGTTCATGCCCTGAGTCCCAGCACCAGTGCCCCAGGGATCCAGGGACAGGCCGCCCTCAGCTGTGGCTCTCTTCCCTGTCCCTGGCCAGGGACCTGGGACTGGGCCACCAGGAGCGGCAGCTGCCTTCCCTGGCGCCATCCCTGGCCAGGTTTCTGGGGCTTGGCTGACGGCAATAGGAGCCCAATCTGGGCTCTGCCCGGGGTCCGAGTCAGGATTGGGCCCAGGTCCTGAATTGGGACCGGGGGGGTGTGTGGGTAGGGCCAGGGCCCCGCGTCCTTTCCTGGGCCAGTGTCACTCCTGTCATGCTGTGAAACTGGCTGGCTGCGATCTGAGTCCTGATGTGCACAGCAACTAAGAGCAGAGCAAGACTCTGCTGCACCTTCCAGGGCTGCCAAGTCCAGGGGAGGGGCCTTAGGTAGATCTGCCCTCCTGACTGCTGGCTGTGGCAGGGGCTGGTTGTAGCCCTCTGGCATGATGTGAGCAGCCTCTGGTTGGCCTGCAGCAGCACAGACTTTCTGTGGCTCTGACGTCCCTTACAGCCTCAGCAGGTACCCTGTGTCTGGCTTTCAGGGGTGGGGGGATACAGGGGTACTTTCAGTCACCCTGCATGGGGGTTCCCCAGGTGGCTTCCAGAGTGGACAGGTCCTTTGTCTTAACTGCTAGGGGGTGATCCAGAGCACAGTGGAGTGTGTGGAAAGGCTCCCATTTAGTGCAGTGGGTGGGGATTTGGCCCTTCTTGAGGAGTATAGTGACTTGTAGCTGACTTGGTTAGTGGCTTTTATCTATGCACATGCCAGGCTCTCCATGCCTTCACACTCTGCATTGTATCACTTAGCCTTTTGTCTAGAGGGTTCTGGGTAGAAACGTGCTTTGATGGCAACCTCCAGTTTTGAAGCCAAGTGTTGTTGCATTCAGGGTCCTAGGGAACAGTTAAAGGAATGAGGGAGATGAATCTGTCAGTCACAAACTTCCTCCAGGACTAGGAAGCTGTGTTTTCCTGCTGTCCACTGATGGCTGTGGTTCCAGGCAAAGCTGCTTTCTGGTATCGCCATGTTTTTAGGATCCTGGATCAACTTGGAGGGACCAGCCTGGCACCAGTTACATGCTGGCCTTTAGACGGTTTACGTTTGAAAAGAAAGGGAAGATGGTGCTGAGAGAATTGGCGGTCTCCTTGAGATTGCTTGTTCAGACAAGCTGGCTGGAGTCGGGTAGCCTGCCCTGCTGGGAAACACCGTTCCTGGGGCCTCAGAAGGGAACAATTTGTAGCTTTTTCTTGTTTGCTCATTTAGAGTTTGAACTGCAGTTTACCCAGCCATCTGTGCAGGGCCAGTGGATTTCCACCAGGGTTGCATTCCGCACTACCAGGCATACTGATATGCTGGGGTGCTGTCCATGGGTTCTGGAGGATTTGGCTACACACTGGACACACTAACTCTGCATGCTCTACCTCAGCAAATTCACTGCTCTCCCTGAGGACAGCTCCCCTAAGCCGCCAAGGATGGCTTTACCTGGGATGTTCCAAAGGGCGTGTTAGTCTAGTCCAGCAAAAATATCAAGGAATCCTGTGGCATTTAAAGATTAACAGATTTTTTCAAGTGCCACAGGACTTCTTGCTTTTTTTTTTTTTTTTTTTTTGCCTGGGATGGGGCTTTCTGATTTTCATCACCTAGAGATTAGACTTGCTGTCCACTGTCTATAAATTGGATCCTTCACTGTATGGGTCACTTAAATAAGAGATCTTTAAAGGCCTGCATTAGAATGCCACTTGCAGAAAATACCACACTCTTTAAGGAAAAGCTCGTAAAGCTTTGTGACCTGTAATAATCATATTATCCACTCCTGCATCTTTCCTTTCTTCAGATCGGGTGATTTACGTTGTCATCTCCTGTCTGAGCTTAGGTTGTCTGCTTTTGGAATATCTGTGTCACCAGGCAAGGAGTCAGTCTTTCTCACTAATGTGAGGTGCCAGGCACTTCTGTGGTACTCGGTAAATAATAATTAGTATGGTGATTTGCTAAATAGCTGTGGATAGACAGTCACATAGATGTAATGCCCTCACACCAATGCAGACCCCTAACAATCACTTTCTGTGCTCCCCTGTGTGGAATCTTGGAATTCAATTGTATTTCCTCTAAATTTTTTATTGCTGGTTTTTATGGTTTTAGATGGCTGGGGAAACATCTGCTGCAGCTTAGCCTGTCACTAACTGTAGTTGTTTTGTAAGGATAAGAAATCAGCAAGGCTTGCATGCCTAGTGGCTAGCTCTCTGGAGTTGAGGAGTTGGGGAGCTGCACCTGTCTTGGAAGGGGAGGGGGAGAGAATGGTGCTGGAGCTGTTTCTGGTTATGTCACCCTTTCTGAATGTGAGAGGCCATTATGGGCCTTGGGTTCTTTTTATCCCCACGTATAATACAGCTAGAGGGAACCTTCAGGAAGGCGTCTGTGTTATCTATCACAGTGGTTCCCACCAAGTGTGCTGCAGCAACACCCAAAGTGTGCTGAGAGCATCCCCAAGGGCTGGAGTTAAAGTTCCCTCCCTGCTCAGCCCAGCCGCGTGGGCTGTGCAGGGCTGGGAAAAGGCAAGGATTAAAGTAAGGGGGAAGGCACTGGAACACGGTTCTGGGGCCCCCTATTTTTAGGCAGGCAGCATTCTGGTGCCGTGAAAACAGAGGAAGGCACTGGAATGCGGAGTCCCCCTAAAAATAGCACAAGCAGCTGGAATGCAGACTTCCGGTGGCTCCACCTTAAACCCCGCTCCACCTTAACTCAGCCAGCAGAGAGCTGCCGCAAGCTGGGAGTGTGTGAATCTCCCCCGTGCAGGGTGGAGCAGCTTGTGTCAACGAGACTGCAAACAGCCCAGGTAAGGGCTTTGGGGGGGAGAGCTGCTGGGGGTTGTGGGGGGCAGGTGTGTGTGTGTAGCAGTGGTGGGTGGGAGTGGATGCATAGCAGAAGGTGTGTAGCTGGGGTTGTGGGGTGGCTGGTTGGTTGGGGGTGTGTGTAGTGGAGGGGTGTAGCTGGAGGCCGGAGGCTTAGTTCTGGCCCGTGCAGTGATGGGAGGGTCCATCACAGGCAGTAGGGGGCCTAGGGCAGGGACGTTGCTGGTGCTGGGCACCCAGGGCACGTGCCCCGAATCCCAGCGCCAGTGCCCTGAGTCTGGCAGCCTGCCCCCGTTCTCTGGCCTGATTGGGCTGGAGATCCAGGGCCCAGCCACTCGCGGCAGCCCCATCCCCAGCTGGGGATCTGGGGCTTGACCGCGGAGGCCGCTCCTGGCCCCGTCCCCAGCTGGGGATCCAGGGCCGTGGCAGCCCTGTCCCCGGCTGTGGATCTGGGGCTCAGCCACCTGCAGCAGTGGCGGCCATTCTGGCCCCGTCTGTGGCTGGGGATGTGGGGCTCAGCCGCCTTTGGCATCACGTGGCGGCTTCTGGCCCTGTCCCTGGCCAGGGGGCAGGGCCTGCGGGTCGAGGGCGGGGCCTGGGGCTGTGCCCCAGGTCCCTCCCCAAGGCAGTGACGCCCTGGCTGGGGGAGAGGAGGATAGTACCCACTGGTGGACTTCCAGGCTTTGGAGGCATTCAGGATCAGCTGTCACAGACCCATGGCTGGGGCACAGGGTGTAAGTTATGTCTGACACACCCTGACCAGTGGGCTATGGAGACACAGCGTGTGATAGACAACTGAACTGTGAAATGTTTGTTTTGATGATTCACCCCATAGTTTACATGGTTGGAGATAAGAAGTACAAACCCTGGTTTTTAAATGATTTTTTCCTTGTGCAAGTCACACACATTTCCTCTTCTTCCTCCATAGCTCGGCAGGATGCTTTGGATTCTCTTGATCTTCAGATCCTTAGTTTAGACCCTTGCTTTTTTTGCTCCTGGGGCACTTACTAGTCCTTGCTTAGCTTCGCTGGTGGAGGAACTCTGGACACCCACTTGCCCAGTGGGCTGGAAAATTATGCTTAGCCAGTAATAAGCAGGAATTCTCTCAAGGAGCAGTTGATACGGTTTGGCATCTGACATGCTGGAAACCTGGGTGCTGGGCCTGTAGTGATCTTGCATATGCTCTTGCTAGCTTTTTTAAATAATCAGAGGGGTTCTTTAACAGTACATCTCTAGCCGTCTTCTAGATTGGGATTCATGTCATTAATCAAGAAAAGAGGGATCGTGGATTACTGGAGAAGTTACACAGCACTTAGAAGTGGTTAAGAACTCCTGGTCTCCTCTTTCCTGACTTGGGATATTTGGTTGGGCTTTGTAACGTCCCCTGGAAGTGGGTGAGATACTGGTACTGTGGCATGTTTGTGATAAATTGGAATTCCATAGATTTTCTTGGAGCAAGTAGGATGTGTCATGGCTATGGAGTTAAAAGGGCTCTGCAAATAAACTTTCCCACTGCAGAACTGACATGGCTGGAGTCGCCATGTGCTGAATGCCCAAAGGACATGGCCCTGCGCCTAGAAGGGAAGTGCTCCAAAACAAAAGCAAGGCAGTTTAGTGACAACATCACTGTGCGTGTGAAATTGTTTTAACCTTTTATTACTGTGTCTGTATCACATTAGTGATGTCAACTAATTAGGTCATCCTCAGTGTTTGCATTCCATTTCCAAGTTTTCGATTTTGCCATTTCTATGAGATATTTACAAAATACATATTTAAAGTGCCCATTACTTGAACTGCATAACAAAGCCTAGAAGTCCTAGATCATGTTGCAACTGCAGCAGCCCTATAACATACTGCATGTTACACATGCCTCACCTTAATAGGTTGAGATTTTACCTGAATAAAAGTGAAGTGTGAAGTTAAGGTTCCCAATGCAGCCCAGGGCTGTTCCCTTTCATACACTGATTGCAAGAGGATAAAAGCTGAGATTTTAAATCCCACAAAGCATGGTGATAAGGTGTTTCTTGCAACAATGTGCTTATTTATTAACAAATGGAAATATTTCAAAATTAAAAAAATACGAAGTTTGCTGGAAGTGGCAAGAACTAAGTGCATTTTAGGTACAATCCTGAAATGTACTTGCTCTGGTGCTTGGCATATAAAGCCAAAGTGAGCAAGGACAGAGAGCTTACATGTTTTTAATAAAGGAGGGTGTGAATAAACTAATGTTTCCATGCTGATGGCCTCTGCGGCAGGGCATCTCTTCCTGCGTGATTAGTAGACTTCTCTTATTATTTGAGAGCAGCTGGCATGGTTCTTGGGTCAACAACCAGGCTGTAACCTGTATTGTCATCATTCTCTCTTGTAGTTGTGACATTTTAATAGTTTATTTTATCAAGGAATGTGGTTTAGGTGGATGTTTCCGTCTCTTGGAGTGTAAGCATTTTATCTATAATCTACAGGGGACTCTGTTGGCTTAGCACAGCTGAAAGGACTGCTGTACTTGAATCACTAGGAACTTGTGACTAAGTCCCCATCAGAGTCCTCTCTTTGACCAGCACCAGTTCTTCTGGGTGTTGTCCCTGGTAGCACGGTCTCATTCTGTAGGCTCCCTCTCTCCTTCTCAGCACAGGACAGAACAAGTGTAAACTGACTTCCACTGGTGCTCTTGTCCCATCTTGACTGTTAGATTGTAATGAACACTAGGGTCTTGTTTTAAATCACTGCTCTTGTTCAAGTTTTCTATTGTGTAGTAGCAATGTAGTGGTCCTTTAACTCTGGAAAAGCACTCTTCTTGAGTCATCAGCTTGGGCATTGAGAGAGATTAGAGACCTTTTCCGTCAAAAGAGAAGATTTTGCAAGAATGATATTTCAGGTTTATGGTTTCATTAGTTGTTCTACATGGAGATCAGCAGTCTGTATGACACTGGAAAATTAGAAGTGGTAAGGAACTGAAACAAGTGATGAATGAATCTATAACTCCATATAATATTTAAATATACAAACACTAGCTGTGTTTGTATCACAGGTCTTGAGAAAAATATGTTTCTGGTCACTACGGCAACCAATATTAGTGGCCTGTTGACTAGATCCACTGCAGAAATGTACCAGAGGAACTCCGTCTGGCAACCAAAAGTAAAATTGCTGATGCTTAGCTGTGAGCCAGTTTTGACCACACCTGGTGTATCATTATTAGTGGAATTGACTCAATATTAAATAGCTGTTTGCATTTTTATTGTGTGAAGTTAATGTTCCTGACAGCACAGAGAGGATTAACTATATGATGAAGTGTTGATGAGTTGATCTACCTAGGCTGCAAGCAGAGTTGAAATTATCATCGCAGACTGGATGCCCTTTGATTCATGGCTCTCCCTGCCTCCTGCATGAAGTTATGTACCTTGCTTTTGGATACAGAATTGTTTTTGTTCTGAGACAAAGTTCAGGATCTGTTGAGCCCAAATACTACCTGTATTTCTGTACGAGTCAAAAATCTGACCCTCATACAGGTGGACCTGGAGTGGCTAGAGGCATCCCATATGTGCTGTCAGCACCAGATCCTGAGCATAAAAGTGGTTTGTGACATTTCGTATAATATCAATGTCACAGATATCTGACTCTTCTTCAGGTGCTTATTGTGTTCAAAAGTAGCCTTGTATGCTCTTGGGTGGCATCACCGGGCTGGACAGACACCCCAGGGCACAGTGCTCTCAAATGTTCACTCAACACATGGAAGAGGGGACGCTGGTTTGACCAGGCGTCTCCTGTGTGGCCACTCCAGAGATTGTTTGAGCCAGATCTGGGAACTTAACTAATGCTGTCTGGTGAATGCCATGGAGTGTGGTCATGCTGGCTTACAGAACAGTCCTGTTGACTGTGTGTTTTTAATGATGATAAAACAAAGCATGGCTGATGGTATTATACTATCTTCCTTCCCAGCTCTGCTGCTGACCTGTAGGCCTGATCTGTGTAGCCCACTGCTATTCCGAGTGGTGACCAGTCAAGTAAAGGCTGCTAAACCCCAGTGAGTGTTGCTGTGGCTTTGTTGTTGGGATCAGGACAAGTTAATTGATGGCTCCCCTTCTCTTTGGCAACCCCCCAACACCCACTACAAATTTTGCATTGTCCTCCAGTCGGTGATCTCTCCTATCAAACCAAGCCACGGATAGGTTAACTAAAGCACATTTATAGATTGTGTATTTCTTCACTGCTGTTAAGTAGCCCGCTAAGAAGCCAACTTCTGTGTACAGTATATTTTCAGCTGTTTTCTCTCTGTTTAGTGAATTCATCTGACAATCTGAACGGTAGTCTCTCTGTTAGCTGTACTCTTGGAATGCATCCCCCTCCACTCTGCATGCATGAGGTCAAAAACTTGAGATGTAGCAACTTCCTCAAGATCATCAACAAATGAATAAATAAATATATCATGAGTGGCTAAGCTGTTGTTTAGTAATTAAAATGATGAGCAGACAAAAATCCCAAACACTTTTAAACTGTAAAGATACCAGCTGACCTTGAAATCCAGTTACTTTTCCCTGTCATTCCCAGTGTCTGAACACTCCCCACCTCAAACAGTTGGATGTTACCACTTTGATTGAAAATTTCCTTGGACTCCAAGGAGTGCCCATGTGGTGAGGGGACAGTGTTCATTGCTGTCCCACAATTTCTGGATGGTATTTAGGACTTCTGGACCTCCAGTATCTTGGCACCAGGCCATTCCTAGTATGTGATAGAAGCTACTACTTATATTCCATCTCGGGGATCACTGAGCTGTATAGTTTAGTTAATCACAGTTTATTACCATTTCCAGAATCTTGCATGTGTCTTCTGGGAAATAGGTGAGTACATTTTTCAGCTGGATAGCATTTGCCATCTGTGCTGTTTTAACAGAATATAAACTGCTGCTGGCTATGCCCGGGCTTTGATTGCAGAGTTTGTCACTTCACGCAATTTTTATAATAGGTGTTACAATTTCCTGCATTGCTGAGGATTATCTGGCAATTCACATTTTTCTGGGGAATGACTCTGGGAGCCCAATGAAATATTGCACACTGTTCTGAGGGAGAGACCTGGTTCTCAGCCTTGTTGTGTCCTCCTCCGCATCCCCCCCTGCATCTGCAGTTTCAGATACTTGGCAGGCAGGGTTATCTACATGGTGGGTGGAGTGCTCCAGTATGAGTATTTTTCTCAATTACATGAAGTTTACCATGGCACCCTCCCCACAGTACTATCTAGGTACTGCCTGCTGACTAATTGAGCCCTGATCCTGCAAATACTTATGCATGGTATGTTGAGATTACTCATGTGAATCAAATTACGTGCATATTTTTGAGGCTTTGGTGCTCAGTTCTGTTTACCCACAGCTACCAAGGCATTTACTTCAGAGGCAGGTTGTTAGATCAAATATTATTGCATTCAAGAAATAGATGCATTTGTGTTTGAGCATTGTGCTTGTTCCAGTCAGGCCTAGTTAGTAACATCTGAGTTTAGAAACTACTTGGGTCAAATTCGGTGAATGCTTTGATTTGCTGGAGATTTTCATCATTATGGCATGAGATGAGGACTCTTTTTGCACCAATGGAAAGAAATGTGTGTCTCACCAGAAGAGCTGATGGCCAGGGTCGGTTGGACTAGAGACTGCCCACACGTGAACTGTCTCGAACCATAATGATACAACTAGTTTGAACTTCAGTGGGCTGCTCAGTTTGCTCCATGCTGCCCCATGAGTGCCTAATGGTCACAGGGCAACTCATTATAGGACCAGGGATTTAGTTCTGGTCACACTGGAAACTGGATGTAGGACTAGCAGCTTGTGCAAGTATAACTGTATGGCTCAGGGGAATGGCAAATGCACTCCTGAGTGATGGAGTTATGCTGACCTGCTGTAGATGGTGTTGTGTCAATGGAAATATTTCTCATGTCATTCAGCTGGAAGGCCTCGGCCAACAGCTGCTCTTGATCAATGTGGCTGGGAAACTTTAAGGATCATTTTCTGCCTTAGAAAAGAGGATGTTCCACTGGCTTATTTCGCTTTCTTTCCCCCTGTGGAGTATCAACACAGTGGTGGACAAAATTGGCTCATAGCTAGGTTCCAAAGGGATAGCCGTGTTAGTCTAGTCCAGTAAAAAAACAACAAGCAGTTGTGTGGCACTTTAATTTTACTTTTGGTCACAAGAGAGTGCTCTGTCATTGCATTTCTGCAGTGGAGCTAGGTGACAGACTGGTAAAACTCACCATGGTGACCAGAAATGTATTACTGGTATCTGTCAAGGCCTGTATTAATATATAGTGCTTCCTTCATGTTGGCCATGCCTTTCCTATTGAACAATGCACAAGAGGCAGCTCGTTGTAAATAGCAAATTCCACGGCTGCTGGCCGTGCCTGGGACTCTGTTTTATTGCAAGGATTCTGACTGCATTCAAGTGCTCTGGTTTTCTTGCCTTTCTAAATATTTAGGCTAGACTAGCTAGTTACAATAGACTATACCTGGCTGGAACCTGATACAGCCCTATGGAAGCAACCCCCTCCCCCACGAAACCTCCAGGTGGTTTGAAATCCCAGCATGTGCATTCTTTAGAAGAGAATGCTTTGTGTGTCTGTGGGACTGATCAGGCTGGTTTGTGATCTCTCACTGCTGGCTTGTCAGGGCCCACACTAAACCCTTTGGGGAGCCGCCTTGCAGGCAGGTGAATTCAGTAATCTGAAACTTCAGTGCTGCATTTTTGTTCCTGACAAGCCATCACACTTGGGAAATTATATAAGGTTTGGGCTGAGTACCAGTGGTGTGGATGCCAAATATTTGCTTTGTGAAGCCAGCTTCCTTTGCCATCAGCAAAGCATTTGTTTGCTGAGTATGGAAGTGCTGTACAGGGTCAAATAGCTTCAGCTGAACCCAGATGTGAAACACTTCTGAACCAGGAGCAAATGGGACTTCCCAACCATTGAGCTTGGGGTTGCCAAAGGGACACAGGCACCTGACTCCCCAACACTGTTCTGAAAATGTCTTATCGGACTTGGATCTACAGAAATACAACACTCTCACTGCCAGGGCCTGTGGACTAGGTTCAGCTAATGAGAAAACTCCAAAATGACCTATAACTTACTGAAAGGTTGGAGTCAAAGTGGAGGGACTGGTCATGTTTTTCACCTTTGGAAAACAGCTAGGAGCAAAGTGTATGGTCCGCTCTAACCCAGCCCCACTGCTGACTGGCCGCAGCTAGCATCCAGGATAGCCTGTGCCTTATAGATGTCTCCAGACAAAGTATGCTGGCATTGTTGTTTCCTCTCCCCAGACACACCTGCTCTTTCTGCTGCTCCCCAGGTGGGATCCAATGAGTGATACTTCATTCCGCTGTTAATTTTCAATTGCTTCTGGACTCTCATCAAGACTCTTCTTTGTGAGTTATTGGACTTAATAAACAAAGCTGAGTGGTAAATTGTCAGCTGGCTTTGAGCTGGGTTAAAGGGGCTGGCATACATTTAAACAGGTGATCCTTTGTTTGCTGGATTAGCTGACTGTGGCTGTGCATCCTGTGCAGGTTGTGATGGGCTGTGTGTTCAGCAGGCATGAATAGCTGGTTTTCTCAGTCGTGAGCCAGGGGGCAGAGGAAGTTGGAGGTCACACAAAGAATTCTCAGCTGGCCCCAGGGCCTGTGTTACTTGGCGGGTGTTTTCCACTCCAGAACTAAGAGAGAGACCTGCAGACCTGCTGTGTCTTCTGACAGTGCAGAAAATGCCTAGGCCTGTGCTCTGCTGGCACTGCTGGTGCAATAGGTGGCATAGGAGGCAGACCAATGGGGAGAGACATGCTCAGCTTGAGATCTGTCTGAGGCAAGCAATTGGCACTTTACAGCCTGTGCCCTCAGGTTTTAGGGTGGTCTCTCTCCTTCTGAATGCCATGGGGGGCTCAGAAAGCCCCATGCCTCTGTCCTCTCTGTCAGTCAGTGGCCATTAGCCTACATTAACCACATGCAGGGCTCACTGTTGACTTGAGTGCCTGGGAATCTGTGCCCTGCTTTGCCACAAGAAGCGGTGTGCCCACAGCTCCACCCTCCCAGCTGTGTGGAGGGAAGGAACTGACTCCTCCCCTCTATAGGTGAGGGGTTTAATAGCCCATAGCAGGGGCTACTTCCCCACCCCCACCATTTCCAGTCTTGATTGTGCATCCGAAGTGCCTCACTGTCTGTAGGGGGAAGGTGGCAGCAACAAGTTAGAAAAGACCAGGTGGTTTGGTGTCAGGTGTCCAACTACAGAAGACTTGGGAGAGAGTGTTGGGGAAATTTAAACTTCTCTGGCAAATTGACCTAAAATGAAATCGCTTCTCAAGACTGACCTGCCAGAATTCAGGCACCTCTCAGGGGCAGTTCAGGGAGCCCTCAGTGTTGCCAGCCCTCATCCTTTCATTGCACCTCCTGTGATGCTCCTAGAGTGCAGGAGATTCTCTGCTTACATTGAAAAACAAAAGGAAGTTTCTAGCCCTCATGGTGGTGGAGGAAAGCTGGGAAATGGAGTGCACTGTAGCAGTGGAGAAAGCAAAGGAAGAAAACTCAACATCCATCATTTCTAAAAGTTCTTGTTCTCTTGGGTCCTGGGGGTGGCAGTGTTGGCTGGTGACTTTGCAAAGCATGTCCTCCCCAGTGTGAGCTGATTTGAGCTTCCAGTTCAGTGCTTAAGTTTGCTGGTTCTCACGTCACTGTCTCCCTAGAAAAAGGTAGGTGGGGTAGGATCTGCTACCGATGTTGAAAACCTCCCCAAAATCAGTGCTTTCTTTTTTCAGCAGCTTGGCCTATATTCAGTGCCCTTCAGATCAGGCTGGTGTCATGTGCCACAAAAGGTTGTGAAGCTTGTGCTTGGCCCTGTGGAGAGGCCATGGGAGGGGGGAGCTGAGTGCTGCCTGTACTGAACTACACTCAAGGTTTGATTGTCCTGCTAGCACCGTGTCTCTGCTTGCCACTTAAAAGCACTAATTGTGCTTTTATTTATTTATTTATTTATTTATTAATTAAAAAGGCCTTTCTGTAAGGTCTCCTGGACTGTCTCTCTCCGACTTGTGGGGTGCTGAATTCCAAGGTCAGCTGCAAGGAAAGCAAAGGTATATTTGTTCTGTTTTACATATATTGCCTCCCCTTGTTTACTGCTCTCCAGCTCCGGTGGTTGGGATAGGCTGTGTGCCTTGCCCAATCTCACTGCACCTTTCCATTCTCTGCTGGCTCTCCTTTCAGAAAGGAGCAATCTCTGCCTTTCCGGATGAGACATGCTGTGCTGTGTGAGATAATCAGGGCTTAGTGGGGCAGCCTCCCAGGGCACAAAGCCAACCCAAGGTGGAAAAATGGGGTGGTGCAGGAGTGGGCCCGGCCATGTCAGCTGGAGACCAGGAGCTCTGCCCATGCCCCTCCTCCCTGCTGGATCATGGGCCCAGTGATCCTGGCTGGAGCAGGACCCCTTTGTGATGCTAGGACCTTGGGGACAGGTGCTTGGTGCTGCCTGCCCTTGCCTGGGGAGGGGGAGAGGCCCACAACGAGGTGCTAAGGATGGCTGGTGCTGTGTCTGGGGCCTGGACTAGCTGCCTTTCCATCCTGACAGAACAGTCTTGCCCCTCAGCTTTAGTGGGTACCCCTCCAGTGCCCCCCAAATATCACTCCCAGTACACATCCAAATCCCTCCGGCACTCCCCAGCTGCATCCCCACCTCCCTCTCCCACTCTTATTGGGAACTTGAAGTACGGTGACCATCAGAATCTGACCTCCATTTCCATAGCCAGTGGGAGAGAGTCTGCCTTGCCAGTAGCTGCCCCAGTGCTGGGCTGGCCACCACAGTCATAGGGCCAAGTCCAGCTGGGGTAGGGAAACTACAGGGAGTAAAAGCAGTGGGAGAGGGGTGAGTCCTTCTTTGTGCCCAGACGGTCTGGAGAGAGAGATCCTACTGCAATGGCAACTTGAGTGTGACCACTGGGCTGGTTCCAGGGGGAGTTGCTGTCTAGCTCCAGGTTCCTTCAGTGGAGAGGCAAGAGCATTTCAGGGGCACAGCTCAGAGCTGTGCCCTACACCCTACCTGTGGTTGGGGAATCCAGCTTGAAGAGCCAGGTCAGGGAGGACTACTGGGGAGCCAGGCAGTATCCTGGGTCCCACAGGAGGGAGAGCCAAAGCCTGAGTGGGGTGGGGCAACTTCTGGCAGGAGAAGGTGGTTTTCAAACCGTGAGGCACATTCCCAAGGAAGGTATGATTGAAAACTGCTGAGCTAAATGGAAGGTGGAAATCTTGGCTGGCGCGTGACCCTATCAATCACTCCTGTATTGCTTCTAGAAGCTGCAAATCTGTTTGCTCGAGCTGGGCATTATAATGCTTGGTTGTGGTTCTGGAGATGCCTCCTTCTCTGGAGTTGCTGAGTATTTGCCCGCGTCTCTCCTGTGGAGAGGTGACTGAGCTCAAACGTAAGTGGAGGGAATGGATCTTCCTGGTTAGAAGAAAAGACTAAGTTAGTGCAAAGTCTCTGGTGAGTTGCAAATCCACCTGTTTTAATACATGCTAGACAAGGAGAATCATCCTTTCTCTAAGAAAATGACTAAAGTACAACCGCAAAAGACGGCTACAGGGCCATAACTAGAGATTCTTCTTCGAGCGATGCTCACATCATTCTGTTACAGGTGTCTTATGCAGTGCACGGTTGGCCGGAAGACTTTTGCCCTAGCCTGTCAGTGCAGGGTCAGTGGTCAGCGCCTACTTTGTGCTGCATCCTGTGGCTATATATGTGTCCCTGCCCCTCTCCAGTTCCTTCTTTCCACCCTCAGCAATGGTACCGGAACAGGCTGCCCTTGCACTTGTGCAAGTGCCTGTCTGAATCAGTTTATATTTAGTCTAGAAGACTTACTTGTCTCTATCACCCCTCCACTATCTGGCAGCACTGCTGAGTCCATCCAGAAACCGGAGATTGAATGCCGCACTGGACTGCCTCTAGCCATGCCTGGCTTCAAACCATGTGCAGGCTGCAGCAAGGCCTTCCTGCTGAGTGACCTTCATGAGAAGTGCCTGAAGTGCCTGGGAGAGTCCCATCAAATGGACAAATGCTCCATCTGTCACTCCTTCAAACTAAGGACCCAAAAAGACAAGGAGCACGGGCTGCGTAGTGTGGCCCTGGAGCAGGCCCTGCAGCCAGCCCCAAGTATACTGGGGGCATCAAAGGCCACATTGGCACTGTGTGCCCAATCTGCACCAGAGCCCCCTTGGCACCGCTCCCCAGGGGAGCTGAAAAAACCCTGCTTGGGGTCAAACTCGGCACCGGCACCTCGCCAGTGCCATTCGACTTCACCTCTGCCACCCCTGCATTGGAGAAAGGGCATGGAGCTGCCTGTGCCATTGACACTGGAGGCCTTTGAGGTGGCAAAGGCCCTGCTGCAGCTCCCAACCCCCATGCCTCCTAAACCCCCAAAAATCTAAGGACAAGCCAGTCTTCCTATCCAAGGCCTGGGTGAGCACGGGGAGGGATACTTCCACAGTGAGACGTTCAGGGGATGATGGAAGCCCTTCTCCATTGCCAAGGGCCACTCCAGCACTGGGGACCTCTCCAACCCCTCTGCCTTCAGATCCAGAGTAGGAGGAAGAAGGGGAGTACCTTACCTTCTCCCCAGAGTCCTCCCCAGAGCGTTCCATCCCACATTTGCAGGGCTTTTGGCATGAGAGGTCCAAGTCCGGCTCTTCCAACGCCTTTGGCACCAAGAGTCGGCACCAAAGATCCCCACTGGCACCGAAAATGGTCCCTGATGCATCCATGATGCGGTGATTTGCATACAGGCTCCTCAGTGCAGGCGGTCTCGGCACTCACGCTGGCCCGCTTTCCATCCCAGGCACCCACTAGAGGCAAATGATATTTTAGGAGCCATTGGCGCAGCTCAGACCGGCACTGACGCAACAGAAGCTGTTCCTCAGCACTGTGTGACTCGGCACCACGCTCCTTTAAGGACTGGTCCAGCCAGTGGTCGGACTGGCCAGTGCATGATGAGCCCATGACACCAGGCTCTTCCAGACCATCCTCCTCTAGAGCCTCTCACTCCCTGGGTGCCTCTGACAAGGAATTCAACCCTAACGCTGGCCATACACCAGGTGCACCAGAGCATCTGGGTAACCGGGCAGCTGTGCAGAGAGTTAGGGCTTCGCTTAAATATAGAAACGCTGAAGCTCTCCCCAAAAAGGAGGATAGGGCTCATAGGGGCTCTCTTGGACTCAGTAAAAGGGAGAGCATACCTCCCCCTGTCAAGGTTTCAATCCATGTGCACCATCATTTCGGAGTTCCACAAGACTCCAATCACCATGGCCAGACACTGCCTCCAGTTACTGGGCCACATGGTGGCTTCCATGTCAGTAATGAGAATGGCCCATCTGAGAATGAAACCTTTTCAACTCTGTCTAGCCACAGTGTTTCACCCAGGTCGACACGCACTGAACAGAGTGGTTTCCATTCCCCCAAGGTCCTAACAATGCTAGAGATATGGCGGGAAGCTTGCTTTGCATTTGGGGAGTTCCTTTTGAGACTGCCAACCCATTGATGACCCTTATCACCGATGCCTTGAATTGTGGTGGGGGAACTCATATGTTGGGGAGCCTGTCCCGCAAGGGACTTGGTCAATTGAGGACAGCCTCCTTAACATCAATGTAAAAGAGCCCAAGGCAGTTCGGCTAGCATGCTGGGCCTTCCTGAACATAGTGCCAGGGAAAATGATACAGATCCTAATGGCCAACACAGCAGCAATGTTTCACACAAACTGTTGGGGTTGGGGGAGGGGTGCTCCCCTGCACTATGCAGGGAAGCTCTGTTTTTGGGAACTAGCACTGAAATACAAACTTACCCCAGTAGCAGCTTACCTCTCCGGGTCAAACAACAACAGGGCAGACTTTTTGAGCAGGGAATTGTTCTTGTGCCACGAATGGTCCTGACACCTGGAGGTAGTGAAGTACATTTTCAGTCTATGGGGGACCCCCCAGATAGAATTATTTGCAACATACCGGAATCGAAAATGCTTCCAATTCTGTTCACTCAGGGGACAGGGATGGGACTCCCTGTCGGATGCCTTCCTGATATCATGGTGGGGGCCTTTACAGTACACATTCCCCCCCGATTCCCTTCATCCACAGGGTCCTGATAAAGATAAAGAGGGACAGAGTGAACATAATACTGTTAGCTGTGGCCTGGCCCAGGTAGCCCTAGTATTCAACTGCATGGGACTTAGAAAGAACCACTCCGATATGCTTCCATTACAGGGTGGACCTGTTGACACAGGACGCTGGCCATCTGCATCACCCAAACCCTTGCGTCCTACACCTGAGAGCTTGGAGGCTGCTTGGCTAAATGAGACTGAGCAGTGGTGCTCAGAAAAGGTCAAAAGAGTATTAATTGGGAGTAGAAGACCCTCCACGAGGTCTACCTATACTGCTAAATGGAGACGGTTCTCTCTCCAGTCAGGGGAAAAAAGGAATGGCTCCACAGTCATTCCCAATCCACTACCTCCAGATCTAAAAGAGGAAGGCCTGTCAACACTCTCTTTTAAGGTCCGCTAGTGGCAATCTCAGGCCTACATAAGACTGTGGACAGGGTTCCTGTTTTTTTCCCCCATCTTACTACCACTGGGTTCCTAAAAGGGATTGAGAGGTTCTACCCACAAGCCAGAGATTCTACACCACAATGGGACTTAAATGTGGTGCTCCATGGTCCAACAGAACCAAGATATGAGCAAATAGACTCGTGCACTCTGCTGGTCCTATCTTGGATGGTGGCCTTTCTGGTAGTCAAAACTTTGTCTAGACAGGTTTCAGAGCTAAAGATCCTTTCCTCCAAACCCCCATTTACGAGATTATTGGCAGACAAGGTACTACTGTGTCCGCATCCAGCCGTTCTCCCTAATGTGGCCTCCCCATTCCACCTGAATCAGAATATCTGCCTCCCAGTGTTCTTCCCTGATCGACAGGTCACGGAGAACCAGAGGAGGTGGCACACCCTAGATGTTGGGGAGCACTCCTAATCTATGTTGATCATACATGTGCGTTTCACAAAACATCCCAATTATTTGTGGCAATCACGGAATGTAAAAAAGGCCAGCCAGTGACAATACAGTGTATTTCAGCTTGGATAGTGAACTGTATTAAAGACTGCTGCAGAAAGTCAAATATGCTTCCCTCCCTGGGAGGGTCAGGGCACACTCAGCGAGAGCGCAGGTGTCGTCAACAGCCTTCCTCATGCAGGTCCCGATTCAGGAGATCTGCAGAGCAGCAACATGGTAGTACACAACTTTATGATGCACTGCGTGATCGTCCAGCAGGCATGAGATAATGCTGCATTGGGCAGGCCTGTGCTCAAAAGTGGGGAAACATTAACTCTGCCCACCATCCTGGGTATGGCTAGGAGTCACCTGTGACAGAACGATGTGAGCAGTGCTCGAAGGAGAACGGTGGGTTATCTGCAGTAACTGCCCTTCTTCGAGATGGGCTGCTCACATACATTCTGATCCCTCCATCCATCCCTGCTACTCGGAGTTGGTGAAAAGAAGGGACTGGAGAGGGGCAGGAGCAGGGTCACATATATAGCCATGGGATGCAGCACAGAGGGGGCATTGGCCACTGACCCTGCAGTGACAGGCTAGGGCAAAAGTCTTCTGGCCAACTGTGCGCTGCGGCATGTAGACACCTGTAACAGAATGTATGTGAGCAGCCCATCTCAAAGAAGTATGGTTACTGCAGGTAACCCACTGTTCTGGCGTCTGGAACAAGCAGCCCCAAAGGTGCCCTTCCCCTACCGAGGCCATGGTCTGGTGGCGGAGAGCTGGATCTGGCCCCATCTGCCTTGCAGCAGCAGCTGGGACTCCCTGCTGGCTGGGGATGGATCCAGCTCCCTGCCACCACTGGGTTGGTGTGGAGCCAGATCCATCCTCAGTTGCTGGAGGAAGCTGGATCCATCCCCAATGGGGAGCCCCAGGCACTGCCAGAAGCAGGCACCACCAGAAGCCCCTTGCACCAAATTTAAGAGAGCTCAAGGGATGGATCCGGCTTCCAGTGGTGGCTGGGGATGGATTCAGCTCCCCGCCACTGACTGGGGCTCCCCACATGGCAGCTGGGGTGGCGAGGAGCTGTATCTTGGGTCTGAAGATGTTAAACAATCTGATTGTGCTGTTTCCAGCAGAACTGGAAAGATAGGGAAGGAAAGCTGTGTATTCCTACCTCTCTTGGCCTTTCTGTTTTCTTTAAAAATATATATTCCGGCAAAGAAAGGATTTGCTAAAGGTGAGTTCCAGCTCAGACTCTCTTAATAAGTGGACAGCTAGCATCCTGCTGTAGTGCAGCTGGCAGTTCATCCTGGACAGAGAACCCTGGTTCACTGGGTGAAGTTTAGCAATTATTTCCTGATGTGTACATCCTGTGCAGTAATTCTCATACTCCATGTGTGTCCAGAAACTGCACAGACTGTGCGAGCACTGTCACTTTATGGTACAAATGGGCAGGGTCACCCATCTGCTGAAATGAAGCAGCCCCTTGGAAGAACCGTTGTTACAGACGTTCCAGCTTTGGAGGAGGGATGCCAAATTTAGAGATGTCATTTTTGAAAAGTTACAGATTTCTGGCTTTCCTGTTCGCTCTGTGCACTTGTGTTGCTGCTACTTTTCTTGAAATTGACTGTTTTGTTTAATAAAGGTGAATTAAGACCAGGTACCTGGATCTACAAGACCAAAAGTTAACAGATCCATCTTCTCTAACTCAGTGATTCAGAGATCTTTTGTAACATGATTTTATTTTGAGCTGCAAAGCGGTTCCATGCTAGTCAATTCTGTAGCCCCCCTCTAGTGGACAGATCTCTCTTACTTGACTGATACCTCTTTTCAGTCTCCAAAAGCAGGGTGGCTTGGGACTTTCTTGTGAATGAATAGTGCAGAATGACTTTGTATTCTACTCTGATTTTTAATTAACAGTAGCCCACATTTCCTTTTGCATGGCCCACAAAATGTTTCTCAAGCTTCCCAAGTTCAGGCTGCATCAGTGTGTGCATTTCCAGTGACAGCTCTTCCTCTGCTTTATGAATTCAGGCTCCCATAGTTGCCTTTCCAGGAGTCTCTCGTTGCCCTTTCAGAGTCGTGTCCTGATCTGGTATGATGAGCTTCTGATGCGTGGCCTTGATGCTGGTGGACTAGATCTGACTTCTACACCTTCAGCCCTTTCTCCTCTACCTACCCGTAACTCCTCTGTTGCACCATGGTCCATTCATCCAGGCCTCACTGTGACCACCTGTGCCTTGCCTGACCCACGGTCACTGTCAAAGTCTCCCCATTGCTCATATCACCCCCAAACATGTAAGCACAGTAGTGCACATTATGTGGAGGACTCCTTCATTTGGAAGCAGCTTCTGGGCCCTTTACTCCATTGCTATTCTGGTTTTGAGTCCCTTTCCTCTGTCCTCTACTCCCCAGTCGTGCCATTAGCTAGCCTGCTTGCTGCCAGGTGATGGTGCCTCCTTTCCTTTTCTCCCCTCCACTGCATGTCACCTGTGAGACTCTAGATTCCCTTGCCTTGACTTTCCAATAGTGTGGGAAGCTCCATTAGCTCCTGGGGGACTACTGGATGGCTCTGTCTCTAGGAAAGCATCTGCAGCCCCACCCTGTGAGAAGGAAGTGAAGGGAAAGGGGATGAGATCAGCACTGGGCAGTAGCCAGTCTGGAGCAAGGCCAAGGTAGGCAGGTTGTATCTCCAAATGGGTGACAAGGGATTCGCAGAAGTAGCCCTCTGCAGCGAACTGTCATTGGGAAAGCACAGAAATGGCTGTTGGCAGAAATGCTTCAAAGACAGAACCTGCACCTCTGCAATGCAAGCCTTTGGCACACTGAAGCACAGCCAAGGACAGACCAGACTGGAGAGCAGTCATCTACGCAGGCTGGAAGAGCTCTGAGAGAGGTGGGTATCAGTGGAACCCTGCATGTGGCCTCTGTGATATCTGTGACCTCATTCTTGGCAGCTACAGAACAGGGGGAGATGCCATGATGACAGCCTTGTTGGATGACCAGAATGCATCCTGTTTCTGGCCTCCAGCTCCCCAATTTCAGTGTCTGATGTGTGGAGTGGAGACCTGCTACTCAAACACCTTCATGGGCCCCTTGCAGACCCCTTCTTCTTTCTCCCTTGACCTCCAGCTCTTCTGGGCTGTGCAGCTGTTGACTGTGACCTGAAGGCTGCCTTGTTCTCCTGCAGGCAGCATTTGGGCCTTCCCGCTCCTGTTCAGTGGTCCCCTCCTCTTTCTGCACAGGGAGCTGCCAAGAATAGCCACTAGAGGGTGCCCGTTAGCTTAGGAATGCAGCTGTCTCTGCTGGGCCTCTACAGCTGGGTCAGGGGAGGAGGGGAGTGTCTCACTGTGTGGCAGAGATCTTCCTTAGTATTAAAGTGCTGCACCGGCTGCTGCAAGGTGCTGGTCACCAACATCTCTACCACTCCAAAGGGCCTCCCTTTGCATGGTTATTCTATCAGGGCCTCTGGCTGTTGGGCCCAAGGTTTATACTCTCTTTCCATCCCCTGCTCCCCATCCCTAGCTGCTGTGCCTGAGGGGAGTGTCTGTGTGAAGGGATCCTGGGCTACGTTCCCTGTGTCTGACTGCCCCAGCAACTCCGGAGGATGGGCAGAGCCCTTATTGCCTTGTGGAACCCGTGGGGAAGCAGGGCCACAGATGAGCTCTGGCTGTTCTGTAGCAGTAAGAAAGCTGGTGCTTTGCCTTTTGGCTTACCAAGGTGCTGGCAAGAGGAACAGCCTGGTTACAAATTCCCCCCTGGTAACAATTCATACTGACTCTCTGCCCCAGGAAACATAACATGCCTGCTGTATTAGCCACCAAAATGCAGCTACTTCTGGGGTGGAATATAGCAGCTGTTTTACAGCACGCTGTGTGATAGGTTAGCATGGGAAGTGACTATTAGCAATGTTGTCCCATGATGTTTGCCAGGGCACTGTGGCTAACCTGTCAGCTAGAGGTTGAAACCAGTGAGAGAAATCCACCCTCTAACTTCAGGACTGGCCTCTAGTTTGGCAGGTGGAGCTGGCTGCCAGCACAATGCCATCTGCAGGCATTTCTGCAACAGCCTGGTTGTGTTCCTCTGGGCTAAATACTGGTATTTGTGGCTGCAGTTTACTCCTATCAAAACGGAAGCTCTCTTTAAAAACTCAACCTAGCTTGCTGCAGGGCACTATTCATGGGGTTCCTTGTTGACCATTTTTGCTGCTGGTCTTTCGACGTCACCACTCTGTCTTGTCTTTGAGTTTGGGGTCTGCATGCCCAGATGTGTTGGCCATCTGTGGTCGGTGGCAGGTGCCTGGCTTCTTTATTTTTGGCTGCCCCTGTTACCAGCTTTGCCCACCAACTCGGGGTATGCTCATTTATTAAGGTTGCTTTCTCTTGGGGGAAGATGGTAATTGTATTAGTGTGCTGCTTGTGTCACTTGTGTTTCTATATAGGTGCATTTGAGCGGAGCGGGTCTATTAGCACTCTCAGCTGACCCCTTATGTGTCCCTGAACTCAGTAGGCTGGGTCACACAGCACTTCTCAGCTGCTACCCTTATATGCCCCTGGACTCAATCAGGCTGGGTCAAAACAGCACTTTTCAGCTGTCACCCTTATATGGCCCTGTAGTCAATCAGGCTACTATCCCCATCAATGAGCAAACCTTACAGGGTTATGGGCATTACAGGGATCTTTGGCTAGGTAACAGAAGCGTTGCTGCAAAGCGATATAAAGAAACCAAGACCACAAAGGAAAGGGAATGACATCTTAGAAGAGTCTGGAAACTGGCTTGATAACAAAAGGCATTTTATTGCTAGGTATCTAAAACTTGCACTAATAATAATAATTACAAAAGGAGAGAAGAATACCCCAAAATACCCAGTTACAGCATTGATAAACATACAAGGAAAGCAAAACACTCAGCTACAATATTACCTAGATTCTACTGTATCAGGCCTAGAGAGAGAGTCAAAGAGGGAGAGAGAGAAGTTGGGTGGCGGGGGAGTCTCACCTCTCTGTGTAGCAGAAAGGTTTCCAGGTTATGCAAATCAGGGTCAGAGGCTGGATGGAAACAAAGCTCCCACAGCAATCAGCAAAGAAGAGGAAAAGCCAAATCCCAGTGGAAATGATACAGCTTTAGATCCAAGCATCAGGACTCAGACACAATCCAGTCAGGGCTTGCACAGGACACACACTACTGTATCATTGGATGTGGGTAAAGGTTTTTTATAAGGACTTGTTTAAGTGGCCAATATACATTCCTGGCTGGGTGTAATGGTTCAGAGAAGCTGACAATACAGTCAGGCAGACTCAGTATTTTGGGTATCAGTTATCATGTCTGTGACTAGGGTGGTCTGATAATTGCTGAGTTTGTTCATTTTGGTGTGAGATTCCCCATCAGGCAATGCTTCCCTGCTTTTTCAATCCCAGAGTTCAGTGTGGTTCCTGTTTCTTCAGTCCCAGGGTTCAGTGCAGTTCTTGCTTTGGAGCCTGGCTCTCCATAGTCAATGCAAATGAAGCTCCATTAACTGTGCTGATGGCTTTTAGATATGGGTAGATAAGGATGTCTCCCATTTCCTACTGTTTTTGGTTTTCAGTTCAAGCAGAGGTTGGGGGACATGTAGGGGGGAGGCACAGGCTGGATGCTATGCTCTGATTCCTCAAGAACACACAGCTAACATCTAACAACCCCTTGAACCTGAGTCCAGTGACCATGTGTCTCCCCAGGCATTCAGCTTGGGGACTTGTTAGTCGGCCAGTTAGCCAGTGGTGCTGAGAGCACCAGCAAAGAGCTTCGAAACCTGGGGCAAAAGAAATACACCGAAGTCTTTGAAATTGGCCACTGGACATACACGGCCTCATGCTCTCTTCACTGTTTCAGTTGGTTCTTTTAGCACCACTCTTTGTACCAGGAAAACAGTGGGTGTTTGTGTTTAAATAAATACAGCGTTTGAGAGTGAAAGTGCATGGAAGAGGAACTTGCAGAACAAGTAAACTGAAGCCCAAGGTAGATAAGCCCTTCCAGATGCGAAATGCATGGAACATGCTTGTTAAGTTTTGCATGGAGAGACTCTAGGAGGGGAAGCTGTCTCACATGGATTGTCTCAGTGGATGCAATAATGTATTTGAGGACTCCTTCAGAATCAGAAATGGGTCACAGTATTCTCCCCATTGCCTTGCACATGTCTCTGATATGGTCCTGAAGTTGGGGCTCCAGGGCTGCATTTTCCTTCCAGTGCTACAATATGCAGAAGAGAACATGTTCTGTGTCTCTGAGCAGCTGGGATGGGGCTGAGGAGCAGGGTCAAAGTGACCCAGGGTCTCCTGGAGTGGGGAAAACACCTGCTCAACCCAGCCATGTTGGCAGTGCAGGGCTAGGAAAGGGCAGGGGTTAAAGTAAGGGGGAAGGCAGCAGAACACAGTTCTGGGGCCCCTTATTTTTGGCAGGCAGCATTCTGGTAACACTGAAAATAAAGGAAGGCACCAGAATGTGGCGTTCCAGGGGTCCCCCCAAAAATAGCACGAGCAGCTGGAATGCAGATTTCCGGTGGCTCCACCTTAACCCAGCCAGTAGAGATCTGCTGCAGGCTGGGTGTGTGTGAATCTCCCCCCTGTAGGGTGGAGCAGCTTGTATCAGGCAGCCTGCAAACAGCCTAGGTAAGGGCGTGGGAGGGCTGCTGGAGGGTGGTGGGGGTGCAGGTGTATGTGTGTAGCAGAGGTGGGTGGGAGTGGATGTGTAGCAGAGGGTTTGTTAGCTGGGGTTGTGGGGTGGCTGTTTGGTTGGGGGTGTGTGTAGCTGGGGGGGTGGGGTGGCTGTGTGTGTGTGGGGTGTAGGTGGGGGCTGGAGGCCTGGTTCTGGCCCCTGCAATGATGGGAAGGGTCCATCACAGGCAGCAGGGGCTTGGGGGAGGAGAGGATGAGACCCAATGGGGAGGGAGGGAGCAGCAGTGGGGTGAGGATTTGCCCTGGGTGGCAGGGAGCCACTGTGGAGAAGGGGGAAGTGGGTGCTGCACCATGCTCCCCTGCCCTACCTTCTCACTGCCCAGGTTGCACCCTGCCCCCCCACAGAGCCACTCTTGTTCTCCCTTCCTCTCTCCTCTCTTGCCACCCTTCTGCTATTCTCCACATGGCTTCCTTTGTCCTCTTTTGCTACCCCTGCCCTGCTCTGCTCTGCTCCGCTCCCCACGCTCACTCCTGCCACTGCACACAACTCCTGACTTCCCATGTTTTGCCACCCCTGTTCTGCTACCCCTACTACCCCACATAGCAGCATTTCCAAAACACTCTGCCATGGTTCATGAATATTCACAAGTTATTTAAGTTAATTTGAATATTCATGAGTTTTTTAATGGTGGTGTGCCTCAAAAAATTTGAAGGTATCAAGGTGTGCCATGGCAGAGAAAAGTTTGGGAACCACTGATCTATCACTTCGAGGAACAAACCCTCGCCTCTGGTGGGCTTCCAGGCTTTGGAGATGTTCAGGATCAGCTTTAGATAAAACAAATGCTGGTTTATTGATTAGGGTATGATTTTAAGTGAATATATAGAAAAATGAGCAATGACTGCAAAGAAAGGACTACTGTGGAAAGGGATCTGGGTGTCATAGTGGACCACAAGCTAAATATGAGTCAACAGTGCAACGCTGTTGCAAAAAAAGCAAACACCATCCTGGGATGTATTAACAAGAGTATTGTAAGCAAGACACGAGAAATAATTTCTTTCACTCTACTCTGTGCTGATCAGGCCTCAGTTGGAATATTGTGTCCAGTTCTGGGCACCTCATTTCAGGAGAGATGTGGACAAATTGGAGGAAGTTCAGAGAAGAGCAACATGAATGATTAGTTTGGAACACTTGATTTATGAGGGAAGATTAAAAGACCTGGGTTTGTTTAGTCTAGAAAAGAGGAGAATGAGAGTGAACATGATAACAAGTTTTCAAGCATCTAAGAGGTTATAATGAGGAAGAGGGAGAAAAACTGTTCTCCTTAACTGTCAATGATAGGACAAGAAGCAATGGACTTAAATTACAGCAAGGGAAGTTTAGATTGGACATTACAAAAAGATTCCTAACTGTCAGGGTGATTAACCACTGGAATAAGTTGCCAAGATAGGTCATGGAATCTCCATCATTGGAAGTGTTTAAGAACAGGTTAGACAAGCACCTGTCAGGGATAGTTTAAGAGGGTGCTTGGTCCTGCCATGAATGCAGGAGACTGGACTTGATGACCTCTCATGGTCCCTTCTACTCTCTGATTCTATGATTAAATCAATGAACAATTAATTTATAAAGGATTCAGAAGTGACTATAGGGAAATAAAAGGTATAAAAATCACATTCTGTTCTACTAACACTATTCCAAGTTTGTACTTTAGTCTATTCCAGGAGTTGGCAACCCCTGCACGTGTGCCAAACTTGGCACTCAGGTTGATCTCCCCTGCTTGCCCTATGCCCAACCATGACCTAGAGGTTGGGGCCACAAGAGCCACATGCAGCGGCTCCAGGTTCCCGCAGGCTGCACTTCCCTGCTTTCCCCGGTCCAGAGTGGAGGCACCAGTCTCCGACTCCAAAACAAGTTTAAGTACTGTAGGAGGAGCCTCGAGTCAGGAGTTGGGCAGGGGTGGATGTGACTCGCAGCACGGCGTGGCCTGGCTCAGAGGTTTAGCAGCCAGTGCAGTTTGGCAGCCAGCGAGGTGTGTGGAGCAGAGGCTGCTGCAGCGGCTCGCTGGGCTCACCTTGGCTGGGCTGCGGGCGTAGCATGGTGGGCAGCTTGGGGGCCAACACGGTGCAGCGTGACTCAGGGGCTGGCCTGGGGCTTGGCTGGTGCCACTGCCTGAGGTTCGGCCCAGGCCAGCCGAGCTGAGCTGTGTCAGTTGCTGTGCTGGCCCCTGAGACACCCACCGCGCCTGCTGCTGAGCTGAGCTGGCTGCTGAGCCCCAAAGCCAGGCTTGCAGGTCATTTCCACCCCTGCCCAACTCCCGATCTGAGGATCCTTCACCCACAACTTAAACTTTTTGTGGAGTTGGGGGCTGGAGCCTCCACTCTGGACTGGTGGGGAGTGGGGAAGTGCAGCCTGCAGGAGCCTGGAACCCGAGGCTATGGCTGGGAACCTGAGGTCACCTGCCCTTAGGGTCCGTAGCCCTACCTCCCAACCCGGAGTCCCTGGCTCCACCCCCATTTGGCCCCGCCCCTGACACCTGCTGAGGGTGCGGTGGCCGGGGCTGGTACGGGGGCCAACAAAGTTTGCCTACCCCTGGTCTATTCTCATTTTCTTACCCACAAGACTGACTGCTTGGATGGAATTCAGTCAGTCTGGGCCCTCCTGGCCAAGTGGGCAGGTTCAGTCTCTTGGAGTTGCTTCTAAGATCGTGCTTCTCTGGCCCAAGCCAGCAGCTTCTTTCCTGTTCCAAGAGTTTGAGTTTCCCCTTTTATCCTGCCTCAGCACCTCCCTTTCTGTGCTTCTGTGTGATTCTCTTTACTTTTACCTGAGCTGGGCAGGTAAATTTGCATGTCCTTTGTCCTGTGATTCTCCATCCTCTGAGAGGGAGTCCTGAGCATCTGAGCTATGTAGCATGCATCACAACTGCACACATGCATGATGCTGCAGATAACATGATACCATAATCACGTGGAATAGGTCATGAGCATTCATAAAGGAACCTTGCATGACATAATTGGCATCAAAACATACAGTTACAGTACAAAAGTGAACAGAAAAATCATATAGATCACGTTGACAGATGTGTATCCCATGGCACTTCCCCCTGTCACATACCCTGTAGGACTTGTCAGGTTCCTGGCCACAGAGGCACATGAGTGCAGTGCAGAGCCCCAGTGCCGGGGAGTGGTGTAGCACAGACAGATGCTCCTAGTGCCATAGTTGAGAAGATGGCGGTGTTGCTCATAGGGTTCTGCAGAACCAGAAGACATGTAGGGCAACCTTGCCCATTTGGGGTACACAATGGAACAACATGGCTTGGGGCTGGAACTGCCTCCTACGAGCTGGGTGACCTGATGCCAAGTGCCTTTAAATAATGTGCTGATGGGTGGGCAGTCCTTTGCCCACCTGCTGGTGCCTTCTAGGGGCCAGAGTCTGTGTCATCATGCACTTCCCAAAACTTGCCTCCTCTCTGCACCAGCAGCCCTGCCTACTTCACTGCCTTGCCTGTGGGTCTCCCACGCCAAGCTGTGCCTGGACAGCCCGTGGCCGAGGCACGTGTGGCACCGTTGACACATAAAATGCATGCTTAGTGATTCACCCTCACATTGGCACCTTGTTGTTAGTTTCAATACCTGTTTTAAAGACAGCTCCTGACTGTAGGAAGCACACACTGTTTCCCTTGCCCTGCTCCCTGGCATCATCAGGATTAAATCCTGGGCCTTCAGATCCTCAAGGCTGACTCCCCCACTTGTGCTGCAGGAGCAGATGCTTTTTCTGTAAAGCAGCCAGTTGGAGGTGACCTGGAGATACTTTCCCCAGGGATTACACAGCTGAGCACCAGGAATCCAGGACTGCTTATATCAGGGGTCTCAAACTCAAATCACCTCAAGGGCCTCATGAGGACTAGTACGTTAGCCCGAGGGCTGTACCACAGTCACCTTTTCATACAACCATATTGCAAATATTGGTAACAATTGTGTTGTTGTGGGCTGCAGGAAATAGCTTTAAGGGCCGCATGCGGCCTGTGGGCCATGTGTTTGAGGCCCCTGGTCTATATGGACTTCAGTCCATAGATTTTGGAAGTGTTGTGGCCTGCTCTGTGCAGTTAGATCTGATGTGATGCTTGGCTCTGCTGTAGTGTCAGTTCTGGATCCTGTTCTGAAACTCCCTCTTTCCAGGAATGCTGCTCACAAGACACCTGAACTGGAGAGCCCACTTATGCCCGTGACCCAACAATTACATCTTTGATGTAATTACAGTCTTGTGGTGGCAGCAGCACGGGGTGCCTTGACCCAGTACTTGAGGGTCTGAGTACTGGGTCCTGACCCATAGTTTGAAAACCACTGTACTAGTTGGCCATATCGGTCCCTTCTGACCTTAAAATCTATGCATCCATAAATCTTTCTTCCCTTTATTTTGTGGGAAGAGCTAGTGTCTTGAGTACATGGCCCTTAATGCTATGTCAGTGAATGCAGCCTGCAAGTCAAAGGTAAGTTATGTTGCAAAATCTGTTTGTTTGTTTAAAGGCTTACCTTTGTCAGGCTGGGTGTGAGAATGCCTTAAAGATGGTGACCACTGAAATGAGCCATGACAACATTTTAATTGATGTCCATGGGAAAGGAAGGCTGGCTGTTCTTACAGAGGCTGCCATGGCATTATCGCCAGGCAGGCCTTTTCATTTGCTGTTCAGCGGGAAACAGCTGTTAGGTTGAAACATAATAGATTAGAGAAATGAATAGAAAGTCAAAAACAGCTGCTCTGCCCCTGGAATGGCTGAGTGAGTGGCAGCTCAGGAAGCTGCCATTGAGAGGTATTCAAAAATGTACTTGATGGGAGCAATTATGTCAGACTCAGTCAGGCCAGGATTAAAAATTAGTAAAACTGATTTTGATGGTGGATGGATTTAATCACTGTTAGGTATTTGAAAGAATGACCCTGTGAGGGTGAAAGCTCCATGAACAGTCTGCTCCATTGTGGCCTTTTGCATCTGAAACTTTTACAAAAATATGAGAAATTTGGGCAGTATCCCTTGCTATTAGTGGCACTTCTTGAAGCATCTAAAATATATTTAAGTACTGACCAATTTAGTATTGGCCAAGCTAAAGAGACAGAAGTGTTTTGGTAAATACTTTTGTTCTGTATTTGGGAAAAGGCCAGATGATGAAGCATTATCATAAGGTAACACTTTTTCCATTTGACTAAGAATTCAGAGGATGTTAAGCAGCAGCTGCTAAAGACAGACATTTTTAAATCAGCAGGTCCAGACAACTTGCATTCAAGAGTTTTAAAGGAGCTGGCTGAGGAACGTTAATGTTGATTTTCAATACATCTTGGAGCACAGGGGAAGTTCCAGAGAACTGGAAGAAAATGAACATTGTGCAGTATCTAAAAAGGATAAATGGGTTGTCCCAGTTAACCCTGCTGGAAAGCTTTGGGAAGATAGAGCCTTATTTAACAAGGGCTTTGGCTAAAGTGTAGGAAT
Organism: Podocnemis expansa; assembly: GCA_007922195.1. Lineage (NCBI taxonomy): Eukaryota > Metazoa > Chordata > Testudines > Podocnemididae > Podocnemis > Podocnemis expansa. The sequence goes on from ML682045.1 coordinate 369,115, forward strand.
TACTGGGAAGAATAACTGCTGTATGCCTGTGTTGTGAGGCTGGGTGCTCCGATGGGAGAGGACGTCTGTTGGTAAGGAAGCTCCTGAAGAGGAGTAGGAGAATCCCACCTAAGCCACTGTTCTGAGTATTATCACCAGCCTGAGGGTGAGGATTGAGGCTTGATGGCCTGAGTTGGGCAGAAACTTCATCCCACCTGAGACGGAGGATGATGGCTGGGCCATAGGGTACCCTAACAATGGGTAGTCTACTTTAAGATGTCGGCCTGGTGTGTAGCACTGGAGCCACCTAAGGCAGTATTTACAAAGAACATTTGTAACAGGCCTCTGTGTGGCATCATAAAGACAGACTGCCAGAGTCGTGCAAGGGTTCAGCCCGCGAGAGGAGAGCGAAGGACAGGTGGTCCCACATCATCTGGTCCTGACCTGCAGAAAGGGGGACAGGCCAGGGTAGTGGGTCTGTGCCGCCAGTTAGTGGGTGGCTATCCAGGGGTTTCTGTCTACCCTAGAGTACTCATTGAGCGGCCTTAGGGCTCATCCCCTCCAAAAGAAAAGAGGGGGGGCTCATGCTCTGATGGGGAAAGACCAAATGAGGATTCACAGGTGGCACCCCTAGAAAAGGAACTTTGGGTGTATATTTTACACCCATTACTCCGGTTAATAGGTGGGAGCGTGTTGGGACCGGGCCAGTACCCGGTCCTTGTCTAAAGCGGAGACCAACGACCAACAGCCAGGATGAGAGGTCACAACCTCTAGGGAAGTACCTCTGCACTGGGGTGGGAGGGGGGGGAGGGTATGGCCCCAGGCCAAGAGAAACTCTCCTGTCCAAGAATGGACCCAGGCCAGAGGGATTAGAATGCCATGACTTGGACATTTCGCTGAGAAGGGCGAATCAGAATGGCATACAACTCCTATTTGGAAGGAGAGTGTTCGGGGCCCCTGAGGGGTGGAGGCCCAAGTTCTTGAGTTCCCCCTGGGGGTCCTGGGTGCTAGTGATAAGGGCCTCAGTCTCCATTGAGAAAAGGTCCTCCCTGTTGAAGGGGAGGTCAAAGATTGCCTGTTGGGAGGCCAGGGGTATCCTGGCCTCCCTAAGCCATGCCACTTGGTGAAGGGTCATGGCTGAGGCCATTGTGCGGGAGGCTGTGTCTGTTGTGTCCCAAGACAAAAGGAGAAGGTCCTGGGATGCTATCCTGCCTCATAATCCTCCCTAGTCTCCTTTGGGAGTAGATGTATAAATTTGTTCATCCACTCCCACACGTCAATCATGTATGTGCCCACCAGGGCTTGGTTGTTTGCCACCCGTAACTGGAAGGTGGAGGAGGAATATACTTTCCGCCCTAGGAGGTCTACCTCTCTTGCGTCTCTCGATGCTAGGAGGGGATCACAGGGAATTTGGCCTGGGCTTAGGGCCACCTCCACCACACCCTGAGACAGTACCAGCTGGTGGATAAGAGAGGGGAACTGTGTCCCTGGAACCTGATGCTTTAGGTCTGCTGTATCGGACACTGGGGGAATAGTGTGTCAGCCAGCCCTTCAGGGGATTGAATCTCCATCCCTGTATGGGCAGCAACACAGCACAGAAGGTCAAAATGTGCCATGAGATCTCCCGTGTACGAACATGACATGGGGTTCAAAGTTGTGGCCGGTGCCAGAGGCACCAGATCCGCTGGGAGCTCTATGGCACCATGAGGACTCAACACGGTCTTCTGCGGGGACCATTCATGCAGTTGGTACCTAAACAGTGGTGATGCCGAGAGCCTAGGACGGGGCCATTTAGACTCCCTTGAGGCACCCTCCTCCGGACTCAAAGGAGGGGAGGCCACTTGGGACTGCAATGGCGGTGTCGTAGATGGCAAGGTGATATGGTGCCGAGGAGAATGCTTAATGTTACTAGAGCTCTGACTAGGAGGCTCCCGTGCTGGTGAACTCGGGACCGAGACCAGAGAGGTGTTCGATGCCCTTTGCGGGGCCAGGCCCTGGAGGCAAAGGCTGTCTTACCCCTTCTCTTGGAGGGGGTACTGGGGAGGGTGGTGTTGGCAATAAGAGGAGTGCCTTCATTACCTCGAATGTCTCTGGTGTAGCAGGGAGCAGCACCAACTCCTTGCAGTCCCCTGGTGACTCCCCAAGAGGGGGACTGGGACCAGTGCCGGTGGCATGGTACCCAGATAGGTACTGAGCCCACCCTTCTGTGGCCCCATGATGAGCGGTGCCGGGAGGGCTCCAGTGCTGAAGAGGCACGTGGTGCTGGAGGAGACCCCGAAGCCTCAGGGGTGGGCTGCCATGACTCTTATTGTCCTAGGTTTAAAGGACGGACAGATGGAGCAGGAGGTGACCAAGTGGGCTTCACCCAGGCACCAAAGGCACTTTGCGTGGGGGTCGTCTTGTGGGAAGGCCTTGCCACAGGCAGCACAAGGTTTAAATCTTGGCATGGTGGGTGGCAGAGGAGAGCGGTGTTGCTGCTCTGACAGGTGCTCGGAAGACGAAGCACTCTTCCATGGGACGATGTCCACAAAGAGGTCCCAGTCGAGCTGCTGGCTCATAAACGAAGGAGATAGGCAGCTTGCGTGATCACAAGGAGCGGGTTATTCCACGAACTGTCGCTGGGGTGGACAAAATGGAACTGAGGAGGAGCCCGGTGGCAGACACACACATAGCCACGGGGTGGCGTGAGGGGCGGTGGCTGCCAGCCCTCTTCTGACAGGCTAGGGCAAAAAGTTTCCAACCAATCAGGCGCTGTAGCACAGATACACCTATTACTGAATGTATCCTAGCAGCGCTCCAAGAAGAACTCTATTTCTTTATCCTAGTTAACAAATTGTTAGTCAGTTTACTGCATGATTGTCTATAATTGCTGCCTTTGGTGTGAGATCTAAAGTACAGATTGAACTGGGGTCAGAGACTGGTCTCTTAGGAGTGGGAACAACCTGAAAATTTTGGTGTGAGTGGCCATTTATCCCATAATTCATTTTGCCTAGCTGACAAGACAGACAGAATGTCTGAGAGAGTGTCAGTGAGAATGTTAGTAAGTTCCAAAGGGGTAGCTTTGTCAGTCTGGTTAAGCAAAACAAGCAAGGAGTCTGGTGGCACTTCTAAGGAGTAGAAAAATTATTTATCACATGAGCTTTCATGCGAAGAGATCCTACTTTGTCAGACAGAGTGAGAATGTTAGTAATCCAGGAGTTCACGTCTGTTACCGAGCTGGTGAAATTTATAGACCGCCCTTGTTGAGGTGTCTGCCTTCTGGCTGGCACTCTCATTTGTCATCCACCAAGGAGTGTGATGCATAAAACCAGGGAATCTCAAGTAGGGCAGAGAGGCTGTTTTACCTCCATTTTTATTATAGTCATTTCTGGAATCCTGTGTGTGTTTCTGGTGCCCCAATTTGGGCAGTATGGTGATGGATTGGAGAATGTTCAGAGCAGCATCATGAGAATGAGAAAAGGATTGGAAAACCCAGCCTTATAGATTCGTGGAGCTCAGACTGTTTGGTTTAACATTGAGAAGGCCAAGGGGTGACTTGATTCCAGGCTACAAGTATCTGCAAGGGGAGCAGATATTTCCTAACGGACCCTGTAGTCTGGTAGGGACAGGTCTAACGTGATCCAGTGGCTGGAGGTTGGAGTGAGATAAATTCAGACTAGAAATAAGATATGAAATGTTGGCAGTGAGAGTAATTAACCATTGGAACAAATGTGCTGGCCATTTCTGAAATCAAGATTGGCTGTTTTTCTAAGAGATCTGTTCCAGGAATTGTTTTGCACTAGCCAGACTGGATGATCACAGTTGTCCCTTTTGGCCTTGGAATCAAGGAATCCATGGCAAAAGAGAGATTGCTGGGTGAGGGGGTATTTCCTTCCTCATGTACTGACTCCTGAAGGCCTTCTACCTCCAGCACTGGGGGAAAGTCTGGGCTGTTCCTTCTCTAGAATCCCCTCATTAAAGTGTGCTGCCCACCCTGCAGACTGCTTGGCTGACTATCTCATGTGTGACCTGAAATGGGGCCTGTCCCTCCAGCCACCAGCAGCCTGCTGTGCACTAGTGATGTACATCCTGCCCTTTCTAGTGGCTACCTTGGCTCCTGTGTGGGTCACCCCATTTAGGAAGGAATTTAGAAAACAGCCCAACTCATGCTGCTTGCTTTGCCTAGATGTTCCTCTCTCCATTGAGCTTGTATCTGGGGGCTGATTTGTTTGTGTCCTGCAGATGCCCTCACCTCTGCCTGTCCCATGCTTTCCCTGTATGTTAATAGATCCCTGTTCTTGGAGCACAATGAATGTGCTAGAGTAGTGGTTCTCAACCTTTCTAAGTATGAGGACCCTTTTTTAATGTCAAAAAATTTTGTGGACCCCCTAAATGATAATAGTTGTTATCAGGGACTGGCTACAGGTGGCGATGCTGCAGAAGGGCAGTGGAAGACCTTGCCCCCTCGTGCTCCCAAGGGATGGGGACATATGCAGGGTGTGGCTGCTCACAGCAGGCAGATACAATTCATTAGGAGAGTTTCCTGACATGCATTGTTGGTCAGCAGCAGCTGGGGCCAGATCAGGCCTGGTCCACTTGCCGCTGGCTGGCAGCAGCTAGGGCCAGTGTATTCAAGGACACCTTGCAATAACTCTGCTGACCTCCGGGGGTCCTGCCCAGGCCACAGGTTGGGACCCACTCTGCTAGAGGAAATCAGAGCTACCCTGGTGTTAGTGACTGTGAAATGCAGGTTCAGAGTTCAATGGAGAATTGAAACGTCAGTTGTTTGTACTGATTCCAACACCACTGTTTTGCTGCTTCTAGCCACATCAGTGCATCCACATGGTGTGAGCCACTATTATCTTCTACTTTACAATTCTGGCTCCAAGCCCTTTAATAATGTGCTTTGTTACACCCTGTTCTAACTAGACTCTAAAGACACTGTGTATTGTGTTCACTGGTCGGGGTCAAACCAAGTTCCTTACTTTTTACTGTGCCAGTGGTCAGAAGTTTAAGTGAGTTCCTCCATTTTATAAGATGAGGCCCTGAGTCCTGATCCCTTCATCAGAGGCTGAAATGTTCTTCTGTATCCAGAGGCATCGCTGGCCCAGGGAGGGACCCGGGGCATGGGCCCAGGCCCCTTCCCCTGTCCAGGGACAGGGCCAGAAGTCGCCACGTAAACATACCGGAGAGCTCTACACCAACTGCACAGCACCAGATCAGAGTGGACTCAGCTAACACGATCGGCGTAACGCCCACCAAGGCGCTCTTTGCGGACAAGGCCGAGGCCGTCCCACAAGCAGAAAGTTACGCGCTGCTGGGGAGATTCACCAACAGCGGTTGCGCTAGAAGGGGGTGGCCCCGCCGTTCTAATTGAACCGATTTACGCCAGTGGCGTATGCCCACCCACGGTATTCACCAACGGAGTTTGGATGAACTCTGCCGCATCCCTGCCGCTCCGTGAGGGGGAAAGGGGTGAGCTACGCCGTTTGAGCATCATGGCCGAGACTCACCGGCCGATGAAGTTCTCGAGCACTGAGCTCTTGCCAGCACTCTGGCTGCCCACCACAGCGATCTGTGGCAGGTCGAGGTGGCAGCTCTGACCAATGGAACTGAACGTGTCCTGCAGCTTGTTCACCAGCGGGATCAGCTCCTTCGTCCCCGGCTGGTGACGGGGCTGCCGCTGCCACAGGCAGCCGGGCCCCGCATTCCACATCGCGGCTGCGGGAGGCCAGGCCCCAGATCCCTGGCCGGGGACGGGGCTGCTGCGGCCGCCCATGGCTGGGCCCTGGATCTCTGGCCTGATTGGGTGCCCCTTGTGCCCAGCACCTGTCTGTATCTAGAGAGAGAGGGGGGTTTGTCTTTCCATTTGAACTTTTCACTTTAGGTTGAGTAGGTCTAATGCACAGCTCTGTGGCTCCAGAAGAACTTTTCCTCTGCGTCTGCTAGCAGAAGGTTAATCCTTTGGAGAGAGGGAGAGGAAATTTGGAAAACTACACTTAGAAATTAGGCATGGCTGGGCTGTTCTTCATCTGGGTCGTGACCCAAAGCAATCTCACTTCTTCCTGATGAGAAGATAAACCAAGTATAGTCCAAGAAGACTTGAATCCTGCATCTGGGAAACCACTTTCCCATGCAAGGGAACTTATTGCTTGAGACATATACATGAATCAGCAGTTTAAGAGAATGGTGTGAATACAGTGCAGCATGGTTTCCCCAGTGGAAGAAGCAGGGAAAAAGCTATTTTCACTGAAAATGGGTTTAGAATGTACCTATATTCAGGGTTTGAGACTGTGGGGGTGGGGTGGGGGGAAAACTGCTGAGCCCAGCTTGGCAGAAGTCTTCAGTCAGGAGAAGAGGAATGGGAATCAGGGGTAAAATCACAGAAATTAGCAGGAAGGGGTCAGATTTAGTGCATGAGACTACCTCAACTTTTTAAAAAAACTGACTATATTTCAAGTCAACAGTATCCCTTTAAATATGCTAAGTATCTGTCTCTGTGACATTAGGCTGTTCCTGTCTTTAACGCACAAGAAGCTGAAAATTAACTAAAGATGGCAGAGTCCAGAAGATAGCCTTGAATCTCTCAAAATCTGGGGTTATAACAGAGTGGAATGAGGCAGGGGCAGGCAGGCTTGTGCCAAAACTATTGGAATTCTGGAGTGCCTTAGGAGGGTAAAGCATCATCCCACCACCAGGAGTGCTGTGCGGTGGTGCAGATGTTTTCTGTAGGTGGATAGGCTGTCCTTGGTCATGCTGATGTAGGTTATTAGGAGAAGTAGGGTCTCAATACACTTGTTACCCAGGCGGTGTTTGTAGCTCCCTCCTTTTGGATGGTGACAACACCCCAACTCTGGATTGCTTGCAGATCTGAACCTCTGCAGGGAAAATAGTGCCTTCAAAATCCTGCAGCCTTTGCTATGTAGCTTCTTTGCTGCCCCCCCCCAAGATGGATTCAGGGGCTGGGCCTGAGGCCTGATCCGTTGGGGGGGACAGGGAGGGCTGAGCTGTCCCCTGGGTTCCCCAGGCAGGGCTGGATAGGGCTCCTGCCACCACCAGCCTGTGGCCCAGCCCCAAGTTGCTGGCATGGCGTGTGGGGCTATTGTCCTGGGCCCTGCTGTTTGGTTGGCCCCGTGCTACCTCCAGCCGCCTTCAGTCCCTGTCTAGAGCTGGGGGCGGGGGGGAGGGCTTGGGACCACGGGCCAAAGGCTGCACTCTCTTCCTTCCCCCCTCCCTGTGCTGCTCTATGCTCTCTGAGAGCAGCAGTGGCCTGCCCCACCCTCAGCCAGTTTGTCCCAGGGGGTGGGGTGGGCCCACAAGAATGCTATTGCATGGAGAGCAGGGCAAAGAGGGAAGGGCGGCCTGTGGCCCTAGCCCCTCTCCAGCACCATGCAGGGGGCGGACAGAGGTGCTGAATGGTGCACCGAAACAGTGGCCTGGGGTGGGGCCCCTATGTTCTAGCCCTGCAGACCCTCAGCAAGGCCCCCCTCCCTGGGGAACATGGGGGGGGGGTAAGAACCCCTCCAGTGCTGTGCGGGGGGGGGGGGGCAATCCCCTAGTAGGGAGGGGGACCCCACATAGGCCTATTGGCCTTGGCCCCCCCAGCCCCCACGGGACAGCCCCGGGAGGGGGTCACATCTGTCTGGTGATACCTGAGCCCTGGATCCTGGGCCCCAGCAGGGACTGTACAGGGCAGGCGGGGGCTGGGTCCCGGCAGGAGCCTCATTGGTCCAGATGTGGCCAGGCCCTGGATCCTGGGCCCTGATGGGAGGCTGCAATGGGCCAGCCATGGCCAGTTCCTGGGCCAGGGTGGGTGCTGCATCATACTGAGCCAGCGATGTCCGGCCCTGGGGTCCCCAGGCCCCAGCGGGAGGCCATATGAGGCTGGCGGCAGCCGCCAGGTCTTGGGCCCAGGCCGGAGGCTGCATCGGGCTGGTGGTGGCTGTGCCCCAGCGGCCGGGCCCTGGGTCTCCATGAGACCTGGGGCACTGGCGCTGGGACTCGGTGCACAAGCCAATGTGCCCAGCATCAGCAACGCCGCTGGTGGTTTCTCTTTTCCATTGCAGTTAGCAACAAGTAAAATAACAAATGGCCACTTGAATATACCATCCACAAACCTTCTATCACACTCCATCCTGACATTGAGACTGTTGTGATTGCATGGTGAAGCACTCAATAGTCAAGGCCTGACAGAACTCTTCACTGGCTTGACCGGAACTCTGCCTCTTGTGGACGAGCATTATAATACAGTCCAGCATTGTCCTGGGGATCTGAATGTGACAGACTGACAAACATCAGCAATTCAAGTAAACTGTATTGAGCTAAGGGGCACCTTATGGAATTAGTTTAACACCTCTGGGGCAGGTTGTAGTCAAATGCAGCATCTTGGGGTGCTAATGAGCTTTCTCAGACTTTGAAGGTCACTGGAGAGAGGTCACTATGGATTTTCCATAGTCCATGTAGAGAAGATCTGGGGTTAAAAGCCTAGGTTCTAAGCTGCTTCCGAGCCTTCTTTCTGTCCCAGCAAACAAACAGGACCTCTGGTTCATGGTTGGCTCCAGTCCTGTGGGGAAGGACTTGTCCTACAGTGGCGCTGGGATACTGGGAGTCTGTTCTGAGCAGAAACACTGAGGAATCTGTAAGCACCAAAAGCCCCTAGGTTGGGGTGATGCCTGGTAAACTAGTTAGTGTGTGCGTTGCTTCTTTTATTATGTTTAATGTTTTCTTGGTGATGCTGTGTACATTAAAAATGTGGGCTTGCCTAAAAAGAGTTTCATGGGAACATCTGTTAGCACCAATCACTCTATCCATCTCTGAAGACAAAGCAAGGAGGCCTGCTTTGATAGGTTCTCTTTGCTGGGAAATGCACAGTAGAACTGGGCAGCTTGGAAGTGCCCTGCTCAGCAGGGAAGGAGGCACTGGTCCCTTTCTGACAGGGAGTGGCTGAAGAGTAGAAGTTGAGAGCTAACACCTTCGCTGGACCATTGAGGGAAAACACAGGTGCAGGTGCTCTGAGCTGTGACACTTGTCTGTTCCAGGGGGATCTTACATAAGCGCTCTGCTCTGTATGTTTGCACCCTGATCAATGTGCCGTCTCTTCCCTGTGTCCTTGCTTGATACTTCTTATGTTAGAACCAGAAAGCTGTCCCTGAGGGGTGGTCCTAGGGGGAGCATCAGCAACTGAATAACCTGACACTGACAGAACAATGATGTGATGCAGAGTCCTTACCCTGGAGGGTCTTGCCTTTGAATGGCATCAGCCTAGACCATTATGTGGGCTCCAGTACAGGAACCAGCTTTGGGCGGGGACCAAGACAAATCACCTGACAAGGGGCTTGAAACCATGGAGGAGGGGGAGTCACCTGATGGGTGGGGGTGATGGGTGACTCTGGAACTTTATCCAACAGGAGGCCGGAGCAAGATGATCACACTGGACAGGGGTTGAGGGGGATGTAGAAGAATCCTAGGCTCCCTGGAGGACACCGAGGCTGTAGGACTCTTGAGGGGCAAGGAGATGGAAGCCAGCTTCTTTCATGCAGGTTTTTGATGATTTCTGTAGCTTTGTATCTCTTGTGCCTTTCCAGTGAGTGAGGGTAGTTGAGAAGTTACTTGGCACAGCCTGTGTGGCCCATGCCAGCCTTGTGCAGGCAGGAAAGAGTTCTCCAGAGGGGGCTTGGCTGAATGACACTGGGACAACATTTGTCCTGGATTCTCTGAGGCTCAGGAGCAGCACCAGCCTCTTCACAGTGGGGGGTCAGGGGGGAGCTGAGGTGGGCTTTAGCCCTCAACAGCATGAGACCTCCCCCCCCCCCCCCGGCACCTCCTTTGGCCGGGCCAGTGAGGCCATGGTAAGAGCTGATCGGGGATTCCGGGCCATTGTTGAAGTGCCAGACTCTCCATTGGATCTGGACAGCATGCTCCAGGGACATGGACTTGGGGGCTGCTCTTGGGGCTCCCTGGCTTTTTTCCTGTGGCAAGTGAAAAGTCTGGGACGCACCACAGTGGCAAGGGATCTCTTGTCGTTCTTACCATTGCCCAGCTGGTGGTAGTGGTATCAGGAGGAAGAAAAGGGGTGGGGGTGAGGCTCTTGTGTTTTGCATTTTGAAAAGACCATTGCCCTGGTGCAGTGGTTTTCAAACCACAGGTTGGGACCTAGTACTGGGTCACAGCACGCTACTGGGTCGCAGACCCCCAGGTACTGGGTTGTGGCCTGTCTCTGCTGTGTACCTGGGAACCTGCTTCCAGGCACACCACGGAAAGAAGCTGCCTGGACCAGTCCCTCTCTATGGCATATTTGGGGACCTCTGCCTCAGCTGAAAGAGGCCACCCAGAATGGCTCCTTTCAGTGGTGACTGGGGTTAATCATGGAAAGACATGCTCTTGGCTTCTTTCAGCCATATGCCTGAGGACCCCTTGCTAGCCATGGCTGCCATTTTTTTTTGCCAGCAGATGGGACCTTTGCACTGCTGGGGACTGGGGAGCAGTCAGGAAAGTAGGCAACCCCTGGTCCAGGGCAAGGTCAAGGGCATAAATGAACTGGGTTCCCCAAAAAGGTTTGAAAACTAGTGTCCTGGAGCACATGGGATCCAAAGTTTGGATCTATTAAATATCCACCAATGGGAGCTCAGAGTGGTTGTAACAGACACAGTCATGTTTTCTCGCAGGCAGAGGGTTAGCATAAGATCTGTGCAGCTCTTGCATCCCTGCATTGTGGATCAGGCAGCACACAGAGAATAAAGATACTGTTCAGTATGTGCATTTACTGTTCTTGTTCAGCAGTTTGGTTGCATGTCCTCTGACCTGCTGACTGAATGTGGTTCAGTCTTAAGTTGGTATTCACTGACTTCTGGGTTCTTCCCTTTGATTTTTAACTTAGTTTGAATGAATTTCCTTGTACTGATTAAAAGAAGAGACAGAAAAAGGCATTGTTGTGATGCTCTTTAAAAAAAAAAAAAAAAAAAAAAAAAAGGAGAGAAAATTACTGTGCAGGCACAAAGTTGTCTTTTAAAATCTTAAAACTCAGTCAAATGGAGCCAGATTTTCCCCAGACCTTTGGATGTCACAGGTGACTGGTCTGACCTAAAACCTGTCGTCTTGATATCTTTCAGGGGCCGATTACTATGGGGATTCTACAAGGCTGAATTGCCTCATTCCAATGAAATGTTCTGTCTTTATGTAAAATTAAGAGTTGTTTTGCATTTAGTATCTTTATGCTGTGCAGAATAATTTATGCCTGAAGATTTTAAAAGCCTGGCAGACACCTGGAATCCCTTTCTTAACCGAACATTTTGCTTTTTCCACTACTTTGAAAATGTATCCTTTTGTCTTCCTTCTGCATGGTGGGAAATAAAAAGAACACTCACATGCAGCCCCAACATTGTAAAGCAGATTACTGTTGTCTGGTGCTTCCGTGAGTCCAGGCTGTAGGCTTGTCTGGCAAATTCAAGTCTGGTATCCAAGTAGCAGGAGATGCCATTTATGCTCATAGTTTAAACAGTTTAGTAGTTGGTGTGTCTTGAGGGTAGTTTAAAAGATAGACACTTGCACTAGGTGGGATGTCAGTTTCAGCATTGTCCTGCTACAACAGGAAAGGAATATGAAGCAAATTAGTGCTGAACAGCTGATGGGAACATTAACTCTTCCCCATCTTCCTTAAAATTCCTGTTCTGAACAAATTGCAGACCCCTTTGTGTAACAAATTGTTTAATTCCAGGAAAGGGGGAAGTACATTTTCCAGGCTGTATGTGGTGTCTTTACATACAGTCTGTGCTCCTTTGTGCTGGTGGATTCCTCAGTGAGGTAACATTATTTGTTGTGACTTGGAGTTTCTTTCCCTGAATGATACTGATTTTTGAATGTTTTGTCCACTTACGTGCAAAGGTGGAGGAGAATGGCACCTCTGTGGCAGAGATAGGAACTGAGGGCTATGGATCCTGAGATTTGTTTTGCAAAAGGATGGAGCTTGTACTGTTTCAGTGTTTGGAATGGAAGGTGCACTTCCTCTCTGTGGCTGGTTGAAGAGAAGCCATGTCTGGTGATGAAAATGTTTTGTTTCCTCTTTTTTCCCCTTCATTCACTGTCATTTGAAGCCTTCATCTATGCTCTCTTTCCCTTGCCCCTCCCCTGCCCACTTGTCTCTGTGCCTTGGAAAGGGAGAAGGCCCTGTGCTTTGCTCTTTCCTCACCAGACCTATTGGAGTGTGGATGCTCTTGCAATGTTACTCCTGACGTTAAAAAATGATGCCCTTTTCCAGCCTGAATTTGTCTAGCTTCCACTTCTAGCCATTGCATTGTGTTACAGAGTCCACTGTTAAATATTCGTTCCACAGATAGGTACTTAACAGATTGTAATTGTCGCCACTCAATCTTCTCTTTGTTAAGTCACTTGTTTTGACCTTTTGGAGTCTATCACCCATAAGCCAGGTTTTCTAATCCTTTAATCATTCTCATGGCTCCTCTGAATGTTTCCAATTTATCCATATCCTCTTTGAACTGTGGGCACCAGAGGGTAAAATAACTTGTCTGCTCTTACTCAAGGTTCCCGTGTTTATGCATTCCAGGATTGCAGTGTTTATTTTTGGCCACTGCATCCCACCCATCTTCTTTCCTCATGTTTTCTGAGTGTGTTTTGTGGTATGAAACAGCAGCAGGTGACTTCAAATTATGTATACAGTTATCATGGATCTTAATTTAAGTTAATGCAGGAAGTTTTTATGTTTGAATGCCAAGTTCCATTGAAAACCAGATGTTACATCTGGTGCATGTCCCAGTAATGAAGAATGGCCTCTGTTGGTTAGTCGTGCAGCAGTGAAAAACCTCTTTGCTAACTTTCTTTAGAATGGGGGGAGATAATGTCTTGTAGTGGATCAGCTTCTGGGGTTGCAAGACACAAGCTTTAGAGCAGGGGGTCTCAAACACGCGGCCCACTGGCCGCGTGTGGCCCCAAAAGCTATTTCCTGTGGCCCACAATGACACAATCATTACCAATATTTGCAATATCATTGTATGAAAAGCTTTCAGTTGGTGTGGCCCTCAGGCTACTGTATGAATCCTCATGTGGCCCTCACTAGTCCTCATGTGGCCCTCATGGTGATTTGAGTTTGAGACCCCTGCTTTAGAGCTTGCTCAGTGCCCCTCTGTGGGGCTGGCCAATACACTTCTAGTCGAACACTTCGAAGACATGGTAGCATATTGACCCCAATTGAAAAAAGCAGCTGCTGAGTTAGAGAAAAGCTGACGGGAGAAGATGTGGCTCTTGCTTTCTTATTCACCTGGGGGAATTGCTGACCCAGAAATGAAGGTGAGCAGCTGGCCATGGAGATGCAGAGTGGTAGGAAAGTTGAACTTGGGGGTCCTGTGTATGGGGAGGGAGTGGAGGGGAAGGTCAGGAGGGAAGAAACAGAAGTAGAAGCCTCTGGGGACTTTGGAAGGAAGGCTGTTGCTCTACAGAGGTTGAGAACAGAAGGAAACCACTGAGCCAAGCAGGAGAATGCAAAGAGTCAGACACTGGCTTTGGATTAGGGAAGTCTGCCTTGGGTTCAGTCATAAAGGAAGCCACTAGTATCAGAACGATGACAGCTGTCACCTGACAATTGTCTGTTAGGGTTCGTGAATCATCATTTACAGCAGTTTCTCACGGTATTGCCCAAGTATTAGGTGGTGTACTGATATTAGAATCTGTCCTAGACTGGGGTGTTGATAGAGGAGGTTTTGGAACAAATTGATAAATTGAACAGTAATAAGTCCCCAGCACCAGATGGGATTTACCCAAGGGTTCTGAAGGAGCTTGTATGTCAAACTGCAGATATACTAATAATTGTGGTCTAGCTCCAGAGGGCAGCTGTGTTAGTCTACTTGAGTAGAACAAAAAAGGAATCCTGTGGCACTTAAAGAGAACAAATTTATTTATCTCATGCGCTTTCATGGGAGAAAATCCATCTTCAAAGTATCTGATGAAGTGGGATTTTCTCCCACAAAAGCTCATGCAATAAATAAATTTCTTAGTCTTTAAGTACCACAGGGCTCCTTGTTTGTTTTAAATGTGTCTGTAGCCTATCACTTAATTTAGCTTCTATACAAGATGACTGGAAGGTAGTTAATATGAGACTGTTTTTAAACATAAAGATTCTTAAGGTGAATCTTGCAATTCCAGACCAGGAAGCCTAACTTCGGTATTAAGGAAATAGGTTGAAACTGTAGAAGAGAACAGAATTGTCAGTCACATGGAGGAACAGTTTTGTTGGGGAATAATCAACACTTCTTTTGTCAAGGAAAATCTAATGAGAGGGTCATGAAGCATGGGTCAAGAGTGATGCAGTGGATATAGTGCATTGGGATTTAAGAAAAGCATTGACACAGTCTCTCATCAAAGGATCTTAAGCAAAGTAAGGGGTCATGTGATAAGAAGGAAGGACTTCTCCTAGATCAGTAACTAGTCATAAGATAGGAAACAAAGGGTAGGAATCAGAGCCGTCCTTAAGGGGGGCGAAAAGGGGCAACCGCCCTAGGCCTCACGTTTTGGGGGGCCTCGCGCTTTTGAGGGTCCCACACAACCGGCGAGAGTAAGGGAACAGGGACCTTCTGAGGAGCTAGCCTGCCCAGGGAGCAGCTCCAGCTGGTCAGGGAACGGGGAAGGGAATTGGGACAGGCAGCGTTTGGTTACAGGAACTCTTGACTTAAGTAGCCACCTTCCCACAACTGCTCCTTGAGGGGAAGAGAAAGGGCAAGTGTTGAGATAAAACTTACGGAGCCAGCCTCAGTCAAGCAAACAGTGACAAAATCAGTAGAATGTCACATCCCCAACCTTTACAAATCAGGACCTTCTCTTTGAATTTACATCAGCATCTCTAGAAAGCGTTTGAGATATTAAGGAACTTTTTTCCTTCTACACTTAACAAAAGTTTTCAGTCTTTAGGGATGTCTTTTTGAGCAAATTTCTACCTGAGAAAGAAGACCCCAGGCTAGCACTTATATGGAAATACTAGGTTTTTAGGGTTAATGGCCATCAATCAACACATTAAAGAAGTTTTTTGTCCTTCCTTCTGCACTGTAAGTATGCCCCATTGATTGCAGTCAGATGACCAGTTCCAAAGCATGGCAAAGAGAAAAGCAGCTGTGGCCGTGTGGGTCTAGTTTAGCGAAACAAACAAGGAATCCCTGATGTAGAACAAACAAGGAGTCTTGTGGCACTTTTACAAGCTAACAAATAAGTTTTTAAAATCTTTAAAAGTGCCACAAGCCTCCTTGTTTGTTTTACATCAGGGTATCTGAGAGGAGGCCATAGGTCCCTTGTTTCTTCCTCTCATTCTCAAACAGTACCTTAGTTTTATTACTTAGATCACCTGCAAAGCAATGAGGAATGGATGAATACATATATTAAAATAAGATGGGAAAGGAGAGAGTCAGGCAGCATAAAGGAAATAACATACATTAGACAATTGGAATCCAGTGCTTTAAGGTGAGAGAGGACCTGGATTTATTTCTTGATATTATCCAAAAATAGCATCTCTCTCTCTCTCTGAATTTTCAATTTAACAAAAACTTGATCTAAGAAAAATTATTAAACTTGTAAATTTGTGTGTCCATCTTGAACAGAAAACCAGAACCACAAAGAGGCGTACCTCCAGATGCTCCTGTCCACTTGGCTGTGAGGTTGATGAACTATCAGCATGACACATTCAGTATTGCCTACCCTAAACATCAAAAATAGTCACAAGTCTGGCTTAACTATATCATTAAAACTCACTTAAAAATAAAAAGATGTTTAAAGAAATAATAAATGAGGGGGAGCTATTTTCTTTGACTTCTGGGTTTTGAGCCTTTAGGATAAAGTCAGGTCATGTTTTTCTGCTTCTCTCTGCAACGTTTTAGCCTGAGGACTAGACATTTATGATCTTATTAAAGAGAAATTATGACACTGTCCAGTGTTCCCTCTAAGCTGATGATGCAGCTGAACAAGTTATGGGTGCACTTGGGGAGCCAGCAGGCAGCAGGGAAGAAGCCTGTTGGGGCCTGGAGAACCAGCGGGGAACATGCTCAGCTGCATCATCAGCTTAGAGCAGTGGTTCCCAAACTTTTTCAGGCTGGGGACCGCTTTGTAACAAAAAAAAAGTCTTTGCAGACACCCCCCAGCTGACTATGTAATCTGGCCTGCATGGGCAGACTCTGGCCCATACCAGTGGGACAGCTGGTGAGCAGCACTGCCACCAGCATTGCCCGCACCACTGGGGAGCTGAGCCGCGGCAGCAGTGGTCCCCGGCCCTTGCCCCTGCTGGGGAGCTGCTGTGGCTCCATTCCTCTGCTAGGATACAGCCACAGACAGGGAAAGGCAGCCCTGGCAGTCAGCATCAGGTCTGTAGCTGGATTTCTGGCCCCGGGGAGGGAGAGGCTCTGCAGACCCCCTGCGATGTGTCTGTGGACCTCTGTGGGTCCCCGGACCACAAGTTGAGAACCGCTGGTTTAAAGGGCACATTGCCTGCAAAGTTTAAAATGGGGTGGCCCCCGCACCAACTGATTTGCCCTGGGCCCCGCTCCTCCCTAGGGACAGCCCTGGTAGGAATAAAAGGTCAGTTTTCAGAATGGAGAGAGTTAAATAGTGGTGTCTCCCAAGGAGTCTTTACTTGGGCCAATATATTCATAAATGGTCTGAAAGGGTGTGGGGGAAGAAATATGGAGGTGACAGTTTGCAGATAGTACAGAATTACTCAAGATAGTTAAGTCCAAAGCAGATTGTGAAAACTTACAAAGGGATCTCACAAAACTAGTTGATTGGGCAAGAAAATGGCTAATGAAATTCAATGTTTATAAATGCAAACGTCTACATATTGGAAAACATAATTCCAAATATACATATGTCAGGTAGGCTTAGAAGCTGAGGGGGGCAACTAATCTGCATGGGTTTTGTATTTGCATGAACACAAAGAACATATATTAGTGTAGCCACATTATAGGTGCAGGGCAATATGGGTAATGGTATTTGGGTTTATTTGATCACAAATCTGTCAATATTTGTAATTCTACTGAAGGGAAACATGAAATACTGCTTTTTGTGATATGCTACTCTCTTGATTGTTCAAAATTTGTTTGGTTAGTTAAAGGGTAAAAGCTACCCTTAGCAAAGAAACTTCTAAGAGAGTCCACTGCCTGTTTCAGCCTGTAAAAGTAAAAACGGGTGGGGGTTGCATAGCTTGAGGCATTTGCCTCACCCCCTGGTCCCACTGTCAAATGGTAGATTTGGCTGGGCTTCTTATGAGGCCTTTCTTTGCTATTTTAATGGAAGAAGCTGTTTGCAGCTACTTGAGGTTTAAAAGCTGAAATCACTGAGAGAAGCAAACCCTCTCAGCTGAAATCACTGAGAGAGGAAAATCCTCTCTCTGAGCTGAATCACTGAAGAGAAGCAACAGATGGAGTAAGTGACAGTGGGTGGAGCTTGCAGACAACAGGCGGAGCCAGTGGACAGTGAGAGCAGCCAGCAGTGGGATGGATGGTGTGAGTGACCAGTGGGTGGAGCCGGCGGACAGCAGGCAGAGCTAGCGGCTGGTGAGAGTGGCCAGCGGTGGGTTGGATGGCATGAGTGACCTGTGGGCAGAGGCGGTGGACAGCAGGCAGAGCCAGCTGACGGTGAGAGCAGAGCGTGAGTGACCAGTGGGGGTGGAGCCAGCAGACAGCAGGAGGAGCCAAGGGATGATAATAGTGGAGAGAGTGAGTGACCAGTGGTTGGTGCCAGTGGACAGCTGGCGTGAAAGGCACACCCTATATACCCTGGGATTTGTTGGGAGCCTGTTTAGCACTGATTCTCCTGATCTCTGCCAGTTTTGCTGTTGAGTTTTGTATGTTCTGTTATGCGGTGTAGGTTGTTGGGAAGCTTGCTCTGCACTGATTTTCCATATCAGTGCTGATTTTTGTTATTGGGCCTTTTACGTTCTGTTTTATTACTATTAAAATTTCTGTATACTACACTCAGACTCGTGCTTGCGAGCAAGGAAGCATTACCCCTTTGGAGTGCCCAGGGAATAGTGCATGTTTTCCCAGAAAACTGGGGTGGGGGCTTGAGCCAGTTGGTGGTGTAACATTATTTGGAAACCTCTAGATATAGAACCCGATTCTTGTTCCGCCATCTCACCCTAGCAAAAGGGTTACACATATAAAATAATGGGGTCTAAATTAGATGTTACCACTAAAAAAAGTGAAATTTCAGCTAAGAACGATTATGAAGGAAGTTGATTATAAGAAAGTAAAAATCATAATATAGACCTCGACAAATCTGTTTCTGGTTGCTGTGGTGACCAGTTTTAGTAGCCTGTCACCTAGCTTCACTGCAGAAATGTAATGGAGAAGCACCTTCTGGCGATTAAAAAGTAAAATTGCTGGCACCTAGCTGTGATCCAGTTTTGTCCATCCTATCATAATAATATAAATCCATGGTATGCCCATGCTTTGAATGCTGTGTGCTGTTCTGTTTGCTTCATTTAAAAGAAGATACTTTAGAAATAGAAAAAGACACAGAAGGGCAACAAAAAATTATTAGAGATATAGGACTGTTCATCTTAGAAAAGGTTCAGAGGGGTAGCTATGTTAGTGTGTTTTCAGCAAACAGGAAAGAGTTCTGTGGCACCTTAGAAACTAACAAAAAATTTAAGAAGTGGGTTTCAGCCCATGAAGCTTATGCCCCAGTTTTTTATGTTCGTCTCTATAAGGTTCCACAGGACTCCTCGTCATCTTAGAAAAGAGGCAACCGAGGCTTGGGGAGAGGATATGATAGAAATCTTTAAAGTCATGACTGGTGTGTGGAGAAAGTACATAAGGAAGTGTTGTTTATTCTTTTACATAACACAAGAAGCAGGGGTCACCCAATGTTAATTCATAGGCAGCAGGTTCAAAACAAACATAAGGAAGTATTTCTTTAAACAGAGCACAGTGAACATGTGGAACTGGTTGCCAGGGGACGTTGCGAAGGCCAAAAATACTAACTGGATTATGAGAAGAATGAGATAAATTGATGGAGGATACACTCATCAATGGCAACTAGCCAAGATGGTCTGAGATACAGTCTTGTGCTCTCAGTGTCCCTAAGTGTCTGACAGCCAGATTCTGGGAGTGACTGATGGGATGGAAAACTTGGTCCATGTGCCCTGTTCTGTTCATTCCCCTGGAAGCACCTGGCATTGGCCAATGTCAGAAGACAGGATTCTGGGCTAGATTGACCATTGGTCTGACCCATTATGGCCACCATTACCTTCTTATGTACAAACCTAGAAGAAGGCAGCATCCCACCCCAAAAGCTCACAAACTGAGCAACAGAACAGTCAGCCAGACAGGTATAGGTGAGAGATGGAACGATGGCCTGGGTGTGGGCCTACCTGAGTGCAGACCATGGTGAAAGAGTGGCTGGGCTGGTGGAAGGAGGAAGGGACATTGACCTGGTGGTTGAGTGACGATATGAAAAGGAAGCTGAATGGGTTGGCAGGTGTTTGTGATCATGCAGGTTAGGATGGGGGCTGAGAGCTTCTCAGATTAATGAGAGGGGAAGACTACTGGCTGGCCATGCTGGATGAAAATAGAGTCTTATAGACAGTTATAGGAAGGGGCTTATAGGGACAGGAGGGGGATAGCCAACACCCCCACATGGCAGAACAGGGGACCAAGGTCCCATCACTTTTTTCTTGTCTTAAGGGTGAATGATTGGAGGCAGGAGGTGGAGAGTAGTGAGTGGTAGGCAGTGTCTCAGGGGAAGGGGTGGGGCAAAAGTGGGGCCTTGGGGAGGGGGTTTGGGGTGAAGCATGTGCAACATGTGGTTAGGGACACGGAGACGGGTGGGTTGGGGGGGACATGGGCAGGGCCATGGTCCGAATGCCAGTGACCTCCGTATTCTAAAGATGTTCCGGTGCTCCTCAGCCCCCTTACAGCAAGTGTCACAGGAGAAAGCAGGTGGCCTGATAAGCACTGTTCCCTCTAAGCTGTGCATGTGTGCGCGCGCACACAGGTCATGAAACCTGCGCACACAAAAAAATAAGGTGTGCACAAAAAAATTCAATAGTGGTAATATTGGTGCTCACAAAGAAATGTTTTTGTGCACATAAAGAAATTGTTTGCGCACACAGTCTATGAGTAATTAGAGGGAACAATGCTGATAATTCTTCCCTCTTTGGAGAGTGTGTGTCTTATGAAAAGTAAAATGTGTGTGTGTCTCCATCCATAAACAGCTGCTTTGTGACACAAGTGAGTACATCTATTCTTGTGGAGTTGGAAAGTTTTTTTTTTCTGGGAGTTGAACAGCTAGGTTTGTATAAGATGGGCCCTGGGGGCTTTCTCTGGTGGTTCTTCGAGTCCTTAGCTTTGTTTGCTGTAGTTTCAGATGAGCTCCCCCTGCCCCAAATGGGCTGTTTGAATGCTACAGAAATACCCAAGCTGGCAAGCTGGGTTGGAAAGAAAGTGCTGATATTAGCCAGCAAACTGCTGCAGATGCAGACTCTGCTCATGTTGAGACAAAACGTGACCCCTCCCTGTACCTTATCCACCTCACCAGGCGGGTCTCAGGGCACGGTGTATGTAGATGTGGTATGCCTCCTGAGGGCATGGGAACTGGGAGGGGAGGTGGTGGAGGACTTCATTACTGGTAGAGACCAGGAAAAACTCAGCCAAATTCTACGCTTTGCGTTGGGGTGAAATTCCAGTTATGCCTGTCCACATCAGTAGTCTTTGGTCTGTTATCCCAGAGTAGATTTGGCTTAGCCAAACTGGAATCCATATTGGGAATGAGAAGTAAACACACCTGGAGATGTCGTTTAATTTCTGTGATGACACTCAGAAAATCACTCGGCCAGAGGCGGCCTTAAGGAATTGGGGGCCCTAGGCGAAGGCCCATTGTGGGGCCCCCTAAAGGGCCCACTATTGGCCCCCACTGCTACCCTGCCCTGGTCCCATTCCCCCCCTGCACCCCTAACCATCCCACACCACCTCCCAGGACTCCCTGTTTGTTTTTCTGAACCGAACTAACATGACTATCCCTTTGGACCTCATAAATTATTCTTGGGTATGATATTTTTAAAGATCTTCCCATCATGAAGCTTGTAAGTTGATCATCTTTCACTTAACATAAATCAGCTAATGCTGAACTAAAAAGTTAAAATGAACTTTTTAAAAAGTATAAGCATTAATTAATAAAGAAAAGTGGTGAATCAAAAATAAATATCACATTTAAACTTTTTGCATTCAAATCTTACAAATTTTTCATATAGGCTTGGGTTATGTCAACTAGACATTTAATATAGATAATTATAATAAATAAAAATAAGTAAAAAGAAGGTTTCTAGTGTGTAGCTATAAATGAAAAACCAAATTCCAATGAAATTCTCTGAAGTAATCAAATTTATAAGACTCTGGCCCGCTCAAAAATATTAAATAGTAGGTACAAAAGAAACTAAAATATTTCTTACCAAAAGAAAGACATACAGCACAGACATCACACAGAAGTGTAATTATTGCCTAAAGGCAGCACTGTATTTATATGTAGTAGCCTATATGGACCTACCTAGTAACCTGAGCTAACTAAAGCCAAAGTAAAAATTGTCACAAAAATCAAAGGAAACGGCAAAAGAACAGGTAAAAAAGAAAAGGAAAAAGTAATATTTCACAAAATTAAAAAAATGGCACAAAAATGGCCACACTGAGGAATTAAAAGCTGAGGCCACTGGAAAAGGTCTGCTATTGTGCTATCTATTGCTTGCTCCTTCCTTTTTAGCATGTCAGTGCGAAGGTGATGGACAGATAATGGTGAAATCTGCAATTCAGACGAAGCACAGATCCTAATGATAGCTTGCCTTGAGCCAAGAGTAAAAAGTGCTTATGCTTCCAGCCCTACTAGCTCTGCTAGTTAGGAACAATTTCTATCTTTTTCTATAATTCTCATTTCTGTCCACCAAACTGAGGATGGGGCCCCTTACTGCTTGGGGCCCTAGGTGACCGCCTGCTTCGCCTACCCCAAAAGCCACCACTGCACTCAGCTGTGTGAGAGAAAATGCCTCCAACAATTCGACAATTGGAATGGCAGCAACAGCTCTCCTCAAGTCTTCGACTCACGAGCATGACGAAACAGCTGGGACTGTTTCAGTCCTGTAAGGATTTACACACATGCTGAACTTTACACACACTGAACAGTGCCATTCAAATCAGAAGTGCTGGTCACAGTGGTACATTTTTACAGGTGTGGCTCTAGCTTGAAGGAGGAGACTAGGTGGGGACAGCATTGCAGTCTCACAGTAGGTTGGCTTAAGGGCTGCATCTTTCTTTGGGTAGCTTTTTTTTTTTTTTTATTTTTTTAAGTATAATAATAAAATAGATAATTTTAAAGACACTGAAAATAACAAGTCTTGAGAAAGGAAAATTTCATCAGCTACAGGAAACACAAAACACTTGGGCACCGTTGAGCCCTGGCAGTCACTCCCAAATGGCAGCTACTTCCAATTGCCCACTTTAAGGATCTTCCACGCTGCTGGTGACTGATGTGGTTGTGGCGGATGGAGGCAGGCCCAAGCTAGCTTTATTTGCATTAGTTTGCTACAAATAGCCATGGAACCATGGCTGGCAGGGATACGTACCCATGGTCCACGGTGGGATTGTACTCACGGTGCTGTCCATGCTGTAGCAGCTACACTGCTATTCTGAGTGAGCTAGCTGGATCAAAGACAATGTGGTTATGTTGGCTGGTGCTACAGCTGTACCCCCCGAGCACAGTGTGCTCAGATCTTGAGGATGGGAAGCTAGTCACTTGTCTGATGCTTAGTGATTGCGTGAGTCCTTCCTCACACACCCCCATTGGAAACTGTCCCTGGAGAACCTGGGGGCTGTCCCAGCATGTCATGCAGTTACTCGTACCCCCACAGACTGGCATTACATCCCAAGAGGGAGTCTGGCTAAATTGCTTAGAAGGGAAGTGCCACGTGAGTAAGAATTCCCTTTCATTTTCGAAGCACTAAGACGCTTGGCCTTCCCAGAGAGCTCAGTTGATTGTTAATAACAATGGGTTCTGTTACTTTGTTACCTGGTTAGTTCCTAAGGTGGTGGCAAGAGGAGCTGGGCTGTGTTTCATCAGAGGAGGAGCCTGTGTGCCCTGAAGCACTCAGTGGTGGATTAGGGGCCTCTGGGCCCCACCTAGAACCAGGTGGGGCCCTACCCACAAGCACCTGGGGCTGCAGCTCCCCTCCACTTGTCAGCCCTGCCCTCTGTAGGAGGACTGGTGCTGAGGTGTGGTGGGGTGGGTTCGCTGGGGCCAGGCCAGCCCTTGCTGGGCTGATCAGCCTCCTGGAGCAGCCCTCGCATGCAGGGTTTACGGTGTGGCCTGGCGGTGCCAGGAGCTGTGTTGTGTAGGTGGCCCTGCCCCTGGGGACCGTCCGGCCAGTCCACTTTTGGGAGCGGAAGGAAAATCCCAGTCTCTGCCCCAGGGTGGCTCAGCTCCTCCCCAGCACTGCTTGGTGGAGGGCCTCCCACATTGTGTGGGCCCCTGGGCCTGCGACCCATAGGCCCATGGGTTACTCCGCCCATGGGAGCACTAGGTACACACAGGGCCTGGAAAAAGGAGGTCTCGGGCAAAGCTGCTAAGAATCCAGACCCTGTTATACATAGTACAGTCCTGGAGCATGACTGACAATTTCTAGATGTAACAGGACCAACCTCCTGCCTGGGGACAGGCAGTGTTATGCCCTGGGGGTGGCCATTAGAGTTAAAGGCAGTGTATAACAGAAGCATTGCTGACTAAGGGTTGGGGACCGCTTCCCCATGGCCCCAATCCTGCTCCAGGACCCGATCTGGCCCTGGGCCGCTTGCTGCCAAGTGGCATTAATCTTGAAGCTGGAGCCAGCTCTTGCTGCTGCCTGCAAGCAGCAGGAGGCTCAGAGCTGGCTCTTGCCGCTTCCAGGCAGCAGCAGGAGCTGGCTCCAGCTCCAAGCCTTATGCTGCTTGTGAGCAAGCAGCCTGGAGCTGGATCTGGCCCCTTCCACTGCGCTGCTGGCTGGGAGCAGCAGGTGGAAGGTGCAGGCCCCAGTGCAGCGACACCCCTGCTGTATACTATAGCTCCTGAGCAGTACCTGTGTCTGAAAACTGGGAGAAAGGTAAAAATATCTCCGCTCCCCACATGGTCATTCCAACCTGGGAAGAACTGGCTGCTGCAGAAGGCATGCATACAGTTTAAAACTAGAGGCAGCTGCATGTCAGGAGGTGAGCATTTGAAGAAGAAAGGTTGATGAAGGACACTGCAACTCAGTTAGGCTCACTTTATAACTCAAGCCCCTCATTGGGTTTGGGAGCAGCGAGAGGGGAGGAGAAGTAGTGGATTGGAAAAGATTTGTCTGCCAGGCTACAGTAGGAAGGTTTCTCATCAGTGCATCCTGCCTCTGCATTGCCCTCCTCTTAACCACTTATCATCCTTATCCACTGGCACCAGTAAAGTCCAAGGCATGCGTGTCCAGGTTGTCTCCCTTGACTGCTTGTTGTTGGCCTAGGTAGGTGCTCGCTTGGTCTTCAGTACAGTAGCTCAGGTCCTGTTTCTTGACACAAACCAGGTAGCCTGACAAAAGAATAGGTTTTGAATTCTTTGCGTTTGAAAGGCAGATGACAACCCATGTTTGCATTGTTACTGGTCTTATACTAAATTTGATGTTGACCATTGATAGCCCATCCTTCCCTCCCACCCACACTGTTACTGTTGTGTCCAGGTGTTGGCAGGTCTCTGCAGTGCCAGGTGAGGGTGGAGGGCGAATCAGAGAATCTCCCCCAGTCCTTCTTTTGGGTGTAAAAACCCTCTCTTGTTCCAGGGAATCAGTGCGAGTCAGCACGGAAGGGACCTGCCAGGACTCTGAAATCTGAGCCAGGAGAGTGATGGGAGCTTGGGAAATGGAGGGGTTGCTAGATTGTTGTGCATTCTGGCTCTGTGGAGGAATCTCGCATATGAGGCCAATTACATGGCGTTAAGCAGATTGAGCTGATCTGAAATGGAATTTACGGGTAATTGGCTTGCTGCATTCAGAGAGCATCTGCTGAAGGCCAGGAAGATGCTAATTCTGATTTGACCAATTAAACCAAGTATGGATGGAATGAAGGGTCTCCTTCTCAGCTGCAGAGACCTTAATTTCCTGGGAAATCCCAAGAGCAAAGAAACTGGAGATCCCAGGTGGTCTGGTTAACCTAGGCACAGAATCCTTAGAGCACAGAGAGCCCACTTTCCCGGTTATGCAGGGGAGTCCTCACAAAACATAGGGATTATGGGATGAAGGCCCCTTCTTTGTCCTGGTCCTGTGCTTAAGTCTTCTGCAGAAAACTGATTTATCGAGGACTGTCCATTTGCCAGGGTTCTCATGGAGAGTTTGTCCGAGTCTCTGAGAAGGTTCCCATTGACTCCAAAGGGCTTTGAATCAGAGCCCTGTGCACAGAAGTCTGGTTATAGTAGATCCTTGCTTCCTGACTTCTTGTTCCTCAGGCTGTGTTGAGGTATTGGGTACCTTGGGACAGCAGTGTCAGTTCTGGGGCAAGGGGGAGACATTGTGCCTCCTGTCTTACGCAGCAAGACTTTGACTGTGGCTTAGCCAGGGAATTGTGTGGGTGAGGGGAGTTGCTCAGGCTGCTAGAACTCAGAGAGGAAATGTGGCGTGAGCATTAAATGTCTGTCGTGCTCTGCCTGTTTTTTTGCCCTTTCTCACCAGTCTTCAAAGAGGCAACGTGTGGCACTGCTGTGGTACTGAGGAGGGGGCATGTGACAGCATGTGTGTCCAGCTAGTTCATCCTGCTCAGTCCAGCTCAGAGGGAGTCTTGACTGCCTTCGCTGTGAGTAGAATGCAACACTCAAGGAGATCAGTGTGCGGCTGTTCTCAAAGATTTCTCCACATACATCGCTGTGCACAAGCCATCAGCCCTACCTAGATCATGGCATGTGTTAATGAACGAATAATAAAGGACTTCCAGAGAAACAATTCATTTTAAACTCTGGGTGCACAGGGTGTGGAACAATCAAAATGCCAGGCTTTCATTAGGGAAAAGTATGTTGCAGATAAGTAAATGATTTGCATGGCTGTTATTTTTAACTTAATCTGAATCTAAGTGGGACCAGTCCACAGTGTGTTGTTGGCTCAACATGTCCGGTTTGCTGGCTAATTCTAGAAACAAGTCTAAAGTCTGAAAAGTTCAAATTCTTTGCGTTCATTATGATTTTTTTTTTTTACTTGTATGAACTGAAGAGCAGAATAGCCAAATAACTTCCATGTATGTGGAGTCATATAACAAGTTACAGGCCAAGATATGTCATGCCAGTTTTCAGTGACACAGCAATGAGTGATGTCTGAGTGCTGGGTCCTGGCATGCCATGATTCTGGCCTAATGTGATTGGAAAGCAGCTGATGGCCCCACCCTGGGCAATCTTGTGGCATGGGGTAGAGGAATCCCCTAGATCAGTGGTTCCCAACCTGTGGTCTGCAGACCCGGGGGGGGGGGGGGGGGCGGCTGCAGAATGGCTCCAGGGGCTCCAGGGACAGGCTGGGAGCTGGGGCCAGATGCCACCAGGGTCTCTGGTTTCCATGGAGACCCAGGCTTCCAGTTCCGCCAGGCAGGGAGTTTTTAAAACTCCCGCACTGCCTGAGCATGAGAGCAGCCTGGGGCATGGGCAGGTGTAGGAGCAGCACTGGTGGCCAGTAAGGGGGAGGAAGGGGGCCTGAGAGGGTTTGGGAACAGGGAACTGGGGTCGGGGGGCAAAGAACGGCTGGTGGGTGGGGAACACGGGGGGAAGGAGCAGGGGGCTATGGCTGCAGCAGCTGTCTGGGCTGGGGGAGGGGGCCATGGCAGGGGGAGGGGTTGTGGCCGTGGTGGCTCCCTGGCTGGAGGAGGGGGCTGTGGCCACAGTGGCTTCTTGGGCAGGAGGAGGGACCCATGGCTGCAGGCAGCCCCCACTCTCCAGCAGGAGAGTGGCACGGGCCCAATTCTGCCTGCAGTGGTGCCACTGCGGGGGCCACCATTTTTTTTTTTATTTTTTTTTCACTTACAGAGGGGTCTCCAGCCTTAAAAAGGTTGGGAACTCCTGCCCTAGATGGTGCAGGATTTGCACGACAACCCTAAATAGGCTCCTGTTGCACTGTCTGCTGCTGGTTCAGTGGTGGGGTGGGCAAAATGTGGGCAGAGCCATCTATGCCCCTGCTGGCTGCACCTCTTGAGAGGGATCTGGTGTGTTCGGTTTGCAGGAAGGTAGCAGGGTGAGCTGGTATAGTGCTTTCATGAAGGTGCTTTATATGGCGATGGGAGGCGTTCTCCTGTTGCTGTGGAGAATCTAGCTCCCTGAGTGGTGGTAGCTGGATCAATGGGAGAATTCTCCTGTCAGCCATCGCTGTCTACACTGGGGTTTAAGTTGATTTAACTGTGTCACTCAGAAGTGTGAAACTACAGTACAAAAGCTCTTTTCTTCTTCTTTAACATTCTCACTTTCTCATTTATTGTTTTTTAAGGTCCACATCTATATTCTTTGAATGAAACCAGCTTGCTTTATTTGCTAAAATAGATTATAAGGCTACCCTTTTGGGGCTGTTTGAATTGACTATCTCTGCATGTGTATATGTACCTGACGTACAGCAGTTTCTGTTTCATACATCTGAGGAAGTGGAATTATGCCCACAAAAGCTCATGTGATAAATAAATTGTCAGCACAGGTTTCAACGTATTTGTCAGAAACCTAGGGACCAGCCCAAAAACTTACACGCCCCTAGGTATCTGGTATTTGCGGCTACAGAGCTGCCATGGCTGCTTTTGGCAGCAAGTCCCTCCTGTGCTGCTGAAGAAAAGCCACTGCCGGTGGCTCTTCCCGCGGTGCTGGGCAGGCAGGGGCATTGCTGCAGGGGAGACACAGCAGTGTTGCCGGGGGAAGAGTGCAGGATAATCTCTTCTCTGCTGCCTTGCTCCCCCTGTGGTGCTGAAAAAGCCACTGTCATCAGCTTTTTTTCAGTGCTTGGGGAGGGGGATTCTTTAGCTGATCTCCAAAAGAACCCCTGCCACTGAAAAAGCTGCTGTCAGTGGCTCTTCTGGCTGGGGGCGGTGGGCGGGGGGAGAGGGGAAGGGGGATGGGACTGGGAAGACGGCAGCACTGGCGAGAAAGAGCACTGCCTTTCGCTCCCTCTTCCCCCTCTACTGCTGAAAGAGCAGGGGCAGCAGCTTTTTTTTGGCAGCAGGGGAGGGGGAGCCCAGTGTATTCGGCATGGTGGAGGGGCCCTTTGCCCAGTCTCTCTTAGGCACCAGGGGCAAAATTCTAGGCGCCATGGCAATCTGAGACCTAGGATTTGTTGAGCGCTGTGTTAGTGTTTAAAAGTGCCACCAGATTCCTTCCAAAGGGGTACCCATGTTAGTCTAGTTCAGCAAAACAGCCAAGGAGTCCTGTGGCACTTAAAGACTAACAAATTTATTTATAACATGAGCTTTCCCAGGAGAAAATCCCACTTTGTCAGATGCTTGAAGATGGGGAATCCGTATTTGTTTCGCTGAAATAGACTAACAGGGCTACCCCTCTGGTAGAGGAGAATACTTACTGAAAGACACATGTACAACTGGGAAGGGACAGAAATGTTTGGATGTGTTAAGCTGTGGGCAAGAAGGAGTTAATGGCCCATGGCTAGCAAATGGGTGTGGCTGAAAAAAACAAAGCAGAATGCAGAGTGTGGAGCAATTGGGTAGTGTGACTGGTGCCCAGAAAGGAGTGGCAGGAGGGTTTTGCTTTAAGTTATGGCTTTGGGCAAAGCATAAAACTCCAGGTGTACTCAGGAACCAGCCCTGCATTCCCAGTGGGAGCATTGCCCTGCCTGGGAGGGAGGGTGTGAGTGGGAGAGACAGGCTGGAGCTCTGGCTAGCCACGCCTCTGTTCATTTTACACAAGTTTGAAAGTTGTGCATGCTTCCCAGAGCTGTAGAGGACAGACCAGTGTGAGCTCTCCAGGACACTGGGCTGCTGCAGGACTTTCTTGCTGAAGCAGTGTTTTTCATGGCTCCAGTTGAGCAGCATCTGTGCCTCCTGCTGTTGCTAACCTGCTGTTGCTTCTTGGTGGAAGCCCAGTTTTTGGACTGGCTTTGGGGAAGGCAGAAAAATCCCAAGGTGATGACCCTGCCCCCCCCAGGCAGCCCTGCTACGGAGGGGCAGAGAGCAGGACCACTTAACTCCGGGGTGGCCTCTGTCACACAATCTGTTCTGCCAGAAACCACACAGCAAGGGGACCGTGTATGGACTACGCCCTCAGTCACCGCACAGGAGCCAACTGTGAATGCTGCTGGGCCTGCTCAGATCCCACCTGCTGTGCCTCTGGGCAAGGAGGAAAACATCGCGGGTGTGGGGGCTGAGATCCTGGATGTAGCTGAGGACATCCGGAGCCTGGTCCAGCTGTGGGATGAGAGAACCATCCCAAGGCTGGGGAACACGGGGCAGTCCCCAGCCGCTGCTCTTTTAACAACGACTCATGCCAGTCTGGCTGCTCCAAACACTTCAGCGGGACCAGCTGGCCTTGGGAACATGACTGCCAACTCTACAGGGCACAACCACAGCCTTTTGGGGACCAGACAGCTAGATGCTTCGCTCTCTGTGCCAATGGGGCCTCCCTCTGTTTGGAACCAGACTTGGGTGCTTTTACAGAAGTCTGCCACGGCTCCTCCAGGTAGTGCTTCTTCCCCATTTTCACCAGGTGGTGAGGTGATCGCTTTCCAAGAACCCATCTCCGCAGAAACTGCTGCCCTCTCAGAGGCCAGGGCTGGCTGGGGAATGGCCTCAGAAGAGAGAGGTGGTGTTTCAAAGACAGCAAATGCTCTGGGCCAGCAGGAGCCACCGACCAATATCAGTGTGCATGACTGGATTCCAGCCCGGCTGACAGGTTCTTTAGATAGCTGGTTATCCCATTATGTCGCCCATTCGAACCAATCGGCCTCTAGTGGGACTAGTCCCCGTCATGGCCTTATAAATAACAGCAGCCTGTCCGTGCCAAGTGGTGAACCTTCCACAATGCATTTTGGGATAGCAGTGGCTGATTTAAATAGGAACCGTGCTGAGGCCATTTCTAATATGAATACAACTAATGCTGGGGATTTTTCTTCTGTCAATAATTCTGACTCTCTTGGGTTTGATTTACTAACCTACACTATCCAACTCCGTAACAATGGTAGCCCAGGGCTTGCTTCCTTCTTTCCTGGATTGACTCTTACCGCTGGCCATTGCTTGCCCTTGCCAGCCAATCTGTCGTATTGCAACCATCTGGGCCTAAAGCAGTTCAGATTGCCGAATTATTTCAATCATAGCAGCGAGGCAGAAGTTTGGGCAGCTTTGCATGAGTGGGAGGGGCTCCTTCAATCCCGGTGTCACCGCTATTTGGAATGGTTTTTCTGTTTGTTGCTGACTCCGGGGTGCAATGCTTCTGTCCTGATCACACCCCCGCCTTGCTGGGGTTTATGTGAGGCCCTGAAAGATCTGTGTTGGATTCATTTGAAAGAAGGGAGCCTCCCAATATCCTGTGACTCTCTCCCAGCAGAGGATGCTGGGTACCCCTGTGTCTTTGTGAATGTCTCTGCAGGTAATCTGATTGGGGTAATATTTCTTATGTATTTTTCTTTTCTTCCCCCACCTTCCCTTCTTTCCACTAAGCCAAATCTGTTCTTAACAGGTTTTGTGGGTGTAAAGCAGTGACTTCCATCAAGCTGGCCCCCCAGCCTCCCCTTCTGTTGATGTGTTGGTGCAGGGGGAGGAAAGGGACGTGGCACTGCCAAAAGTGTGACTAGCCTCCCCCCCCCCCCCCCCCGCAGAACTCCCGAGTTCTGTTGTGCTGCTGATGGTTGTGTCTGGTCCTGCTAACACAGAGGCACCTGCCAGACACTGAAGGGACCTGAATGGCAAATGGGGTAGGAAGCAGCTGACACCCCACAACCCCCACAGCTTTGGGTGGGCAGGTTGGAGAGCGGGGCAATCCATTCTGCCAGTCTGAAATCACTGAACAGCTCTGCTGCCATTGATGTATGTGGGTTTGTACTGGTGGCTTTGTTTTTGTGGTGTCCATGCACTCAGGTGGGGGACCCAAAGAGTTGGGGTTGGGGGGAGTGGTGTCTTTTTCAAACCACCTGCATGCTGATGGGTTTTACAACCAATGCTCTCTCTCTAGAGACTCCTGCTGTCCTAGCACAGCTTTGGGAAGATGGCGTAGTGCGGGGATGGGTGCTGTACATTTCTGGCATGAGGTAATACACTGACCATTGTCTTAACAAATTTCTTTCCTTTCCTATTTTCCTGCTTCCTTCAAGCAACTGCATATGCAACAAAACTTCTATTGACATGTGCTGCTCCTTATCTTTGCCATTCTGGTGCTGCAGTCCTTACTAGGACATCTTGTGGTGGGGTCTTGAGGATTAATGCACTGTGCTGATGCCCTACTGCTGAGCTGGGAGGCAGGCCCTCCTCCCCTGTCTGTGGGAATCCCAGTGCACTGTGCTATGGGGACTGAATGAACCCTTCTGAGAGTACAAAAGCAAGTTCTCTCTCTCTCTCTCAGTGCTCATGCACTAAAAAGATGTAATATTTAATTCTCATTCTGTTAACTCTTCAAAATACTGTATTAAAACCACCCAGGCTGGGGGCTGGTCATTCAGTGGCAAGTCATAATACCTAGTCTGCTAGCAGATGTATGTGGGTCAGTGCTGGAGAGCCCTTGGATCACCCTGGTGTGTTAAGTGGACACTTCTAAAGTGTATAAAGTTGGGAGTGATACATGTGCTCACAGATCCTGCCATCTATTCTCTAATGTATATGCAGCATGGAGGACCAGCATCTCAAGCCAGACACTAGGGAGTGAGGAGAGCACAGCCTAGGAGTCGGCATTGATGGAAAAGCACTGAGTGACACTTAAAACAAAGGAGACCTTCTTCTGCTCCCTCTAAGGCTTTGGATCAAAGTCTTAACTAATTCTGTCTGAGCTCAACAAAAAAGGAGTCCTGTGGCACTTTTAAAGACTGACAAGTTTTTGTGGGAGAAAATCCCACTTGTCAGATGCTTTGAAAATGGGGAACTTACAGAATGGGAGGAAGATATATGTGGGGAAGTGTAAGTTATAGGATCAGATCAGACTGTTAGAGCAAATCAATGCAGTAGTTTAGATTCAAACACTGGGAAACAGCATGTAGAGGAAGATGGGGTCAAATCGTCTGTTGTAATGAGAAAAAAAATCTGAAGTCCTTGACTTACACTTCCCTCCCATTCTGTAAGTTCCCCATCTTTATAGCATCTGACAAATGGGATTTTCTCTCATGAAAGCTCATAGAATAGAATCATAGGGTTGGAAGGGACCTCATGAGATCAAGTCTAACCCCCTGGGGCTTGAACCGAGGACCTTCTGCATATGAAGCAGAGGTGCTAGCCACGACACTATTTGCAGGGTTTAAGCAATAAATAAATTTGTTAATTTATTGCATGAGCTTTCATGGAAGACAATCCTAATTCATCAGATGCTTTGAAGATGTGAGAACTAACAGAATGGGAGGAAATAAATGCAGGAAAGTGTAAGTAAAGGACTTCGGATTTTTTCCCCTCACAAGCTCATGCAGTAAATAAATTTGTTACTCTTAAAATGCCTCAGGACTCCTTGTTTGTTTTACTGAACTAGACTAATTCGACTGTTCCTTTGGAAAGGGACCTTTTTTTTTTGGTTTCTAATACGGCACAGCTACCCCTTTGGAACTTGTCTGAGCTCAGTTCATTGCTGTTCTCTAGAGACACAATACCAGCCACATCCTCTGCTCAGATTTTAAGAAGTGATACATTGGTTTTGTTTCAGGACATTACACTCTTCTGTGAATGTCTCGTGTTACTAACCAGGTTCAGATCTTCTTGTTTTGGTGCCTGGCTTACACGTACTTCAGGCACTGTTCCAGGGTACTGTTCCCACAGCCTGAATGCTCTTTCCTTAGCAATGTGTGTTCCAAATAGCTTTTCGCTCATTCTGGAATTGCAGACACCAGCTCTTCTGTGCACTGGAATCACTAAGGCCAAAGAAGAGCCAGGAGGCAGGCGGAGGTTTTATGCTACGTCCCTTCTTTCATCTCTCTCTTCTCTCACCGTACTTGTTGGCACTCTGCACTTTAAGTTAAGAATTTCTCATGCGGTGCCAATGAGTCCTGGGCTGATGGCTTCCCACACTGCTTGAAGTGGTGCTGTGTTCTCATGATGTGCAGCTGGTTTCCTTTGAGCAGAGCCATGCCTGGCACCGGTATGTGGTAGGACTTGTACAGCGTTCTGATGTCAGTGTGCCTCCAGGCTAGACATTCTGTTCAGCTGGCTTTCTGACTGGCTCACATAATGTTCTTACATTTATAAGGGCCAGTTTCCTGCAGTCCCTGCTCCCACCTGGTGATGCCTTTCTTCTTCAGTGGTCCTTTGCAGAAGAAGGACTACTCACTGGGAGTCCACCAGTACATTGGCATTAAGTTCAGAAAGAGCCATCCTAATTGGCTGGTCTGAGCCCCTGGTTAGCACAGGCAGAATATGTCACTGGGATCCCTACATTGTGCCTGCATCTTGTGATAGAACCTCTCTCAGAAAGAGTGTTCAGTCTTGATTTAGAGACTCCAGGTGATACAGAGCCTAGATCTCTGCAGGGAAAGTATCTGACCTTTCCCTGCCTCCTTGGGGGTTGGTACTAATTAGAATTAGTGCTTGCTTTGTGGGGTAGGGGAGTTCTGAGCTGTGTCTGCTCCCTGTGTAGGTCAAGGCACTAATTTACTGGACACTCATACAGACCAAACTCTGGTATGTTTCTCCTCCTGTACACCTTGTGCTACCTGTTGCAGGGGCCAAGACCTCAATGGCACTAAGCTTTGCTTCCATTTCTTCCTGGATACTCTCACAGCACAGCTGAGTTCCCATTTGTTATGGTCGATTATTTACATAGTAGCAAATATCTGGTTCCCATTGCTGGGGAAGCCAGGGTAGCATTTTGCTGCCAACTTTTTTTATTTGTAATGCAAGTCAACCAAAAAAAGTATGTGCCTGCATATAGGAGTGCACATGCAAAATGCACAGGGGCTGTTCTCTGAAAGGATAGAAACACAATTCAGGCCAGTAGCATGGATTGGTAATATGCTTGCATTCTCTAGACCTGCGAGGAAGAACAGGATGTTTGGTAATGCACCTGTATACGTTCTAGCCTAGTTAGAAATTAAGTGTCCCAGGAACCTTTCATCAGTGCATCAGAACGACTGTGACTTGAATATTTTTAGGAGATATGGGTTCTCTTTACATGGTAATGTGTCCTGCTAGATGTTTTCACCAGCCAGCTTGTTAATTTGAACAGAACATCTGTCTGTCCAAGAGAGCCTGGCCCAGCCATCTTGGAGTCGTGCCTTTCGTGGACTGCAGTACCTGGATAATGATGGAACTCATTTTAGACCATTTCTCTATTTTTTAAATGTCTTCAGAGTCCACTTTAGTGAGCCTCATTCTGTTTCTCTGTAGGTTCCTTGTTCTCCTTGTTTTTGTCATGTCTGTGGAGCTACTTAAGTTCAATGGTATGGATTTTGAAGGAGACACCATGCCCGTTTTAAACAATGGAATTCTTTTAGAGATTCCCGTCAGCTATTAGAAAGCGTCCCCAGAAAGCCTGGCAAGCAGGCAGTCTGTTTCCCAGGGGGAATGCAGCAACGATGGGGGTAATCTTACAGATGTAAGGATGTTTCCCTATGGGATGTGACCTTTCATTAATAGCTACTGAAGAGTTACTGTTTTAGCCTGTCCCTCAAGGGTGGCCATGAAATGTTCTCAGGAATGCTGCTGGTCATACAAGGGTGTATTGGACTGCACAGTGAAAAGTTCCCAGGCCAAGAGTACTGAAAAAAGAAAAGTTGTCTGGGGAGTGGAGTATACCATCTGGAGAAGGTCTTGTTGAGGGCTAGCTTATGGAAGTGGGGCCCTGAATGGGGACAAAACCAGTTAGCCTAGTTAAAGAGCAGCCACAGATCCCCATTTTCTATTTTGTGAGGAGCTGCTGACAGAAGTCTCTGAATTGGCATTGTTCTTAGATGTTTAAAGGGTGGCGGGGGGAGCAATTTGAGTAGTTTTAGCAGTTCCTCGGCTCCTGCTGCGCATGTCCCACCTGAAGTTAGAACTGACTGTGACATTGGTATTTCCACAGAGGTCTGCTGGAAAGAGACAGGATTTGACTTCTGTCTCCCCACATATCCCAGCAGCAGATGTAACTTGTCCTGTTCCAGGCACCTGTGTAAAGCCTGCCTGGGTTTGCTGTATTGTACCTTGCCTTGCAACCCCGCTGCCAGGGCATCAGTCTGGGTTAATTTCTAAACGTCATGGTATTTATCAGATTCTTTGTTTTCTCTAGATACACAACAGCTGTGTTTCCATTCTCTAGATCTGGGCTTTTCCCAAGTGCTCTTTGAGCCTGTGGCACTCTCTAGTCCTTCAAAGGAGACATGCTGGGGGCCACAAGGACTGATCAGGTGGCCTGGAAGATTTTGCTTTCACATAGGGTCCTTCCCTCCTGGGAGCATGCAGGAGGTCTCTCAATTTCCTGTCTTGAACTCTGGTTTGGAAAACTGAGGTGCACAGAAGGTGTGTGAAAGCAAGGCAGTGATACAGCAGTTTACAAATCAAGTTGGGCAACAGAACTCTAGTGGGCATTGAATGGTAAGGGATTCTCCTTTGTGCCCTGCAGGTAGGGGGACTGGCAGACAGGCAGCAGGAACAAATCCAAGCCAGATGCAGGCTCCCACCACGGCCTCATTGTCACTCCTGCCATGTAAAGTGGCCATCTGGCTGGGGTGAACCCCAGTGCACGGGTGTGCTGAGGCGTGACCAGAGTGCTATCACCCTTTAAAGCCTCATGGCGGACAGAGCAGCCTGGTGGTCCCTAGATCAGGGGACCCCAAATTCACAGCCCTCCTACTCCATATGGTTGGATGCCAAGGCGCCTACAATTGTGCCTTAACAATAACAGGACAAACAGGAAGCCTTGCCTGCCATGGGTCTGAAAAGTGGGGCCTCTGAGATGCTTGGGTAGGTCTGTCACTTCATAGTTCTGCCAGCCAGGGCGTGAGTGAAGGCGTCTGGCCTGAGATGGAGGAGCATGCAGAAGTGCGT
The DNA here is from genome assembly GCA_007922195.1 of Podocnemis expansa. Classification (NCBI taxonomy): domain Eukaryota; kingdom Metazoa; phylum Chordata; order Testudines; family Podocnemididae; genus Podocnemis; species Podocnemis expansa. Next base: position 405,198 of record ML682045.1, read on the forward strand.
CATGTGGCACTTCACTGGTGGGGGGGGACCCTGCTGAGCAGTGGCACTGCATGCCAACTTTCCTTTCTCTACAGCAGAGCGAGCTGCCCCTTCCTTTTTTATCCAGCCCTGGGGCAAGCTCTGGAAACTGAAGTGCCCAGCCCAGGGACACACACAGCTGTTTGCACAGTTGGTGAGGGGGCTTCTTGGTGAAGCACCATACCAGACCTACAGAGGTGCCTCAGGGTCTGTGAGCCCTATGATCTGGTGAACCTTTCCACCCCACTGAGGAGGTAACTTACTTGCCAAAGGGTCCCAGGAATGGGTTATGAAGGAAAAACAATTAATGGGGCAGTGGGAGTCTGGGAACCTGCTTCAATCTCTTCTTTAAAGCCCTAGCTCCAGGAGTCATGGGACTAGGTGAGAAACTAATCACTGCTCTCCTTAAAAAATAAGATAAACTCCTAGCCCTTGTGCAGGCAGAGGGAGGTTTGCATAAGCCTCAAGCTGGGAGACGAAGGCAAGGAACAGAGTGTTTATTTTTGTGCAAACCTTGTGGATTTAAGCTGACTTCATGTTTTTTGGGTCTGACTTGTGATTTTAGAAGAATTTGGGGATGGCGATATCCTGTAATTTATACTGTTCCTACATCCCCATGTTAGTTTTCTTTTGCTCTCCTTTCTGTTCCCTCTATGCTGGTGGTTAACACCAACTCGCTGGGGTGAGACTTCTGACTCCACTCACATCCCTGCTGTGTTTGATGCCCTGTTTCGAGGCAGCACTGACCCTGCTTTGCTGTCTCTGATACAGCATCCTTGTGATGCCAAGCAAGAAGCCTTTTGATGTCAAGAATACAAACAAGGAATCCTGTGGCACTTTTAAAGACTAACAAGTTTATTTCTCACCTGAGCTTTCGTGCTCATAATGTTACATTGTTTCCTCATCTTTAGCAGTTTTTCCCATTCCCTTTGCTAAGAGTTGAGACTAAAGCAGGGAAAAGCACTGCCACCTTCCATCACTGCTCTCTGGATGTTTTTGTTTCTTTTAAACAAAGATTTGTGAAAGGTTTTGAGTACATTTAAAACGGGTTCAAACACTTGCCTGAAGGGTAATAGGCCTCCGCTCTCTGTAGGGGCAAATATTTATCTTGATTGTACGTTCAATAATTTCCAAAGGTTGATGGTTGGGACGAAAATGTACCAGGTTGTCTGACATCATTCCAGTCCTTGAAGTGTGCATGATTTGCTTTATGACTTACATTTGTGTATTTTAATGGGGAAGAAATATGAATGTGTTCTACCTTAAACTGAGTGAAGCTCTGAAAGACATTGAGAGTCCTGTGACACTTTGAAGACTAACAAATTTCTTCAGGCATGAGTTTCATGGACTGCAGCTCACTTTGTCAACAAAGTGGGTTACAGCCCACGACAACTTATGCCCAAAGAAGCTTGTTAGTCTATAAACATGGGTGGCCAAACTTATGGAACTCAAGAGCCACACAAGTTGATTTTTAAACCTTCAAGAGCCACACTGAGGCATATAGCCATATACTTTTGCCTACTAAATTGATTTGCTGATGTTGTTCTGCAAGCAACACTTTTTCATTCAAGAGCCACATGTGGCTCCCGACCCGCAGTTTGGCCATGTCTGGTCTGTGAGGTGCCACAAGACTCTTTTGCTGTACACAGAGTAACATGGCTCCCCCTATGGAATTTGTTGCTCTGAAAGGCCTATCCCTTCCTGATCCTAGGGCCCAAACTTGTCCCAAGAAACTTTGTGCCTTGGCTTAAAATAGTAATGAAGAGAGAATGTGGTTATCATTTCCTTTGGCTTATAGCAGCTTGTCAGTGGAATTGCTCTCTTGCGACTGTTTGGGTGGAAGTGTCAGATCTGGTTATTTGCCAAGAGAGGGGAAGAGACCTCCTTACTGTGGCTTAACATTTCCTCTCAGTAAAGCAGCAACTGTGGTATTTCACAGCTGTCCCTCATACGGAGGGATTTCGTTCATTTTAGGCACAATTTTATCTGATTTCTGCTGGTGTCATTGATTTATTGTAAATTATCCATAACGGAAATGTGGAACCACAGTGGTAGGGCAAACAAATGTGGTAGGGCAATGACTGGGCAAAGAAAGGCTGCTGTTTCTAGCTGTTCAGTCATGCCTCTACTACTGTGTGACTCATTCCTTTGATAGAATATGAAAAGTCATATAATATAAGCCAGTGGTTCTCAACCTTTTGTGAGTTGCAATACACTTGGCAGCATGCTCAAACCTACAGACACACCAGCGCCACCCCCCCCCCCCCCCAATCCAGCCCTATCTTGGGTCTTCAGGACACACTTTCTGCTGTGTGGTGACACAATAATGTGTCCTGACACAGTGGTTGAGAACTGCTGATATAAGGCATAATATATAAGACAAAATATTGATGCCATATAAAAAGATAATTTAGCTTTGAATATATAGGACTTTGCTTTTCTTCATATGCAAATTATCGTGTTAATTAATTTTCCTAAAAAAACAATGGTGTGTGTTTGAGTCTTTGTATGCTTTGCATTGTGTATCTAAAGAGACGCCTCTCAATTAAAATAAGTCAGGCTTTAAAAAGAGGAGGAGGAGCTCATGTGGAAGTGTCCTCAATGCTGCAGTGAACTCTGTGTGTCACAGGAGCTTGTGAGCTCCACACAGGATCTTGGCCTGGAAATGGCTATTCTTTGAACCATTTAGTCTGTTTTCTGTGCCTGTGCATTGAGCTGAAGGAGTCTGTTGCTTTTGGCATTGCTTTGTGTGAAGTTCAGTCTCTGGGCAGTGGGACGCTTGGGATGGCATGTCATTGGGGGCTTCAGAAGCATCAAGGACATTTTTCTACTGTCAGCCGTGGGCATTCAGGGAGCCAGAGTCAAGCACCCAAAGTCACAAGATTGTTTCAAATTATAAGCTGTTTGCTGTCTGGTTTCTGAGCCCATCAGGGGCAGTGCATGGGTGCAGCCACAGGGGGCTGTGGGAAGTAGAGCGTAACTTGAGTAACTCACAGACAGCTCTAACTTTTGCTGGACACCAGGCATCTAGGTGGTCTCAGACTATAGCAAGCCCCAGTCCTCTATCCCTGCCCCTTGCTCAAAACGGCAGCTTAAAACCAGGAGCCTGCACCCAGGGGTTTATCTTAATGTGAAGTGTTGCAAGGCACAGAGAATCAAGGCTGGTATTTTCCAAAGGCAGAAGTAGTATTGTCACTTGGAGCTCTTACGTGAATAGGAGAAACTGCTGCATCTGTCCATTGCTTCTCATCATGCACTCAGCTCTTCATGTCACTGTTGTTGGGTGAAAAATGGTGGCTATTTTGGGGGTTATAAGGGATTACTCATTTACCTGCAGGCAGTAGAGGGCCAGGGCTATTTTCTCTTGTGCTCTCTGCCTCTGCATGTGACAGATGTGGATCTTGTTGGCCTAAAGAGACTCCGGTTGCTTCTGAGACAATAAAGTTTCTGGCAGAGGGTTTATCAGCCTTGTTGCGACACTGCTGGGAGTTTCAGTCACAGGGCGAGTTGGAACAGCCCACGTTCCATTCATGGCACCAGCTCAGGGGCAAAATAGTTGCATCACATCCCAAACTTTCTGGCATTCATTTCTTGTAATATTCCCAGCTACCAATGGCTAGAGGACAATAGGCTGTTGTAGTCAGCAGCACTGGGGAGTCTCTTGGGCAGAGTGAAAAGTGAACCCAGCTCTCTGCAGGCTTTCTCATGGTGCACAGCCCACCCTACTTGCAAACCTGGCTGCTTTCTACTTCTCTGCCCCAGCCTGCACATACATTCATTTCCCTCTGCTTTGAAATATCTGCCTGTGCTCATGCCCTTCCTGACATGGCTCAGGGATCCAGCTCTGGGGCGTGACACATTGCAGTTTAGGAGGAGCGTACAGGAGGAGCCATGGTTTGCATTGTGCTGGCAGGATGTGCCTGGGCTATGCCTGGCAGCCAGCCAGCAGGGCTCGAATTAGTGCACAAGAAATAGCCATGTGGACATTTGCGTCTGGGCAGATGGTCCAGCTGGCTACCAGCATATGGACCTGAAGGAGCTAGGGATGCCTGAGCTCCAATGGCCATATGGTTATTTTTAGCATACTCACTCAAGCTGACCTAGCTCAGATCCACTGCAGTGAGGTCATGCCCTCACATATGCTGAATACTGTCCAGAGCAGCAGTTCTCAACTACAAAGTACTTAAGTGTGGTTAGTGTTTCTCATTAATAGAGCAGTGTTATCCATTGGTATGTGATCTTTGGGGTCAGGCAAATTATTCTTGGGCTCTAAAGGACATTTCACCTCCAGTACTGTATAGCCCACTGTGGTAAGCATGACTGCAACCTACCTACAGAGTGGAAAGATTGTCAAAGGAGTTAGGTAACTACGGCCTAGAGAGATTTCTCTGTCATGGTGGTGATTAGGTGAGCACTGCAGCAATACCATCCTTCCTCTGGATTCTCCCTGGGTACTTGTGCTGCAAAGAGCATCACCCTGCTTAAGGATGGATTTGTTCCCAGGGCTCCCAACCTACACTGAGCAGCCCGTAATTTTCCTTATATTTTTGCCTTTGCGTGAATTTGCGTGCCCCTTTCCTCTGGGGATGCTTTCTCTGAACACATAGTTCCTATTGCATGATTTTGAGTGTTCTGCCTGGACTGACTGTAAGCTAGGTTCCTTGGGGCAAGAACCAACTATGTTTGTGTATGATGCAGGGCCCTGACTCTGTACCAGGATTTCTATGGGCTATGGTAATGATGAGAATTACAGAACACATGTACCCCTTACTAGATTCCTGGTTTTGTTAACTTCACTAGGTCCTTGTGGTGTTTCTCAGGCACCCAGGACTGAGAGTCATCTTGTTACCACTTGCTTCTGGCACAAAGGAGTCTTACCTGTGCCTGGCAGGATGTCAGCCTCTTAAATCCACCAGCCTTGCAGCTACTCAAGGACTCTACATTACACCAGCCCTGTTTTTGCCTTGCAGGTTAACAAAAGGTTCAGCCCAGTCCCTGAGTTCCTTTCAATCATTCCCTTATGATATCCAGCCCCTGACACTGATTAGCCACAGAAATCCCAGCTCCTCTTTCCCCAAAGCATCACCACACTCCTAGTGTTATCTTAAACAGCACTTGCATGAGCTCTTGCAGTAAAACAGAAAGTTTATTTAATCAAGAATAAAGATTTAACTAGAAATGGAGAGAAACCAATGGAAAGAACCTTGGTCTCTTTGCTCTCTAATAAAAGTTGTCTCACCCTCTACCCCCATTCCACCCCAAGAGCTCAGACAGCGGTTGGTTACTTACCAGTAACCGTCCTTCTTTGAGATGGGCTGCTCACATACATTCAGTTACACGTGTCTACGTGCCGCAGCGCACAGTAGCTCAGAAGGTCTTTAGTGTTAGCCTGTCAGGTCAGGGCACACGGCCAACGCCCCCTCTGCACCGTGACCGCGGCTATATAGGTGACTGTGACCCTGACCCTCCCAGTCCCATATAACTCCATTAGCAGGGATGGTGGGAGGGACTTGAATGTATGTGAGCAGCCCATCTCAAAGAAGGACAGTTACTGGTAGGTAACCAATCATTTTCCTTCGAGCGCTGCTCACATCATTCAGTTACAGGTGACTGCTAGCCGTACCCAAGGATGGTGGGAGAAGTTACAGTCTACCCACACTGAGTACAGCTCTGCCCAAAGCGGCATCATCTCTAGCCTGTTGGGCAATGGCATAGTGCGTCATGAAGGTATGTATCGATGGCCATGTAGCAGCCCTGCAGAACTCTTGGATTGGTACCTTGGTGAAGGCTGTAGAAGACACCCGAGCCCTGGTAGAGTGGGCTCTCACAGTTTCTGGGAGAGAAGTGTTTGACCTTCCGTAGCAGTCTTTGGTGCAGTTTACAATCCATTTGGCGATGCACTGAGAGGACACTGGGGAACCTCTCGTGTTCGGTGACCTCCACAAACAACTGGGAGGTCTTACGGAAAGACCATGTAGGCTCAATATAAGTTAAGAGCGCTCTCCTCACATCCAGGATGTGCCACTGTCTCTGGTTTTCTGTGATCTGGGTGGCAGGATAGAAAACCGACAGGCAAATTGCTTGGTTCATGTGGAAGGGAGTGGCCACCTTGGGAAAGAAGGAAGAATGGTGAGGGAAGACCACCTTGTCCAGAAAGAACGTCATATATGGGGGTTCAAAGGAAACAGCTCGCAACTCTGAAACCCTTCTAGCCGAGGTGATCGCTACTAAGAAAGCCACCTTCTATGACAAAACTAGCAGGGTGGCTGAATCCAAGGGTTCATAGGGTGGCTCTGCCAATGCCCGGAGCACAACATTCACATCCCACTGAGGGGTGGGCTTACGAGGGTGGGGAAAGAGCTTTTCCACCCCTTTCAGGAACCTGTGAGATATGGGGTGTGAAAAGATGGGGACACCGTCTACCTTTTGGTGAAGGGTTGAAATTGCCGCTATGTGGACTCTCAGTGAGGACAGGGACAGGCCTTTTTCTCTAAAGTCTAGAAGATAGTCCAGAATTGTATGGATTTGTGCTGAGGTAGGGTCTATGCCTTTGTCACAGGACCAAGTAGACAAGCGTTTCCATTTGGCCGTGTATGTGGAGCTGGTGGAGGGTTTTCTGCTACCAACCAGGACCTTCTTAACCCTGTCCGACCAGCACCTCTCTTGCTCACTGAGGCTGAGAGCATCCAGGCTGTCAGGTGTAGGAGGCCTGGGGTCGGGTGCCGAAGGCATCCTGAGTACTGTGTTAGGAGATCTGCCCACTGAGGGAGGCGGAGTGGGGTCTTTATGGACGTGTCCTGCAGGAGCAGGAACCAGTGATGTCTGAGCCAGTCCGAAGCTATCAGAATGATGTGTGCTCCATCTGGAAGGACCTTCAGCAGCACTCTGTGGATCAGGGGAATTGGCGGGAAGGCGTGCATCAGGGCCCCCGACCAACTGAGGAGGAAGATGTCACTGAGTGAACCCTCCTCCCGACCTTGGAGGGAACAGAATTGGAGGCATTTGTGGTTCTGTTTTGTGGCAAACAGATCCACCTGGGGGGGTTCCCATCTGTCTGTCAACAGGGAAAATACCTTATTGTGAAGGGACTACTCATGGTTCGCTATGGGTTTCCTGCTGAGTGAGTCTGCTAAGTCGTTGTCTACTGCCGGTAGGTGGGAGGCAACCGGCATAAAGTGGTAATCTATCACCAATTGCCAAAGTTTGCACGCTTCCTTGCACAGGGCCAAGGAGCGAACCCCCTCTTCCCGGTTGATATAGAACTCCGTTGTGTTGTCTGTGAGGACCTGGACTGTTCTGCCACGAATTTTGTCAAGGAAGGTCATGCAGGCCAGTCTGATGGCCTGGAGTTCCTTCACATTTATGTGGAGGTGTTTGTCCTCAGGGGTCCAGAGACCCTGTGCGGAGAGGCCCCCGGACAGATGGGCTCCCCAACCTGAGTCCGAAGCGTTCGTTGTCAGGGTCACTGAGGGCTTGGGCTCCCTGAATGGAACACCCCCCATCGCGAAGCGGGGGTCCCTCCAAATTTGGAGGGACTCCAGGGCGTGCTGGGGAACCGAGAGTACCTTGTCTAGACAGTCTCTCCATGGCTGGAACATCATGGTGGAAGGGTCTCATCCTCAAGCGTGCTGTCCGGATTACCGAGGTGGCAGCTGCAATGTGGGCTAGAAACTGCATGCACCAGCGAGCTGTGATTAGTCCCGGTGCTTGCAGTTCCATAATGATGGTGCAAATGGACCGAGATCTTGACAAGGGCAAGGACGCTGTGCCTTGTTGAGCGTTTAGTCGTTCCCCTGTGAATTCTGTGTCCTGAGTGGGGCGGAGCTTTGACTTCTCTGTGTTTATGCAGAGGCCAAGTAATCTGCAAAGCTTCACTACCAGTTTGACGTGATGTGGTACTTGGCAGCTTGACTTCCCTACTATGAGCCAATCATCTAGGTAGGGGTAGAGTTTGGTGCCCCTCCTGCATAGGAATGCTGCGACTGGTGCCACACATTTTGTAAACACCCTGGCAGCCAGCGATAGCCCCAAGGGAAGAGTAGTGAACTGGTAGTGGTTCTGTGCCACCACGAACCTGAGAAAGCGTCTCTGGTGGGGTTGGATGGCTATGTGAAAGTAAGCATCCTTTAGGTTGAGGACTACGAACCACTCTCCCTGGGACAGGGAGGGGACAATCTGAGGCAGGAAAACCACGCGAAACTTTATTCTCCTTATGTACTTGTTTAGCGCTCTGAGGTCTAGAATAGGCCGTAGATCCCTGTCAGGTTTGGGGACCAAGAAGTATCGGGAGTAAAACCCTTTGCCCTGCTCTCGCCTAGGGACCTTTTCTATGGCCCCGAGGCAGAGGAGTTTTTGGCATTTGGCCTTGAGCCAGCGTAACTATTCTTGGTTTGCCAAGCTGCATGAAGGGGCGTTTTCCTGTCCTGAGGGGTTGAAAGGAACTGGAAGTGGTGCAGGTGGTGGGGGTAGAACAGGGACCCTGGTGCGCAGCCCTCGGAGGGACTGTAAAAAAACACTGTTTATGACCTGAGGAGTGGTTGGACCCCTGTCCATGCCTTCTGGACTGCGAGGCGTTGAGTTTTCCCCCCTTACTTGGACGATTCTTGTCCTTATCCAGGTCCCCAAGGTGGCACTGGTGGAACTGGGAGGAACCTTGCGAACTGTCTCTGCCATTGAATCTACTGCTTTATATGCTGCAGCTGCTGTTGGAGCTGTTGATGTGGTCTCGTTGAGCGCCTGTTGAATTGTGGGGTGTATATCCCCAGAGATCGAAGCGTGGCCCTCGAGTCCATCATACCATGGAGTTTCGTATCCGTGGATGGAGCAAAGAGGTCAGGGCCTTCAAAGGGGAGGTCTTGGATAATTTGCTGCATCTGTGTGGATAGGCATGAGCCTTGGAGCCAGGCCGACTGACAGATGATGACTGCAGAGGCCATTGTGCGGGCTGCTGTATCCACTGCATCCCAGGTTGCCGCCAGAGCTTCCCTGGATGCCCTCTCCCCTTCCTCTAGCATTGCTTCGAAGTCTCTCAGGCGCTCCTCAGACATGGCCGTGCGGAAGTTTCGCATGGTCTCCCACAGGTTAAAGATGTAACGCGTCATTAAGGCTGAATGGTTGGAGATATGTAGCTGAAGGGCCGCAGAGGAGTGTACCTTCCTCCCTAGGAGGTCGAGCTTCTTCGCCTCTTTGTTTTTGGGCATGGAGATCGGCTGGCCCTGTCTCCCCCTTTGGTTTACAGCATCAACCACCAGGGACCTTGGAGTGGGGTGACGAAATAAGAAAGAGAACCCGTCTGGAGAGACATAGTATTTCTTATCCGTGACCTTGGATGCTGGCGGGACCAAGGATGTCGTTTGCTAGCGTTCTTGGACGATACGATATACTCCCGAGTGTAATGGGATTGCCACCCTTGCTGGAGGGGCTCTACAGCATGCATCGAAGAGGAATCGTCCTCCTCTTGGATTACTCCTAATTTCAATTTAAGTTTCGCTGCCATATGGCGGAGGAGGTCCTGCTCAGTGCGGGGATCTCCCTCACAGTCAGCAGATGTGTCAATTAGACGCTCGTTGGGTGAGGAGGAGGATGATTGGGCCCGGGATCTACTGCATTGTATAGAGTCAGGATCAGGTTCGTCATCAGAGAGATCTGAGGACTATGGTGGAGGCAACTGGGTGTAGCGAGGGGAGGCGTCATCGGTTGTTGTGCTCAGCCAATTGAGGGTCCACTTGTTATCGGGTGATCTCGCTAGAGGCGTAAGCGCAGTGGGGAGAACGGACACCTCTCCTTGTATCTGTGGTCTTTTTGACATCACTGAGCTCGGGGATGGGGACGTCTTGTGAAGTCTCTTCCTTGGGCGCTCCTCTTGAGAAGGGGAGGGGTGGTCCTCGGAGGATGATCTAGAAGACACTCCACCTGATGTCTGGGAAACCGGTAAGGAGAGCTCTTCAGAGGAGCGATGGAGTGAAGTTTCCTGCCCCTCTTTACTGGACTATGGTACTGGTGGTGGGCTGGGCGGTGCTGTGCTGGGCCCCGGTGTTGGGTTGGTTGCTGGTACCTGGTTACAGATCAGTGCTGGGTTGGAGACTAGTGTGGATCTGGATGCCGGTAGCGGTGTTGGTACTGTACTGGTTGCCGGTACTGGGATTGTCGGTACCAGGCCTGGCGGTACTGGACTTGACGGCGGCACCATGTTCTGCAGTACTGATAAAGATGGTACTGCTTTGGTCGTCGTCGTCTTCTTCTGCACCAGAGCTGGGTTATGGCACCCTTGATCAGCCGTCGGGTGTGCCTGTGCCGGTACCTTTCTCGGTACAGCTGAGAGGCTACCCAGTGACCGACGGAGCTTGGTGCTGGAGCAGTACCATTGTGGGTCGAGGTTTCGAGCCTGGTACCAATGATCGGTGGCAGGGTTCCTGAGCCCGAGCCGATCGGGGGTCCGGCGGAGCGCTCGTGGCTTGGCCAGCTTCATGGGTTTTTGCCCCACTCCCCGAGATCAAGAGAAGGTGGCGCTCCCTTTCTAAGCGGGTCCTCCGCTTTAAGGACCAGCAAATGGAGCATTCCACTGCAAGGTGGGACTCTCCCAGGCAAGCAAGGCATTTCTCGTCCGGGTTGTCCATTGGAAAAGACTTGGAGCACCCCAAGCATGGCTTGAAACCAGGCATCTTGAGTTTCGCGTGAAAGACAGGCACTTGTGTTTCGCAAGTTTACGCTGATCCGAAACTGACACTGATGGCGGAAAAAGGAACTGGGAGGGTCAGGGTCACGGTCACCTATGTAGCCGCGGTTGCGGCGCGGAGGGGGCTTTGGGCGTGTGCACTGGCCTGACAGGCTAATGCTAAAGACTTTCTGAGCTACCGTGCGTTGCGGCACATAGACACCTGTAACTGAAGTGAGCAGCACTTGAAGGAGAATTGTAGTGCTGACTGGTTTCTCGAGAGCTAGGATCCAACAACATAAAAGTCCTCTTCATTTCCCTTTTACAGGGTTTCCTCAGTGAATAGTTCCAGAGGGACCTTCCCTGCAGTCTGTAATGGTTTTCCATTAACTGTTTTGAGCTGTAGCCAAGGTAGATAACAGCACTTCATTACCTCACCAGCAGAGTAGGGAGAGGTGATAACTTAAAATCATCTCTGATAGTTTGCAAATGATGCAAAAACTGGGGGAGTGGTGAATAATGACAGATCACAGATTCAGAGACATCTAAGTCAGTTGGTAAACTGGATGCAGAGGAATATAAGAAAGACCCTATAGAGATGGACCCACAGGTCCATCTAGCCCAGTATTCTGTCTTCCAATAGCAACCAATGGCAGATGCTTCAAAGGGAATGAACAAAAAAATGATAATCGTCAAGTGATCCATCACCTGTTGCCAATTCTCCCCAGCTTCTGGCAAACAGACTAGGGGGGCTTCAGAAGATGGTTTTGCCTCACAGAGCATGGTTTCGCATCACTGCCCATCTTGGCTAAAACTAATTGATGGACTTATGCTCCATGAATTTAGGTGTTTTTTTAAAACCTTTTTGCACTCTTGGCTTTCACAACCTCCTCTGGCAAAAGTTCAACAGGTTAACTGAGTATTGTATGAAAAATACTTCCTTTTGTTTGTTTTAAGCATGCTGTCTATTAATTTCATTGAGTGGCCATCTAGTTCTTGTGCTATGAGAAGAAATAACACTTCTTTATTTACTGTATCCACACCAGTCATGATTTTATAGCCTTCTATCATATCCCTTTTGAGTTATCTCTTTCACAAGCTGAAAAGTCCCAGTCTTTTTAATCTGTCCTCATATGGAAGGTATTCCATACCTGTAATAATTGTTGTTGTTTTCTGTACCTTTTTCCGATTTGAATATGTCCTTTTTTGAGATGAGCAACCAGATGTATTGAAGATGTGAGGTACCATGGATTTATACAGAGATGTTATGATATTTTCTTTGTTATTATTGATCGCTTTTGTAATAGTTCCAACATTCTGTTAGCTTTTTTGACAGCTGCTGCACATTGAGTAGATGTTTTCAGAGAATTTCCACAATGGCTCCAAGATTTCTTTCTTAAGTGATTAACAGCTAGTTTAGAACCCATCATTGTATATGTATGGTGGGGATTATGTTTTCATTATGGGATTACTTTGTATTTATCAGCACTGAATTTTGTCTGTCATTTTGTTGCCCAGTCACCCATTTTTGTGAGATTCCTTGGTAATTCTTCACACTCTGCCTTGCACTTGTGTCGAGTAGTTTTGTGTCATCTGCAAATGTTTCCATCTTGTTATTTGCCCCCTTTTCCAGATTATTTTCTGAATATGTTGAACATCACTGGTCCCAGTACGGACCACACTCCTGCGTAAAGGCCTCCTAAGTTGATTACCCTCTGGGGCAGTAATGCCTTCCCTTCCTTGGTCAGGCTGTCCCCAGTCTTCCATGCTAACACACTCTTAAGAACTCCTTACTCTAGCGGAACTGCTTGTTTTTTTCCTTATCTCCCTCCACTAGAAAAGGAAACTCCAATGTCTCTTGTTGGAGCGAAATCTCCCTTGCTTGACTACCTACACAATCCCCAAACTGCCAGGTACAGGATAAGTCCTGGAGGATCGTAGTACCAGTGTGGTTTGGGTTAGTGCGGAGGCACAGAGATCATTGGCCCCATTTTCCTTGTCTCCATAAGGGCACTGTGTATTAGAAGAAGTGCCCAGGAGAATGGGGACACACCTGCGAGCTTCCCCTGCCTTGACGACTGAGAGAGCAGAATCTAGGACACTTGCGAGTCCATCAGGTTGACAGCAATTTGACCTGGCTCGTCCCTTATGCGGCCTCCTTCTTCTAGAGTTGTAACAAATCCTCACCTGACTACAAAGTGGGCCCTCTCCCAATTCACTCTGAAACTACCAAGCAGATCAGAGGGCTCCTGGGTCTTATGCCCGCTGTCACTTTCTTCACCCACAGGTTCTATGAGGGTCACTAGTAAAGCCGCTGATTGATGGCAATTCTTTTATCCTGGCTGTGTGATACTACAGTCTGTTTTTCCCTACCTCCTGTATCCCAATCTGGATCTCCTTTTCCCGGGTTCTGTCCAGTTCTGGCAGGGGTAGTCAACAGGCCCTGGTCCTTTTTCCGCCCCTTCCTTGTGTGTGACATCTCCCCCTCTAACATACCCTCAGTGTCGGGGTCATCCTCGGGTGCTCTTTGTTTCACTCTGGGGTACCTAACGGAGAGAGTAACTGATGTTCTGCCATACCTTACCACTCCCTTCGAGGGTCTTTCTACCCAGAGCCAGAGATTCGCTCATATTCTCAGCTCACTCTGCCATGGGTTTCTTGGAGAGCTATATGTTGTAGTCCGCAATTACAACCAATAGTCTGGGTTTTTATACAGCTTAAATCAGGGGTCTCAAACTCAAATCACCACAAGGGCTGCATGAGAACTAGTAGAGGGCCGCATGTGGATTAGTATGGTAGCCCGAGGGCCACACCACTGAAACTTTTTCATACAATGATATTGCAAATATTGGTAATGATCATGTCATTGAGGGCTGCAGGAAATAGCTTTAGGGGCCTTGGCCATACTTCTAAGATGGGATACTCTATCACAGGAAGCAGTGACTCTGAAAAGGACTGGGGAGTCATGATGGCTGATCAGCTGAACATGAGTTCCCAGTGCAACACTGGCCAAAAGGGCTAATGTGGCCCTGGGTAGGGTTACCAGCTGTCAGGCAAAAGGAGGACATGTCCTTTCTACCTTGATGTCCTCCTTTTCACCTTCAAGTCCTCCATCTGGCAGGCATTTTAAAATACGTGCAAGCGTTTGGCTTTTTACTGATAGGGGTTAAAGTATGCTGGAATGCCTCAGAATACCTTATTTTTAGGGGAAAGCATTCGAGGGCTCCCTAAAAACAGAAGAATATTACATTAATACTACATTTTCTCCATGTGTCCTCCAATGTCCTCCTTTCCAGGCTTTGGTATCTGGTAGCCCTAGTTCTGGGGCACATAAATGGCAATGTCAGGTAGCAGTGTAGAAGCAGTTTTGCCTGTGTATTTGTTGCAACCACTGTTAGAATCATGTGCCCAGTTCTTGTGCCTACAATTCAAGAAGACAATTCAGAGAAGTACCTCAAGAAAGATTAAAGGATTAGAAAACCTTATTTATAGTGATAGACTCAAGGAGCTCAGTTTATTTGGCTTAACAATAGAGCATTATGCGGAGATTCCAGTTCATAAGTACCAATATGGGGAACAAATACTTAACAGTGGACTCCTCAGTCTAGTGGAGAAAGGGATAACATGCTTCAGTTGTGAACAGTTGAAGCTAAACAAATTCAGACTGTAAATAAGGTGCATATTTTTAATGGTGAGAGTAAATTAACCACTGGAACAATTTATCAAGAGTAATGGTGGATTCTCAATTACTGATTGGATGTTTTTCTGAAGAATCAGCCCTGGGAATTATTCTAGGGCACTTCCCTGGCCCATGCTATGCTGGAGGTCAGACTAGAATGATCATGGTAGTCTATCATAATGGAATTTCTGAGCAGCGTCTTGCTTGAATGAGTCATGAATGAGACGTGACTGAGGTCCATTTCCTCCTGGTTGTCTAATTTCAGCTCCCAAGGCTGAGAAGTGTGCTTTCAGTATAAATGTATTAGTCCTTGTATGCTACTCTCACGTATACCTTGGAGTGATTATGAATCTTGACAAGGTATGAGCCTTCTGCTAGGGAAGTTAAATATCAGACAGTTAACCCATTAACTGAAGTGTTAGTCTTACTGTTTACAGATGTCATTAATTGTTTAACCGTTACCTGAATGGGGGGTGTGAGGGACAGTGTGTTTCAGGAATGCATGATGGGAGGGGCAGGGACATCTCGTTGTGCATATGCAGGGGTGATTTCTGGCAACTTAGAGGTTTGATGCTGGCAGCAGGACTGGTTTGGGTGAAGTGTCTGGGGGGGTTGAACTGATGTGGGGTGTGTCCATGGTCCTTGGGCAGAACCAGGAGCACAGCAGGAGTGGATGAGCTGGGAGGGTAAGGAGGGCATAGAGGTGCCTTATTGCCTCCTCCTACAGGCTGGGGCAGCTGGGGGGAGGGGAGGCCCAAGGAACGATGGCATCCCAGCTCTGGAGGCCTGTTTCAGGGTAATCAGTGGAGTTATGTCCCCATGTAGTGGTGGTACCGACGTGTACTGGGATGTCTCCATCCAGCTCCCAGGTGTCCCCGCGACCCTCTAAGGATGTAAAATATCGTATTGGTTAACTATTTAAGGATGTAATTTTCATTGTTTAAATTATTGTTTTGTTAAACGATCTTTTACATCCCTACCTTCTGTGGCTGTCTGACATATTACTCTTTGCAAACAAACGAATGTAAGACGTGTTTGGTGTATTGGGTTTGTCGGGTTGAAGTGGAGTTATCTGCAAAGAGTAGGTAGGACCGGGGTTGGCAACCCCTGGCACCCATGCCAGAAGTGGCACTGGGGCCGAGCCTGAGCATTGTGCGGCGCCGCTCAGGCCTCCCTCTCCCCTGGACTCTGCTGGACGTGTGTTCCTGCCGAGGAGCATGGCCAGCAGAGACAAGAAAGCTGCAGCATGCGGCTCCCGCTCCCTGCTGGGCAGGGCTAGAGGGGAGTGGGGTGGGTTGGCCAAGCCCAGAGCTGCCGCTTCTGGGGGCAGGTGCCAGCCAGCCCCAACCCAGACCCTTTAGGCCCCCCACCACTGTGGGGGAAGCAGTGCCAGTCAGCCCTGAGGGCGGGTGCCAATCAGCTTCTGAGGGTGGGTGCCAACTGACCCCAACCCCAAGTCTTGGAAGCTGCCTGCTGCTGCTGGATGCTGGTGCCTGCCAGCCCTGACACCTGGAGGCCACTTTCCACTGTGGGGGCAGGAGCCAGCTTGACCCCAAGGCCTGGCCCTGCCCCCTTTTGGCCCCACACCTGGCGACCCCTGAAGGTGTGGTGGGCGGGGCTGGCGCAGGGGCTGGCAAAGGTTGCCAACCCCTGGAGTAGGAGATCCTTTGCCAAGGGGTCTCCGTGTCACAACCTTCCAGTCATCAGAGGTGTTAAGGCAACATAACCAACTTTTTCTTCCTTCTGTCTCGAGCCTATAATTGTTCTCTGAGTTGCTCTGCATGCAGGGCCAGATTAGCAAAGGGGCTCTACACTCTTCCCCACTCCTGGGATGTCTGGCCTGCCCTTTGGGCTAGGGTGGGCCAGTACTTGTTTGATCCACCTGGAGGGCAGGTCTGGCTGGCTCACAGCAAGGCCTCTGCCGTGACCTTCTCCAGCTCGCCGCATGCCAACCAGCCCCCTCCACCCTCCTGGCAGAGTGGCCAGAGTGGGCCTGGGAGCGCCATCTGGCTCCAGGATGCCCCCCCCCCCACCAGTGATAAGGGACGTAGGGCCAGCCTGTGCAGCCCAGGTGGCGGGGGACTGCAGTCGGGGGGGCCCCAGATGGGGGCAGCCCAGGGTCCCTGGGCCGGTTAATCTGGCCCTGTCTGCATATTCCTGCCTTGTGGTGCCTTCTGGTAAAAAAGTCTTTTGAGCAGTGTCAGCAAGAGCATTGATCTCTCTGTTCCCCTCTGCTGCCAGCATCACAAAGCACTGAGAGCAATTTTATAAAGGGGGTGGATCACCTTCCCCGTCTCAATTCTTTCCAACCATGTGCTTTGACAAATGCAAAGAACTCCAATCTTTTTCGAGTCTTAGTTTTCATCCTGCTTAGAAATAGGTGGTTGTAGCTCAATTCCATAGAGCTGGTGAATTAGGATTTATTCTGGAACCAAAGAAACAGAAGAATTTGGGACTTAAGTGGGGTGTTTTCTATCTGGATCTGTTCCTGGTATCTGATGACTATGCACAGTGCCTCAAGTGTTTGGGAGAAGGGCAGTCTCCCTCCTGGGCTTTCAATTGTCAAACTTTTCCTCCTAGAGCACACAAGGTTAGGGAGATACATTAGTGGCTCCTCCTCAAGGAAGCCTTTGAGGCCAGACCCCCTGTACTTGCTCAGGACTCAGATCCTAGGTTTAAGAGATCAATCTCTGCCTCTGTGGCTGCTAGCAGCAATGAGTAATGATGGGTTCTAAGAAGGTGCTCCCCTCTCAATGTCAGACTTGATTCCTTCACCTCCCTAAGTCAAATCTCTGAGACAGTAGATGTCCAAAATGGATCTCACTGCTGTAGTTCTGGAAGAGAGGTCAAGAGTGGGGTTCAGCCACCCCACACTGGTGCCGGTGCTTTCTAATCTTCCTGCAGCTCCTGTGAGTATTTTTGTTTTCTCCTATTTACACATCTGGCTTCTTTGCATGAGAATCTGTTAAATGATTCACCATGGAATCCCTTTAGATACCACAAGCTAGACTCTCTGGCAGGCATTGTTTTTCTGCTAGAGGACAAATTTATCAAGATGAGCCAGTACTTGCTGTAGAACTGGCAATGTCCCATGGAGAAAGTTAAATTCATCATGTGTCTTGTGTGTCTTAGCTAAGCATGAGCCCTTTGCAACAGTGGGTATGTCAGTTACAGGCCAAGTTGAGGCAGCTTTCAGTTGTTGATCACCATGCCTCCGAATCTCATAGTCTCTCCTGACCAGTGGTCCATCAGAACTATTGTGCCTGGGGCATACAGTGCAGTCCTCCTAGTCCATCCTGCCTAGTGACTTTGAACACATTGCCAATGGCTGGGGAGAGCATCTGAATCATGATGGTTCAAAGGGACTGGTTGTCTCAGGAGCGATTCCTGCACCCTAGCGCTTTGAAATTAAAAGCTGTTCAGCTGGCTCTAAGGTTCAGCTGGCTCCCCCACCTGCAAGGAAGGCTGTGCAGGTGGTGGTGGACAACACATAGGTGATGTACTACAGCAACAAGCCAGGGGGTTGGGGGATACTGCCTTCCTGTGTGCAGAAGCACTAAGTTTCTGGGATCAATGTATTTGTCATAACATTTATCCTGTGGCCTTGCCTCAGGCAGAGGAACCAGCTCAACGGAGATGGCTCTCAGATGCACATATAGTCCCTAAAGAATCAGTTGGTTCCAAGTGTGTTCCACATCTGAGAGTGGCCTGGAGTGGACCTGTTCGGAACAGGAGTCAACAGAAAGTGTTGCTGCTTCTGTTTCCGGATACCTTCCTTTTTCATTCCTCCCACCCCTCTTCCCACTGATTCAGAATAAGGGAGATACTACGGGTCAGCACATGGATGATACTTATTGCCCAGGATGGGCAAGGTCAGCAGTGATTTCATGATCTCCTTCAACTTCTGCAGAGGTTTTATTGAATTGTCCCCTGTCCCAGCAAGATTGTTCCTCTGACCCCGCAATCTTACTGGAGGGTGTGAGCAGTCATGTTCTTTGTCTGTGCAGGACATGCTAATTAACTCATGAAAGCAGTCTACTAGAAACGGTTACCATTTAAAGTGGCGTAGTCATTGGACTTAGATGAAGGGATGACCTGTTTCTTCTGTCTCTGGTTCCATTCCTTGTGTTCTGGAATACCTAATGTACTTAAAGTATGAGAGGTTATTTAACTCTTCATTAAAGGTTTGTTCAGCAGTTGTCTTGATATAATCACACTTTACTTGATGATAGGGTGCTGTGTGTTCAGTGTTCAGTTCAACCGTTTATGAAAGGGTTATCAAAAGTGTCTTCCTCAGGAGAATTCACCTTCCTCCCTGGCATTGCCATTTGGTGAATTCACCTTTTGAACCCTTGACTGAGAGTGCTTTCTATCATTTATCTGGCATTATTGCCATCACAGCAACCGGGAGAGTGAGTGAATCGAATGCCCCTATGATTGCCCAGCTAATACTTCTTTTCATAAGGGTAGGTAGGATAGCTCTCAGTCCTGATTGATGAGTTGTACCTGAGGTGGTGATCAACGGTCATCACTCAGACCATTAATTTGCTGCCCCCTCCACCCAAAAAAGGGGGGGAGGCAGGAATTGATTGTACATATTTTGCATGATAGAATGGCTCTCATCTATTATCAGGACAGAATTAAGTGTTTTTATAAATCACCCAGATTTTTTGTGTCTTGTGCCAAGAGCTACATGGGATATATGGTTTCTTCCCAAACTATTTCTCAGTGGATTAAACAATATCTTGCAGAAGTTTACACACTTGCAAAAGTCTCTGAACCCGCTGTGATTCGATTGCTTTCCACTAGATTTGCATCCACTTCCTCTGCTTGTCTTAGAGAGGTGCCAGCACTGAAATCTGCAAAGCTGCAGTTGAACTTTGGTGCACGCTTACTTCAAGTACAAAGCTCTGAACTAGGCTTCTGAGATGGCTGCCATATTCAGCAAGAAGTTGCTTCTGTCTGCATTCAGCTAGGGCTCTGCTCCTGCCTCCAAGTTAGTTTTCAGCACTGCTTATTATTGGTCTGTCCCATCAGAGAGACAATGCCAAGGCACTCAAAAGAGAAAGGACTGTTCCCTGTAAGCGCAGTTCTTGGAGGTAGCTCTGCAGAGTCTCTCTTCCCACCTGTGATGGCCTTGGAAGGAATTGCGAAGGCACCACAAAGGGGCACTGTCCCCCGGTGGGAGTATGCAGAACCAGCGCAGAAAACTCATTACAACTAACTGACCTTTATGGAACACCCACGTGGCCAGATTGAGTCTGCCTTGCAGGCGGCTCTGACCAGAGAAAGGGTGTGCACGGGAACACAGCAAGGAGAGCCCCTTTGCCCCAGGGGCACCTGTTCCAAACCCCCAGAATGACCACACACACACTGGGATAGCGCAGGGATTATGGGAATGGGGAAGGTTTACTTACAGAGGTGCAAAGGGGAAACCAACAGGGGAGATGGGGCAGCTGTAACACAGAGTAAACAGCTA
Source organism: Podocnemis expansa (assembly GCA_007922195.1). Taxonomy (NCBI): domain Eukaryota; kingdom Metazoa; phylum Chordata; order Testudines; family Podocnemididae; genus Podocnemis; species Podocnemis expansa. The sequence continues at coordinate 425,028 of ML682045.1, forward strand.
ACACAGGGCCCTGCAAGGCCCAACAATGGAGCAGGCTGGAGGCAGACGTGAGCTCTGCTTCTGCACCATGAGTTCAGGAGTCTCAGCACAGTTCCAGTCCAGTGTTCAGTCCAGCAACTCCTAGTCTTCAGCGCCAGCACTTTCCCAGCAAAAGAAAACCCTCTGATGCCTCTTCTGCCACTCTCTGCGAACCCAGAGTGGCCCCCTCCCTACTTAACTAACTGCAACCTCCCCCCTGAGTTCCAGGTGCTGTACTCACAGCCACACAGCTCTAGATGGCCAGTCACTAGATGCTGCTCTGTCCTTGGGCGACTCTCCCCAGCACAGTGTCCTTCTGTGGGTGCTGGCCTGGCATCCCAGGTCAGCCGCTCTGTCTTCCCTGGCTTCAGGCAGGGCCTCTCCCTCCTGCTTCATTCCCAGGCCTCTGGCTGCAGCCCCAGCCCCCCTCCTCAGCTCCACAAACCCTCTCCCGCAGGGCAAAAATGTAAAGGAACCACACTCCTTAAAACCCCAATTTCAAGTGACCCCAGTCAAGAATGAAGACCACCCTCCTGCTGTGCTAGCAGCTGTACACACACAACAAAAAGACAAGACAGCCCCTGCTCCAGAGAGAACTTAACGCTCGCTCTATGTATATGACTTCTGACAACAGTGGTCGTTCTACAGCATTCTTAGAGTAAAATGTTCATCAGTGGCCCCTTGTGAACCAGCTCTTTCCTGCCCATCACATCCATTCAGGCCAGGCAGGCCATACACTCATGATATTGTGGGCAGTGGGTCCTGCTGAAGGAGACTGAAAGCTGGAGGTGCCAGGTTTGATAACGGAGTCAACTCCAATGTCATTCTCACCATAGAAACTGAGAAGAGCATTGAGGGTCAGTCAGGTGAGTAGCAGATGTGGAGCCACGCACTGTGTAGAGACTGTAGATGTTCAGTGCGGGCTCTATACGCACCCTTTGGGCTTCACTTTAAGGACCACAGTGTTATTCTAGGTTTCCTCCTTCCCTCTGCCACAGAAAGTCTCGCTTTCAAAATGGAGGAGGGTAGTCTTTGTGTATGTGAAAGTGCTTTAATAAACTACCAAAAAACCTAAAACAAAAAACCGTAGAGCAGTTCCCCTGGAAGGGTTGGTCCTCCAAGTGTAACCCATCTGCCTAAAAAGGGAGCACTCTCTTTCAGGGATCTCTTTTGGCAGGGTTACAGTGCTGGGCCAATTTAGCAGCCCAGAAACCGGAACTTTCTGGTACTAGGGTGTGGTAGCATATCAAGCATGCTCCACAAGTTTTCTGTTGTTGCTGGAGTCAGATCCCTGGGAGAAGTCTTGAGAGCAGCAGCCCAGAGAGGAGCAAGGACAGAGAGCTGCAGAGTCTACATGCTCAGTGATTGAAAGGAGCTGACCCAGAAGTGGACTGCAGGATGTTTTCTCCCTGCCTTGGACTATTTTGCAGGAGAGTTTTCAGCTGTGGGACTGAGAGCTGGATAACCAGTAACCTGACTGCATGGTGCTGGTTGAAGAGAAGAAAGGAAGGACTGCATGAATTCCATCTGAAGATCCCTGCAGCCAGAGAAGATGAGGACTGCTTCTGTTTTGCATTCAAGCCTCAAGGACTTGGAGACTGCAATTGAGATAAGGGTGACTCCACGTGAACTTTGGGACTCTTGCTGTTATGTTTAAATTCATTTTGTTTTCTTAGGGTAAGGTTTGTTAAGTTAGTTAATGAAGTTTATTGTTAAGTTTAATCTGAGTAGTAATTTGTCGTGGGATGGAAGCTGAGCAGTCTTTGCTGTGAGCCTTGTACAGACTGGATCCTGGCTTTCCAGCTGCTTCCTGCAGGGGTTTATCTCTGTTAGGCACTGGAGAGGGGCAAGTAAATGAATTCTAGCCCACCCAAAAGTTACACAAACATTAATGCCTCATTTGCAGGCAGTGTAGTGTGCATTGTAGAGATGGGAGGTACCCTGAGCTGTCTGACAAACGTGACCCCAACTTTCTCATTCCGACTTCCATGGATTGACATGGAAGGATTTAAATTAGAAGCAACGAGATTCTTTTTCATTAAACATTCTCAGAATTTTCCTAAAGGTTAAATGTATCCTGCTTAGTGAGTACTGACTTCTATACACCTTCCTGAGCAAGGCCAGCTCTTTAAATGCTTCCAGAATCTCATCTCAAGTGGGGTTATGGGGTGGTGAGCCACTAAGTACCCAGTCATGATGTCGTGTCGCCACAGTGAAGTGTTTGGATTTCCTGGCTCATGAATTAGTGCACATTTCTGACTGTCCCTTGCTCTGTTGTACCTGTCACAGATGTATATTTGCACCATGCCTCTGCCATTTGTGGATTCAGATCGTATTGAATCAGGCTGCACAGACTTGTGTTAATTTTGCAGGAGATGGCGTGATTGAAGGGAAACATCTGTTGCAAGCAAAGCAGAGGACATCTATAATTGCAGGATAATGTAGCAGAGAGTTTGATTTCTTGCTCTTGGCAAGCTGAGATTTAAATGGCAGTGCAGTGTAGTTCACTTGCTCCAAATTGGCACCAGTCCTAACAGTTGACATAGGCTAGGAAGAATCTCACACCCATCGTGTGGGCGATGGGGAGAGGATACACACTTGTTGCCAGAACAATAGGAATTTACTGAAGGCTGACTTGGAAAGAGCCAGATGTTCAGCTGGAACCGGTAAGAGAGAACCTGCTGGCTAGAAAATCCCTGCATGCCTTGAGAAAAATAAAAAGGCCTGTCTTGTAATTATCTCATCTGGAAGCTTTCAGACTCCTGGCATGGAGTGTTGATCTAGGACACTTTCCTTTGCATGGAGTGGGCAAAGGGGTCTGTGAAGTCGGGTGGCACTGCTGGCAGGAATGGAGGAGGATTTTGTGTTCCCATTCAGAGTCTCACATGAGCCTTTCTCATTGATGCTACCCAAAGCAGCATGGCTACTCACCAGCATTATCACTGGCAGGGTTCTAGACACGGCTATTGGATTGCTGCTATTATGTTGGGACAGGCATATCTGCAATTGCATAGGCTACAGCCTTGCCTTGTACTGTCTCATGTGCAGTCCTTTCTCCTGATCCTGTGATGTGGCATGTCCGCGGGGTTTGAAGGGAAAGCAGACAGTGGCAACCGGGTGTCACCCATTTCCTACCAAGTGTTATGTGTGTACCCTTGGCTATTCTTAAAGTCTCTGGGGATCTTGTACTGTCATCGTGGGTCCTATCCCTTCCTTCTGAATCTGTGCTTCCTCCTATGGTCTTCTGTGTTTCTAACTAACATTTTCCACTGCATTGTCTGTCTTGAATGCAGCCGTGCTCTGTCAGGTAATGCACCTATTTTGCTGCCAGCCCCCCTCATTAATCAGGCTCCCTTTGGAGGTACAAAATTTGGCACTCTCACATTTTGCTTTTCTAAAATATTGGTTAGTACATCCATCTTGCTGTTGACCGCATCTCTGGAAAGGTCTGCCTACATGTTAAGGAGCAGATCCAGGCTTTCCTGTCAGTCCACACCACCAAATCTCTCTTTCCCCTGTCTCATGGCTTGGCTACCGAAACGTCTCCCTTGAGTCCATCCAGAACATCATTCATGCCCGTCACTACAACTGCATCTGAGTCTTTCCACTGACTTCTCTCTTCCATGGCACTTAGGAGCTTGGTCTTCCCTAAAGGGTCCTTCAAAAAGTATCCAACACAACTTACCCCAGCCAGGGCTTAGTAGGTGGTTTGTTTGGGGTTGGTCTGGCTTTGAGCAGGGGTTGAGCTCATTAGATGACCACCTGAGGTCCCTTCCAACCCTCATCTTCTGTGATTCTGTCCACTCTATTGGATGCACATTCAGCAGTGCTCTCCCCAGTGCTGTATGCAGAGGAAATAGGAGCTCTCCTTTCCTGCTACATGTCCTGTTCTTCACGTTTTGCGGATCGTTGTGACCCTCTGAGCTGCAGCATCATACAGGGACCCCATGCAGTGGGTCATCCTCCAGCCCCCATCATCCATTTCACTTTTGTCTGTCTTGTAAGTATGGCCCTGGCTGGATGTGGTGCTCTGTCCCCTTCTAGTGGCATCTAGCCCCGCTGGAAATTTAGGAGTCTGCTGTATCCCTGGCAGAGGGCCCATATGGCTTTTAGTTTCTGCACATGCTAAATTTCACAAGTCCCAGGTTTAACCCCACCTGCTGATGACCAGGTTCTGTTTGCACTACACGAGTCCAGCCAATATTATCTCTCTCTGCATGCCAGATCTTGTGTCAAAGGGCACAGTGTATGAGTGAGCACAGCCTGGCAAGCAAAAACAGATCTTTCTGTCTGTGCCATGTTCTTTCTCTTTGCTGTTCTACTGGTCTTTGGGCACAGACTTTACCAGCTGATTTCTGTGTTCTTCAATTATTGCCACAGGGTCTGGGGCTGAGAACATGAATTACCTCAGCCAGGGTGATGGGAAGGCCTGAGACCTGGTAAGAAGCCTTTCCTCCCAACCGTGGCAGTGCTTGCTGTCTTGTGAGTGCAGTTGCTGCAGTCCAGCACCACCTCTGGTGCTAAGGCAGAGGTGGATTCATGCCCATCTACCAACCCTGTCTCCACAGGTCACTGTGGGTGTCTGGTCATGGGGGCACTGTGTGCCACTCTAGCAAAGAGGAAGAAGAGTCATGATGTGCTGGCGCTTAGGTGATGGAAGCTTTTTGTTACCTTGGCGAGGGGTTCAATGGGTTAGCTGAATTGACTTGAAATCTGATTTCAGCTAAGCCCAGTGCATATTAAGGAGGCCTGTCTATGAGAATTCTTTCGCCCCGTGCAGTGGCCCTTGACTCTCTCAAATCTCTCTCTGTTGTATGCTGAGGCTCAGTGAGATTCCCAGTCATGGAGCTGTTTTCTTTATAACCTCTTTGGCTGAGAGGTTAAAAGAGTTGTCAGGCCATGTGGGCTGCTGGTGGCTGAGCTGTGAGAACAGAAGGGGAAGGAAGCATTGCTCAGTTCACATTGGCAGGAAGAAGTTTCCAGTCTGACCGCTCAGTAGAGCTGTCTGAGGCTTGTCGCAGGGGATCCTAGCTTGCCTGCAGGAGGAATTCTGTTTCCATCCAAGGGTAAATAACTGAAACACCACTGAGCCAGGTGCTAGTGTAAACTGGTCCCTGGAGTGCAGCTTGTGCCAGGGAGTAACAGATGCTGCTCCATGTGAGCCTTCATGACCACAATGTTCTTGTTAGGAGTTGGGGTTCATGGGATCATCGTGCCACGTCAGCATGGCCTGCAGAATGGAATACTGCTGCTATTCTGTTTTTGGGAATTGTGAGCTGTACACGTGCACACTAAAGGCACAAGCAGTACTGGGCACTCAACTTCCTCCTAATAGATCCCTGTGGCATGTGGAGAGCACCATGCACCAAAGTTTGTTGTAAAGAGTCACATTCTTCAGCCCCATACCAGGACTCCAGGCTTCAAATTCAATGGGGCAACAGGCTGGGGTGTATCCAGCCCTGTGTTACCCTTGGTGCACTCCCACAGCACATCTTGGGAATTTGAACAGCGTACCAAAGAGGCCATACTCAGGACAGTTTCATTTATGGAATAGTTCAGGCTCCATTCATTTTATTGTCTGGCAAATCATCCCAGGAGAACACCTTTTTCTGGGAGCCCTCGTCATTTCTTTGTGCTGCTTATCCTCTACAGAGACCTGCTCACCTACATCACAGGCTGTATAGAAACAATGGCCTTGATTCTTGGTGTAACATCATCTCAACCTGGTTTAGCTTCTTCAGCAACCTTTAGCACCAGGGTTATGCAGTCAGGAGGCTGCAAGTAGGAGAGTGTAGCAAGCCATGCAGGGGTGTGGGTCAGGGCTAACAAGTGAGAGAGTGCCAGGCCAGGGCTTGCTTCCCCTGGCGTGTCTCTGACAACAGCTATACCCCACCAGTGCAGAGTGGAAGCGACATGTTCCATCTCTCCCTATCTGGCACTTGTATGCACCATCTTGGATCTTGCACATGCTGTGTCCAGTGCCAGTCAGACATGATACCGCTTGGGCAGGCATCCTGGGGTTTAAACACACACATTGGTGGCCACCTCCTTGGGAGACACTGGGCATGCACAACAAGGAGCAAATGGATCCATCTCCAGGTTCCTCTGCTGACCTGATTGGCATGAAGAAGGTCAGACTCACTAAACCAGTGGCCCTGACGATCCCATCAGGGAGCAGCTTGGGCCCACATGAAAGCCAGGACGGCAGGGAAAGTAGAAGGCAGAGCCACCAATTAAACCCAGCCCACCACAGTCTTCTGTGCACAACAGGGCAGGACTGTCTCTGTGGCAGCCAGGTGTGATCACCACCCATGCCGATGTACCAGAGCTAACCTTGAGCTAGCTTAAACACGTGGAGCCGCCTCCTGCAGCCCCTGATAACCCCGAGAATCATGGGGCTCCCACCTTTTCAACCCTTGGGGTTTTCAAATGCCGAGCCTCTCTGCTGGTGGAGAGCTTGGCATCAGCAGTGGTCCCAGGGCACCATAGGCCAAGGCTCATCACCTCCTCCCTGTGTCATCAGTCATTGAAGGGGAGGAGCCGAACTGCTGCCTGAGAGCTAACCCACTCACATACAGCAGCTGGTCAAGCAGCTGGAGCAGGTTGGACCATCCAGAGAAGGAGAGCGGGGAGACAAAGGAGGGCTGCCTGAGTTTGTGGGGAGGGTTTATGGGGGGCTCCATTCTGGGGAAGCACCAGAAAGCCCCACCGCTGGCCACAGTGCAGCCTGCAGGGCTTTTCCCACTGCTGGTCCCGGCACAGGCTGAAGGTGTTTTTCCCCAGGAGGGTGGGGTGGTGTTTTTCTTCCGCCCGCCCCAGTGCTGCTATATTCTGGTGGGCAGGGCATGTTTTCTCTACTGCTGGCTCCACCGTAGCAAAATTCAAGCAGGCAGGCGGATGGCGGGTATTTCCCCCTCTGCCAACCCTAGTGTGGCTAAATTCGGGTGGGCGAGGAGCGTTTTCCCCTTCGCCAGACCCCTGTGGCTAAATTCGAGCGGGTGGGGGGGTGTTATCACCACCGCTGGGCCCAGCACTGCCTCCAGGGCCGGGAAGGAGGGGTGCTTAGCTACAGTTCTGTGGGGGACTCTAACCAGCCCATTTGCAGCCCCGTTCTGGGATGCGGCTGCTCTCTACCCCTCCTAGCTTGGGGATACATGCAGCTCCCCTTAAAAAAAATCTTCTAAAACAATTTAATTTTATTTAAAAATCTAAAACCTATATAAAAATTAATTTCAATTAAATTTAAACCAGTTTTAATAAATCAAATTACAATTAATTTATTTCAGTGAAAATCAATTTGAATTCAATAAATTAAATTTTAATTTAATTTTAATTAAATTAACCAGCACTCCTTCAGGGTTTTAAAAAGTATATTTTTGGTCCTCAAACCAAAAATGATTGTGAACAACTGATTTATAATGTAAAATTTTAAGTGTGTTTATTTGTTTACTCTTTGTCTTTTTGATGATTTTGCCATCTTGAATGGAAATAATTCTAAAATTAAATGTGTGTTTTGGCTTTGTAAAGACTGTCAAAATTAGCACAGACTTCATGTTACAGTTTCAAAAAAGTTAAGAAATTGACTTTTACTAGCATACTGTATTACTCTTCATTTTTTATTGTATTTCCGCATCATTGTATGAAAAGATTTCAGTGATATGGCCTTGGGGCCAATATCCTAGTCCTCATGTGGGCCTCAAGGTGATTTGAGGTTGAGACCCCTGATCTAGCTAGATTAGGCTAGACCGGAGGTCACTCCCGTAACAGCAGCAGAGCAGAGACAGCTGCACAGCCCTGTCCAGGATCCTGGGCTACACTCAGGAGGCTCCTGTTGCAGCAGTTTCTTGTGACATGTCTGCCCCTGTGATGGTCGCACCTCCTGGGTGCAGGGCAGTAGCACCTTGTGAGGGAGCCATCACATGTATGCTGGGCAGTCCTGGGGCTGGACAGGCTGAATGGTTGCTTTCCCCACAGCAGACCAGTCCAGCATAAATAGAAAGGGGCTTGTCTATTGAACAAGCCTGGTCTGGGCTTTTCACTTCTCAGATGCAAACTCAGCTTTGGGCTGAATGCTGGCCGTTCTGCCCCTCAGAAGGGATGCTTGAAGGGCTATTGAGTTCCAGTGGCTTCTACCTCATATTTGACCTTTGCCTTGCTGTGCGTCAGCCGTTGACTGCTGTCTGAAGCCACTCCAGACCCAAGTTCAGTAAGCCCTGATTTATTAGGTAACATGTGTTGTGCCTGTCAAACATGATATACTCTTGAGATAAGCGTTTGACAAAGTGGTATTTTTCTCCCACAAAAGCTCATGCAACAAATTTTTAAAAGTGTCATCAGACTCTTTGTTTGTTGTACTTGAGACAGGGGAGTTGACTCATAAACCCCCAAGGAACTAATGTTCCAAGTCCTCCACAATTGCCTCTGATGATTGAACTCTTGGCCTGCAGGAGAAAGTCAGCATTTGCTTGGTTAGTGCTGGCAGGCCAGTCATGGATAGGGTTACCAGATACCAAAGCTTGGAAAGGACGACAGGGAAGTACAAAAAGGAGGACCTTGGAGGACACATGGAGAAAGTGTTGTATTAATACAATATTCTTCTGTTTTTAGGGGGCCCTGGAATGCTTTCCCCCCAAAATAAGGTATTCTGTGGCATCCCAGCATACTTTAACCTTTATAAGTAAAAAGCTAGCCAAGATCATGTATTTTAAAATGCCTGCCAGATGGAGGACGTGAAGGTGAAAAAGGAGGACGTGAAGGTAAAAAGGAGGACATGCCCTCCTTTTGCCTGACATCTGGTAGCCCTAGTCATGGATGATAGTGGCTCTCTGTGTAATTTGTATGATCTGTAACTGATGATTGCTATGAAGAAAAAGATAGGTAATGCTTTCTATGGGCATGGGAGCACTGAGCCTTGAATTGTGCAGGGACTGGAGACACTTGTGTGTCTGTATGAATTCTCTCTCCAAATACCTCCTGCTTCTGTCTCTCCCTTGGCCGTGTAGTGGCATTTCCATTGGAAGCAGCATCGTTGTCATCTGGTGTGGGAACTAAACCCTACAGATGGAAAGAAATAGTGAAGAGGGGGGTTGGACAGGTGTTACTGGACTCACCAGCCTGTGGCAACAAGCACTTATTCCTGTGTGAATCCAAGCTTGATGCCCTTCAGGCTGCCATGCTCTGATCACCACCGTGCTCCTTGTCAGGCTTTCCCTGCAGCCCTTCCTGGGCAAGGGTTGCAGCCTCTCCCCTTAACTCCGGGCTCCTTGCCTCTCTAGCAGTAGAGTTCCTCTGAGGTCAGAGTTCCACCGGAGACAGCAGGTGACCATAACATAACACATTCAGCTCCCCTTGTCTGAAGTAACACCCACATTTAGTAACACAGGACAGAAAACTAGGGGAAGAGACCAAATAAAGCCTTCAATTAAAAACTCTGGCTGAACCCCACACCAGTGTAGTTTGTCTGTCTGTGTACCTAAGGGGTGTCAACCCGTTCCTCTCCCCTTCTGGTTTTGATGTAAAATGCTTTCTTTTGCTCTGGGATCAAAGAATTTACCCAGGTAATTGAGGCTGCAATTCAGCAGAGCATGCGATTTGTCTATAAGTCCCGATCTAAGCACCTGCCTACGTTGAGCATATTTGTATTTGAATGGGCTCTCCTGTGTAATGCAGTCTTTAGGGTATGGTCACCTCACTTTGCTTTGTATCTGCAAAGCCCCTACTAACTGTGTTACTAAGTGCTGTTAATGGCTGTGACAGGGTCTGCTTCTCTCAGACTCCAGTTATAGGAACACAAAATGGTGTCTCCTATCTTTGCTTTGATAACGCACTGCCTCCTTACATGATTGTCTCATTGTTACTGCTCCGGATGTTCTATTTGCTCCGTCTGCCCCCCCGGGGAAGGGCATGTAGGAAAGATTTCTCCACGGTAGATGTAAAGGAATGTGATCAGAAAGAGAACCATATATAGCTGTATTTGCCTGACTGATTGTCTTCCACTTTGTGAAAAAAATCTTTTGAATTGCCTCGTGTGCAACTTCATTGTTGGGAAGCTTAACGTACATGGCACAGTGCTTTCAAGGCTTTGCAGGTGTGGGGAAACTGCGACTCATGAGCCATATGTGGCTTTTCAAAGAAAAAGTGTGGCCCGCAGAAGAGCATGCTAGGGAAGGGCAGCATGGTGGGAGACAAGGGGGAGAAGCATGCAGTGGTCAGGGACAGCAGAGAAGCAGCGGCATGGTAAGAGCTGGCGGAGAAGCGCCTGCATGGTCAGAGCCTGCAGGGAAGTGGCAGCATGGTCAGAGATGTGGGGAAAGCACGGCAAGTTCTGAGACAACAGGGAAGGGAAGCGTGGTCCGAGCTAGTGGGGAAAGCGTGGCAAGGTCTGAGCCGGCGGGGAGAGTGCAGCAAGGTCTGAGCCGGCAGGGAAGCGACTGCATGGTCAGAACTGGCGGAGAAATGTGGCATGGTCAGAGCCAGTGGGGAAGCTGCAGCATGGTCTGGAATGGGGGTGCGGGGGCAGAAGTACAGCATGGTCAGAGAGAGCAGAGAAGCAGCAGCAGGACAAGAGACAGTAGGGACGTGGCAATGGGGGTAGGGTATGCGTGTCATGGTCAAGGAAGCCATGGCATGTTTAACTTGTCTCATAGACCCTAATGCAGTTTACTCCTTGTGAAAATAAAAATCGTGTTTTACACGTCCTAAACATGACGTGGAATAATAAGAAATGAAAATACAGAGGAGAAAAGTTTAAAACTGAAAGTAGATTACTTTCAATTTTTGGCACAACTTACTGCTGTAAAGCATTGTATTCTACAATGGAATTCATTAAATCAAAACATTGTGCAATACTTAGAGATCAGCACCTGAGAGAGCTTTTACATACTGTGTTGACAGATTTTAAAAAATTTGGCACTAGCCTGCAGTGTTCTCCATCCAGTGATAGCTAAGTTTTTACTGTATAGGCCTAGTTTTCATGGTAACCTTAAGTAATTATTAGAATCTGACATTAGTAGGATCAAAATTTGCCCTGTTTTTACGATAAAATTAAAGTGAGCAATGAATTTTAAGCTTAGTAATTTTGGAGTAGGTAAAAGTATGTGGTTGTATGCCTCAGTTCAGCTCTCAAAGGTTTAAAAATAGACTTGTGCGGCTCTTGAGTTCTGTAAGTTTGGCCACCCCTACTTTATAGCAAAAAGCCAGTTCTGATCAGCTTTATCCAGCCACTAACACCAGAGCTCCAGAGGTGACCCAAGAAAGAAATGCTTTAAAAAGTCAGAGCTAACCAGCTCCAAAACCAGCCAGGATGCTGTTCATTCAGTTTAGAGCAAAAAGAAATGAGAAGTGATGGGAGTGCAAACATTTTAGCCTCTAGCCACCATCACTGTGTTACAGCTTCAGAAGAACAGTGGCACTTTTTAGAATACAGCATTCTGGCCAATCAGCTGATAAGATGCTTTGCTTTTCAGTAACTATCCAACCTCTCAGGTTGAGAGAGCCTAGGAGGCTCTCCTGTATGACCGATTAGCACTGCCACTGTCATGCTTTGCACCAATCGTCCTAAATGTCGGCTGACCCAGGCCTTAACCTACCTGCAGCACATGCATGGGTCAGTCCATGTGTGCATGGAGCCCATACATCAGGGCTTGACAAAATTGGTTCCCAGCTAGGTGCCAGCAGTTTTATTTTTTGTCTTCGGAGGGCACTCCTCAAAACTAGGAGCCAGGCTACAAACCCTGATCACCATGGTGACCTGGCACCCAGGTTTTGTAGAGCCCTGCCATATGCATGTCAGCACAAAAGGTGGTCTCTTGCGGGTGTCATCTGCAGTCATTGTTGACCGGTGGTTAGAGTGCACTCAGTGTTAATGTGTGTCTTCCTGTCTGAGGTTAAGGGGGGCTTCCCACTGTTGCATTGTGTCTTGATGTGCTTGTTTTTGACGTCTGTTTTCTTCTCTTGCAGAAAATTTCAGCACAGAAGTCAGTCTCTTGCAGCTCATTGGAGATCCCCCACCAGAGCAGATAACTCAAGTGGATGGGCCTGACAACAGTCTTGGCTATGTATTCGGGCCGGATGCCAACACTGGTCAAGTGGCCCGATACCACCTGCCTAGCCCCTTTTACAGAGACTTTTCACTCCTTTTCCACATTCAACCCACAACTAACAAAGCAGGTGTGCTCTTCGCCATCACAGATGCTTCGCAGACAGTCATCTACATTGGAGTGAAGCTTTCAGATGTGAAGGACAGGAAGCAACAGATCATCTTCTACTACACAGAGCCAGGCTCTGAGCATTCATATGTGGCTGCAACATTCTCTGTGCCTTCCCTGGTGAACAAGTGGACTCGCTTTGCCATCAGTGTGGTGGAGGATGAAGTGGTTCTGTATCTGAACTGCGAGGAGTTTCACCGGGTTCGCTTTGAGCGCTCCCCTGATGAGATGGAACTGGAGGATGGCTCTGGGCTCTTCGTGGCTCAAGCTGGTGGGGCTGATCCAGATAAATACCTGGTAAGTCCTGCATGGCCCAAAATCATGGGTTCTAATGAAATCAGTAGCACCAAATGGATAGGAGAGTTGGCAGTAGTAGCTTGATTGCATGTGTTTTTTTAGATTCCAGATATGTTTTTAGTAGGACTGCAGCATATAGCTGCATGAAACTGGCCCAGGTGTGGTCCTTGTTGGGGTGGGCTTTTCCTAGATTTGGGGGTCCAAAGGGTTTTAGATTTTAGATTTAACAGAAGCTGTGTCAGTGTCCTAGTGAACACCAATGGGAGAACATTTCTGTACATTTCTCAGAAATCATTTACAATGAGAAAGTTTGCTTTGATTTCCAAGAATAGGAGCAGTAGCTTGTGTACTGAAATGCAATCAAGTGTTTGTGATTCAGTAGTGATGGCATAGTTCCACGTAACCCTTCTGCCAGGGTGAGCTGGCAGAACGAGGGCTGAGTTCTATATCTAGGAGTTTCCAAATAATGTTACAGCACCAACTGGCTCGAGCCCCCACCCAGTCTTCTGGGAAATCATCCACTATTCCCTGGGCACCGCAAGGGGGTAATGCTTCCCTGCTTGCACGCACGAGTCTGAGTGTATTATACAGAACTTTTAATAGTAATAAAAATGGAATGTAAAGAGCCCAATAACAAAAACCAGTACTGAGTTGGAGAATCAGTGCAAAACAGGTTCCCAACAAACGCAGGGCGTGCAGAGAATGTCTTTCATACCAGCTGGCTGCTGGCGCCACCCGCTGGGTCACTCATGCTCTCTGGCCCTCTGCTGACTGTTGGTGCCATCCGTTGACTTTGCCCACTGTCTGCCAGCTCCGCCCACTGGTCATTCACATCCAGCCCTCCGCTGGCTGCTCTTGCCATCCGCTGGCTTCTACTGCTGTCCGCCGGCTCTGCTCACCAGTCAATCACACCACCCAGCCATCCACTGGCCGCTCTCCCTGTCCGCTGGCTCCACCTGCTGGTGCCAGCTCCGCCCACTGGTCACTTGCCCCATCACTGCTCCTCTTCTGTGATTTCAGGTCAGAGAAAGGGTTTTCCTGTCTAAGTGATGTCATTTCTGAGAGTCTCTCTTCTCTCAATGATTTCAGCTCAAAGAGAGGGTTTGCCTCTCTCCGTGATTTCTGCTCTTAAACCTCACATAGCTGCAAACAACTTCTCTAATTAAAATAGCAAAAGAAAGTCTTCACAGCCTGGCCAGATCTATCCTTTGACAGTAGGGCAATCAGGTGAGGCAAAGCCTCGGGCATAGCTCTAGACTGAGCTAACGTTAAATCCTGCCACTGTCTTAACTTCACCAGACTAGAAGGAGAGGGAGACCGCTCTTTTAATATTCTTTATGCTAAGCGTACCTTTTATCCCACTTAAACAAGAGTGTGAACAAGCAAGAGAGTAGTATATTACAAAAGACAGTATTTCATGTTTCTTTTCAGTAGAATTACAGATATTGACAGATTTGTGATCAGATCAACCCAAATTGCCCTTCACCCATAGGCTATGTCCACACGTACATCATTATTTTGAAATAAGTTTATTCGAATTAAGAAAATGTTAATTCGAATTCAGGGAAAAGCTCAAAGTGAAATAGTATGTCCAAACACAGGACTTGCTATTTCACTTTAGGAGAGGGGCACCATGGGAGGTGTGGCAACATGGCCCCCTCCCTGGGCCATGCCCCCACCCAATATAGGCTAAAAGGAGGATACCTTGGGAAGGAGAAGAGCAAAGTGTTATTTCGAAATAATGGTTATTTCAAAGTAACACGTCCAAATGGTGTTATTTTGAAATAACCATTTTGAAATAACAGCTGTTTCGATTTAAAGGTTTAAGCTATTTTGAAATGACGGCTCTTATTTCGAAATGATGGGGCCTGTCATTTTGAAATAAGAATACGTTGTGTGGACCTAATCTCTTTCATTTTGAAATAACTAGTGTTATTTCAAAATAAAAGAGATGTGTGGACATACCCATAGTGTGACTATGCTAATATACTCTTTGTGCTCATGCAAGTGCAAAACCAATGCAGATTAGTTCTGCCCCCCCCACCCCTGCAGAAGGTGCTAGGCACAGCTCCTAAACCTGCCTTAAATCCATGACACCTATCCCCATTCCAGTATCCTTCAGAAGCCCCTGGAAGAGAGAGAACATTCTCTATCATGAAAAATAGTTTGAATTTGCGCTCTTCTAAAAATACCTATTGTCTTTGATGCCTGGTGGTGTGGCTGATAAAATCCTGTGTATTAGCTGGACAATTTTAATGACACCAAAGCTTATCTTTGTTGGCAGATATTTGAGCCTTTGCCAAAATAATAGGCAGTGGTTAGGAAAGCAAGGAAAAGAGGTGATTAGTGGAGCTGTGTTTTTAAAACAGCTTGCATTTTAAGAGGGTTGTAAAATGTTGAAAAGGAAACTCTAAAAGATGCATGGAAATATTACCAGTAGGGTTTTTGAACAGAGCACAGTTGTGTCTAACAACCAGTCATGTTTACAAATAAAATATTGTCTGGGACTGAATTCCTTTCACACAGCATATAACTCTGTAAGAGCCACATACGCTCTGCAATTTTTTTGTTTTTCAAATTTACTAGTCTCACACAGTTCCCTTCTTTCTAACTTTAAAAATTGCCTCAGTTGACGACTGTAATTGCTACAGTTCAGATCCAAGGGACTTAAGTGACAGAAGGAGACTACTAAGATTCCCTAGGAAGCCAGAAGGGTTAAGAACTCCTGGTCAGACAGGGCCTACTTGTTTTCAGGCAGCTATGAATCCTGCCCTAGCCCCCAGCAGTAAGTAAATTAATCTTTCACATTTTAGTACCAACATTCTTGGTTGGTGCCAGGCCTTTGGCACACTGAATGCATCTCTTAGAAGTTTTTGGTTGGTTGGTTGGTTGGTTGGTTGGTTGGTTGGTTGGTTGGTTGGTGCAAGGCACTTAAGCAGAAAAACAGCATACTGGAGAAAGCTGATGGTTCACAATTTACTCCAAAATGATCAGGAAATTTCCCACCCCTGAGTGGGCCAGCAAGGCTGTATGGAGAAAGTGTTTATGCTGCTGAAGGGTGCAAGGTTGAGAGGGGTGTTGATATGAACACAGAATGGGTCTTCCCAGCATAAGTTGCTGATCAATACTTTCCAACCGGTGGCTGCTGTGAATGTTGGCTGTGCTGGGAGGAGATGCTGAGGGATGCCATTCCCTAGAAGTCTGCCCCAGTTAGGGTTACCAGGTGTCAGGCAAAAGGAGGACATATCCTCCTTTTTACCTTCACGTCCTCCGTCCACCAGGCATTTCAAAAATACACGGTTTTTTGTCTGGCTTTTTACTTACGGGGTTAAAGTATGCTGGAACTCCCTAAGCTTCACCCTAAGCGTTCCAGGGCCCCATAAAAATGGAAGAATATTACATTAATGCTACATTTTCTACATTTTCACCATGTGTCCTCCAATGTCCTCCTTTTTGTACTTCCCTGTTCTCCTTTCCATGCTTTGGTATCTGGTAACCCTAGCCCCAGTGAGAATGAGTGGCATTGTCCCATCTGTGTAATTCTATAGCAGACGTTGCCAAACTGTGGCTTGCGAGCCGCATACGGCTCTTTAAAGAAAACTTGTGGCTCCCGGGAGAGCGCAGCAGGGAAGGGCGGCATGGCGGTAGCCAGGGGCGAGAAATTTGCAGTGGTTGGGGACAGCAGAGAGGCAGCAGCATGGTGAGAACTGACAGCGGAGGGGCAGCGTTGTGAGGGCTGCAGAAAAAAGCAGCGTGGTCAGAGCTGGGGGAGGGGCAGCACTGTGAGAGCCTGCAGGGAAAAGCAAGTCATCAGGTGTAAAGACAGCACTTGGAGCAAGTAACTGCCAAATGCTACAGTTTACTCACACAATATTAATTCTACCCTCCTTGTCTGTGTGCATAATGTTACAATCTTTAATTAGATCAGTGCATAATTTTTTAAATACTTTTCTTTTTTGATATTGTTTTCTGGGTAAATATTTTTAAACCTGGCAACATAGATTGATCAAGAACAAGTCTACAATGAACTACAGATAAGTGATGATAATTAGCAATTTAAACTTAAAAAGCAATTGTAAATTAATTTTCTTTTTTAAAAATTACCTGGCATTTCCAGACATTGTAATATAATGCAAAATTATTTCTCTTGTATTTCTATTTTGAGAATTAAATAAGAGTCATCAGAAATGACTGAAAATTGACACAAGTGTTACATCCAAAACCACTGACTACTGTCAAAAGGTTATTAAAAAATCCTCTATTAATTTAAAGAATGTTACAAGTACTTATTATGGATCATGGTTCATTTTCAGCATGCAAAATGATTTAGATTTAGGATAGACCACCACTACTGAAAACTGGTTTTAGAAAAAAAATTCCTTAAGTCCATTGAACAAGTGTGCCTGAGACATCAGTATGTCATCTGTTCGCAGAAGGAACTGCTAGCACAGTAAAATTTTCTTATAAAATAAAATATAACTAAGTCAATTACTAAAATAATTTACGTTGGCTATGTCTACATTGTGAAAGCTAAGTCGACTTTATTAAGTCAACTTAAGAAAGTCTACTTAAAGTTGACTTTAAGTAGACCTTGTTAAGTCGACTTAGTGAGTCCACATGCTTTACTTAAGTCGACTTAATAAAGTTGACATAACAGTAAAATCAACTTTATAAGTGGACCTTATAAAGTAAACTTTACTGGACCCTAAAGTCGACTTTATTGCCCTGCAGTGTAGACAGCGCTCTGTTTAAGTCGACTTAAGGGCCCTTAAGTTGATTTAAACGCATAGTGTAGACGTACCCGTTGACTGCAAAGTTCAATAACAGCACTATATTTCTACTGATTAAATAGCATTCAACATGTATTAATTGTTCTTTGTTGTATAATCAAAATCTATTTATATTTCAGAGCAGTCTTCATGAATGTTTCTATGGGTATCTGAGCCTATTAGACAAGAGTAATTGTTGTGAAGGGTGAGGACAGAAAATTATGTTGTAAACTTTCTGAAAAAAAATCTCTCATCATTAAAGATTTTACTTTGTATTATAAAAGCCAAATAATGATAGTTAAAATTTATACAGGGCCTGACCCCAAACTGAATAAACTCAATGGGATTTTTTTTCCATAGTATCTTCTGTGCATGGATTCCAAAGCACTTACTGAAACAGGCTCTGATCTTGCACTTTCTGTCCCCCTAAATTCTCATTGATCTGTTGTGATTCTGAACAGTTGAAAAGGTGTCCCTGCATCTCTTCACAGGATTCAGATGAGAGCAGTGTTTTCCATTACTATTACTCTCATTTGAAAATTAATTGTGTCTGAGTCCTCAGACCTTTTGTCTTCACTGTCCATGAGTATATTAGTGAACAGGTTTACTGGCAGAAATATTGGCAGGGAAGTGGGGGCATGGTAGGTGCCAGGATGGGGTGGGAGGGAGAAGTGCAGCATGGCTGGGGACAGCAGAGACGCAGCAGCAGTATGTTAAGTAATGGCAGGGAAGCGGCAATGGGGGTGGGGGAGAGAAGCATGACATTGTCAGAGAAGCCTAGCATGTTTAGATGTTCTTATAGGCCCTAATGCAGCGTACTTGTTGTTAAAATAAAATCATGTTTTACAAGTCCTAAACGTGATGTGGAATACTAAGAAATGAAAATACAAAGGAGAAAAGTATAAAACTGAACGTAGATTACTTTCAATTTTTTGCACAACTTACTACTGTGAAGTATCGTATTCCACAATGACATTCAAAACATTGTGGAATACTTAGAGATCAGCATCGGAGAGAGCTTATACCTACTGCATTGGCAAGTTACTCCGCAGACTTAAAAAAAAAAAAAAAAAAAAAAAAACTTGCCACAAGCCTGTAGCGTTCTGCATCTAGCAACAGCCAAATTTTTACTGTATAGGCCTAGTTTCATGGTAATCTTAAATGATTATTAGAATCTGACATTAGTGTATCAAAATTTGCCCTATTTTTACGATAAAATTAAAGTGTGCAATGAATTTTAAGCTTAGTAATTTTGGAGTAGGTAAAGGTTTAATAATCAACTTGTGCGGCTCTTGTGTGCCGTAAGTTTGGCCACTCCTGTGCTATAGGATGGATTTTGAAAGGAAGCTTAAAGGAGTGAGATCAGTGGTAAGCTGCTCATCCCTATGTGGTCCCTGTACATCAGGTCTACAAGCCAGAGTCGTGTCAAGGGGCCCTAAAACCCAGTAGCTGGCTGCAGCTGGAGAGCCCCAGCACAGGCACTGCAAAAACAGCTGGAATGCTGCCCTGTGTGTCCCCTGCTGAATTCTGGTGTAGGAGATATTCTCAGGTTGGCTGCCACACCCTGGCCTGCACACCTGGGGCAGCCTAGAGAGACTGCCCTAAAGCAAAGTTGCAGGGCTGTCCAAGTCACCCCAGGGCCAAGCAGTAAAAGGTGGCTCAAAGCCACTGTCACACACCCCCCCCCCCCGCACCCCCGGGTTTGAGTTCTGTGCTGAGCCTGTTGAATGAATGGGAAGTTTCCATGATTGTAGAGTGGGCATTTGCCAGCTCATCCTACTTGTGCCCAGCAGAAGGCGTGGGTCACAGACTGAGGGATATAACCAGCTTAACTCGGGTTCCTAACTCCCTCAGGGATGGTGCCAGTCCCAGCTGTAAATCACAGCAGATGGGACTGGGCAGTCAGACACCTGGGTGTTTGTTATTTTATTGTTTGATAACTTGCAAAAAGAATTTCTTTTTGGTAGCCAGTGAGAGTGGGAAAGTGTATGGGCAGTGCCTGTTCTTTTGGGCCTGTTTAACTCTCTGTGGCCTTCTCATGTGGTTAGGGTAGTGTTTCTGTAATATAGGGTGCTTGGGATGCAGGTCCACAGCTAAGCTGGAAGAATGGCTTCTCATATCCATGGATACCTGCAGCGTGTACTCCAGTTGCACCAGCCATGGCAGGATGCACCCATGGGTGGCTACAGGTGCGTGTGCCATTCAGAGATTCCAAGGCCAGAAAGGACGATTATGATTGGCTAGTCTTATAGCAGAGGCCTGGGACCTGCCTTCAAATAATTGCTAGAGCAGACCCCCTAGAAATATAGCCAATGATGTCTTAAAAATTGTCAGTGGGGGGGGGAATCCACCGCAACCCTTGGTGAGTGGTTCCCACAGTTAATTACTCTTGGTGTTAAAAATTTATGCCTTATTTCATGTCTGACTTTGTCTAGCTTTAGCGTCTAGTCATTGGATCGGGTTAGAACTTTCTCTGCTAAACTGAAGAGCCTGCTATTAAGTATTTGTTCCACGTGCTGGTATTTATAGGCTAGAATTAAGTCACATCATAGCTTTTTCTTTAAGCTAAATAGATACAGAGCCAATGAGCTCAATCTCTGTCAGGCATGTTTTTAATCCTTTAATTACTCATGCTCTTATCTGAACCATCTCCACTTTATTTACATCCTTCTTGAATTATGAGCACCGAAACTGGACACAGGATTCCAACGGAAGATGCAGCAGTGCCCAGTACAGAGGTGAAAGAACTTGCCTTTTCCTATTCAAGATTCCTGTGTTTATGGTGCCAGGATTCCATTAGCTCTCCAGGCCACACCATCTGACAGGGAGCTCAGATTCAGCTGAAGATCAATGATGACCCCCAAATCCTTTTCAAAATCACTGGTCCCCAGGGTAGAGGCCCCCCACTGAGGAAGCATGGCCTAGCTTCTCGCGTATAAATCCACTGAGGATCTATGGCAGTGTTAAGAATATTTCTATTAATGTAATGAGGAATTATTGAGTTAGCATAGTTTTGGGGCTTAGTGTTAGTAAGTTCTAATGCTTTATCAGTGTAGTTAAGGGCTATATCTTCTTTCCCATAGCCCTGTGTTAGCAAGGATTCCAGTCGGGGAGAACTTCTGGTTTAGTGAAAGCTACAGCCCTCTTTAAGCAGCTTGCATACATGATGTCTTTGTTTGCAGAAAGTTCCCAATGAACAGCCATTTTGAGGAGAAACTGTGAGCATCAGCTGCAGGCTGGGTGAATTGTTTAATAATTGGTTACTGATTTGGAGTCTGAATTGCAAAAAAGTGATCAGAGTGTGAATCTGTGACTGAAAAGGCAGGGAATTGCAGAAGCAGCTTAAAACCGTGCACAAAGCAATGTGATGATAAAACCATCATGAGGAAAGAGTTCTTCAAATTTCTGGGCTACTGATGATTTCTTTATTACTATTATTATTATTTCCTCTGTTTTCATTTGTCCTCTGTGCTCATTAAGTGAATCCAAATGTTATTCTAGTGCCTAACCTTGAATGACAGGTGAAGAGGAAATAACGTTTTCATCTTGAAGTTAATTTCCAAACTCCAGCCTAATTTATGGGTCTGGTGACCCTTGCATTTGCGGTATGCATCAAACCCAGGTGGTGTGCTTTTTTCTGCTGCCCTGCCCTCTGGGATTGATAACAGTGGACTATGCACTGAGTGCACAGCATCTCTATCTTCAGGGACTCACTGCTTCTGAGAATCTGGGGAAAAGGTGAAGATTAATTTGCTTTCAAGTGAATCTGGGTAAGGAATCTTGATTTCTGTTCTGTTGTCCGTGTGGCAGCTAGGTGGGTATTTATGAAGTTGAAATACATTAATTACTGTTAAGTTTGAAAAGAAAAATAGTTATATTCCATTTTATTTAAGTCAGACAAAACAAAATCAAATATGTGACATTGGAATCACGCCCTCAAGCTCCCTAGGCAAGAGATGTGCCAGCAAATTCAACTGAGGGAGTCTGCAGCCCTTCAGTTTTATCCTAGGAACAAAGAGCACATGCTTCTTTGTCAAATTTAGCTTCAGTGGACTAGTGAGAAAAGTTCTCCTAGTTAAGTGGGTCTCCCAGTGTCAAAGCTTTCTAAGTAGTAATCCGCCCTTGAATTATACCCAGAAGTGAATGTGAAGGCAGTACAGACTCGAGCACAGTTGTGTTGTGTTGTGCCATGTCAAAGTATCTCATTCCACTCAAGAGCAGGCAGGTGGGTCTGGCACTAGTGTTTGCCTTCAGCTGAGTTAGCAAGGTAGAAATCTTTCAGCTGAGCACATTGCTGTAGCCCCCGCTGGTGGATACCAGTAGGGGGGTGACATTTCAGAGCCTTGCACTATAAAGGGATGGTCAAGGTACTGGTAGTAGAAAACACTACCAGCTCTTGAGGAACCAGCAGTTCTGGACAGAACAGTGCCCGCCAGGGCTTGTCTGTTTTGGACAAAATGGGATATTCCACTTCACAGACTGTGCCTGCATTCCCCCAGGCACCTGCCAGTGATCCTCCAACTCAGCAAGCACAGCAGAGAAATATCTCCTCTCTGGTTTGACTAATTACAGATTTGTTACCAACTTTGCCCATTAACTCGGGGTCTGTCATTTATTAGGGTCACTTCCTCTGGAGGGAGGGGCTTGCAATTCTATTAGTGTACTGCTTGTGTCACTTGTGTCTGTGTGGCGCTTACTTCTCCCTTCTGCAAATCCCTCCCGATGGAACCACCCTTGCAGGACCTAAATTTCCCAAGACTGGGTTTCTGAGTGCGACTGAGTGGACCGGGTCTGTCAGCACTCTCAGCTGACCCCATATGTGTCCCTGAACTCAGCAGGCTGGGTTACACAGCACTGGTCTGCTGCTACCCTTATGTGACCCTGTACCACATCGGACTAGACTGGAGTATGCATCTGAGCAGGCTGGGTTAAAACAGCACTTTCAGCTGTCACCCTTATATGCCACAGGTTCAGTATGCTGGTAACCCCTTAATGAGCAAACCTTACAAGGAACTGGGTATCACAGGGATCGTTGGCTAGGTAAATGAGTGTTGCTGCAGAGCCATATAGGGAAGCCTGGCAACCAGCTTGATTAGGAAAGTTACTTTATTGCCAGGTACATAAAACTTATGTATAATTATAAAAGGAAAGAAAAATTCCCAAAGAGTCACAATATTGATAGCCATACAATAGAGGAAAATGATCAAACAGTTACAATATTACCCAGTTCAATTATAGTATTGGAGAGAGCTAGCCCATGTGGATTACAAAAGATCAGGTTTAGAAAGTTATAGTTGGACTAAGAGCAAAAAAAGAAAGGAGAGAAGCAAGTGGCGGGGGAGTTGTCTCACCACTCAGTGGAGTTCAAAGGTACCCAGGAAGCAGGCTGTTCAGCTTAGGGTCTGGACTGCTGGAGACAGGCAGAACCTCCACCATGATCAGCAAGGAGAAGGTGAAGTCCCAGTGGACCTGATGCACCATGTAGGTCCAGGCAACAGATCAGGCATCAGAACAGATTCAGAACTTAAAGTTTTTTGTTAAGCAAATGTTTGAAAAGAGGTACGTACAAACAAACAATCACGGTGATGTATAAAAAGGAGTGGTTAGGTATCCAGGTTAAGAGTGCAAATCATTTGGAAAGGGAGAGGTATTTGAGTGAATGGTAAGCATAACCAGAACATGATCTACGATATCCTGGAAAAGGAAAAGCAAAAGAAATTGCAGGATTGAGTATAGGAGTCTGGCAATTTCAGGAAAACATCTTAAGATAGAAGAAATGCAAGGAGCAGTGATAAACAAAGCATATACGCTGTTAGGAGCAGGTTGTCCCAAAATGTATTAGGAGGTATGAGTCATGGGTCCATTGAGAGTGCTGATTTAGTGCAGAAAGAGGGTCTGTGGAACCCTTTGTCAGTGGATGCGAAGTTTGTCTCGTTTATGCCTTTTGGTAGTGTCTGGCCATTGATATGCTCTATGTAAATGTCCCTGGACCATCTGATGAGGCAATGTGTCAGCTGGGAATAGTGCTGTCTGACACCACAGGCATGCAGCACATCCTTGTTGGCAGGATCACAGGCACCCAGAGCGCCGACGATCAGGGCCTGTGTCTGGACCTGGTAGCCCTTGGCCCTCAGAGAGTCCGCCAGCGGGGTGTACTTTTCCACCTTTCAGGCCCGGGCACCGAGAAAGGCTGGAGACCGGTTCTCGAAGGAGGTTGTGATGTCGACTATGATGATCTTCTTCTGGTCCTCATCAGTGATGACTACATCAGGTCTCAGCAAGCTGTCAGTGTCGGGGATGGTATGGTTGACTGAGACCTCCCCAAGGTGAGGCGGGATTGCTTTGACAAGGCGGTCCTGGATCACATTGTGCCTTAGCTGCCAGGCTCTGGAGTGGGGTTTGCAGCTGCAGAGGACATGGGGCAGGGTCTCGTTGGAGTGACCATACTTCCTGCAGCGTTTGTCCTGGTGTCCGTGGCGGACGGCACCATTCAGGAAAATGCAGTTGAGGCGGGCCCGGTGGATGAACCTCCAGTCAGCGAAGCGGGAGAAGCTGCCATCTGGGAGGAAGCGATTGCTAGCGTCCCATTTGCTGGACCGCTCAAAGACCATGCCCTGGTCAGGCTTCTTTTTGAGGTCAGCTACGTACAGTGCGTGAACAGCAGCCTTCAGGATCTTCTCCAGGATGGCTCTTGCCTTGGGTGTAACAATGGAGCTGCCTTCAGTCCTGATACTCAGCACCACGATTGACATCTCCTGCTGCTCCTTGCACCACGACCATTGGCAGCCGATGCGTTTCCCCAGGAGACGTGTGGCAATCCAGGCCCGGGTCAAGAGGGAAGCGATGTCGCACCGGTCTTGGCCAAATTCACCTGCCAGGGAGCCGCTGAGGTAGGTGGCAATGTCTGTGTTGGAAGGTGATCTCTTCAGCCGCTTTGCAGTGACCTAATGCAAGGAGTTTGCTGCGATGTTCCTGCCAGTGGGATCTGGGCAGGTCAGCAGGCGGAAGGCATGGGTGGTGGTGGCGATGTTGCAGAGATCGCCCATACGGGGAGTGTTGGCACCTCCTTGCTTGTGGCCAGTGTAGATCAGTTCATTGCTGGCTCTCACAGGGAGGGACACCCACTGTTTTACTAGCTGGCGGATGGTGCTGTCGGTTTTGTTCAGGGGCAGTTTTGCAACAACTGAGCCTCATAAAACAAATGCAATGTGGGGAATCAGGAAGGTGTTCAAGGCGTTGATCTTTTGCCAAGGTGCGAGGAGGGAGGAGTTGATCTTAACAGCATCTTGCAGGATAGAATGGATGGTATCATCAGGGGTCTGTTGAATGCAGAACCTCGTTGGTGTCCCCTGGTGCTGGTACGCCTGCCCTGCTTTGAGCAGATGACGGGCTCACCCTGGATCAGGAACGGCATAGGGAGGACACCATCTTTCTTGCTGCCATCGATGTGGAGGGACACACTCTTCTTGGCATTGAAGCGTACTCCCATCCAGTTGGTGATCAGGCTGGCAGTGTGCAGTGTATTCTGGAGGTGTGCGGGGTTGTCAGTGATCAGGACCAGGTCATCTGCATATGCCAAGATGCTGACTCATTCTCCATGGATTTCGAGCCCTCCTGGACCATTGGCTATTGCCCGGATGAGCGGCTCCATGGCGAGGTTGAAGATGATGGGGCTGAGGGGGCAACCCTGCTTTACCCCCCTCCAGATAGGAATCTCGGTGGTCTCCCTCTCAACAGAGCAGATGCTGGTGGTGCACCCTTCATAGGTCTCTTGGAGCAGCTGGAGAAAGGTGTTTGGCAGCCCGAATTCCTGGAATGTAGAGAAGATGTGATGGTGGGGTATGGAGCTGAAAGCATTGGCTAGGTCTAGCCAGGCCATGGTGCACTGCTTTCGGGACCTCGGGGCAGTCTGGAGGATGAAGTTGTGCTTGTAGCAGCCTTTGCAGGACATGAAGCCTTTCTGGACAGAGCTGATGGTTCCTTTGCTTACTGCCCAGTCAGTGACCCTTACTGCAAGACAGCTGACATAGAGCTTGTATATGGTGGAGCAGAGGGAGATGGGCCTCCAGTTGCTGGGGTCATCACGCTCACCTTTCTTGTAGACCAGCACTGTCATGGCCTTCTTCCAAGCATTGGGAGTGCGGTGGAACTGTTGCATCAGTTAAAGAGGGCAGAGAGTACCAGGCAAATGGGATCCCGCTTCTTTAGAATGTTATAAGGGATGCCATCTTTGCCTGGAGCGGTGTTCTTCAACCGAGCCAGTCTGGCTATCACTTCCTTTGGAGTGAAGTCCATTTCCAGGTCCTCGGTGCCACCCAGCTGGGGCAGGGGTGGGACACAATCTGGGTGGCTGGTGTTAGTTAGGGTTGCACGGTCAAACACATCCGAGAAGTATAAGAAGAGGCTTTCTGGTGGGATTGCACAGAAGGATGAAGGACCATCAAGGATCTCTTTCATGGCCTTGGTTCGGTTGGACTGGTATATTTTCTGTATTCTGGAGGCAGTGGCTGGGTCGTAACGGTGTCTCACTTTATGCTCTCTAGGTGCATTTCTGTTGCTCTGGTTTGCTGGCGGTCTGCAAGCGGACGAGGAACCCTCCTGGGTCGTTTCGTGCCTTGCTGTGACCTCTGCTGATAACTCTTGAACCAGCTTGTCTGTAAGGAGGTTGAAGTCATCAAGGAGGATGCTGCCTTTAGCTGCTCCAGCCACAATAGCCGCCATGGTGTGGGGTGTCTGGATGCTGGTCACTGCAAGTCTGGAGGATCCAGCAAAGTGGGATCAGGGTGTGTGTTTGGAGGGCAGCCTTCACAGGCTCCTCCTTCATCTGGGCACTCGGGAACCGGCTTAGTTGGTGAGCTGTTAACCTGGGGAGCAGGGGTCGCATCCAGGATCCTCTGGTGGGAGTTGGTTCTTTGCAGGGGATCAGCCATAGCAGAGAAGTCTCAAGGCCACTCGGAAGAGCTGCTTGGATGTTGAGGCTCCTGGATGACAGTGGGACATTTGCAGTTGCTACTTGCTCAGTTGGGTTCAGGAGAGGTAGCTGACAGCCCAGGAGTGGAACCATTTTCAGAGGGTGTGGAGGCTGGGGTTTGCAACTCAGGGTAGAGATGGCTCGTCTTCGCAGCTGGGTTTGGTTGCAAGCTGTGGAATGTTGTGCTGGACTGCTTGGAGGAGGAGTAGAAAGCAGGCGTCCATGCACGAGCACTGATTCTTCTGGAGCTGGGATCAAGCTGGTCAGGCTGCCTCACAGGCATACTTAGCCGTCTGCTGATGGGGATCCATGAAGGATCACTGGGAGGCTTGGCAGCAGGGCATGGACTGGAGGATGACGAAATGGGGGCCTTATGGTCAATATTAGCAGTCTGGAGTTCCAGGTACGAGATGGATCCCCTCCCAGTAGGGCAGTGGGGAGTGGGCACCTGTGGCAGCTTTGGGGTGGATGCCTCCAGTGCTGTCGAAGAGGAAACCCAGGACGAGCTGGTAGGGTGAGGACTCCTTTGTCGTGGATTCCCAGACTACTTGGGGGCAGGGCGGCAGCAATCGGCGCTTGCATTCTGCTTAGTGCAGGACACATAGTGCAACTTGCACTTCTTCAGCGTGCTGAAGGGCATATTGCAGGTGCTGCACCTGAAGGCAACCCCCATGTTGTGAATTTTATCCCGGTGTCTGGTGAAGCTGTGGAGAAGACGGTATTTACGGATTGGGCAGCAGATGAGGCATCGGAGCTCATCCTTGATGAAGGGGTATGAGAGGCAGATGCGGTCATCTGGATCGCTGAACTCCTGAGTGGAAGTGGCGGTGGGCTTGTCCTGGTCAGTGGGGCCAGAGACTCTGTCATTCACCAGGGTGTCACTCCGATGAAGGGAGCTGAGGACAGCATTGACCCTGGTCTTGATGTCCCGTGAGGTAGTTTCCAAAGAGCCAGGGTCTGTTACATTATGATCTCACAGCCCAGGAGTTGACACTGCAGGGGAGCTGTTAGTCAGGTCTGAAGTCCCCAAGGTGCCTGCATCCGCGTCTTGAGGTGGAGTGGTGGCCATAGCCAAGGCCTGAAGGGCCACCTCTAGGGCTGCAAGAGGATCTTCAGGAGGAGGCACTTCCATGGTGGAGTAGTCTGGAGCAGTTGCTGGAGCAGGGGTTAGGGAGATGAGTTGGGGTGGAGCCATAGAAGCAAGGGCGGCTATAGCAGCTCTCAGGAGAGCAGAGGACGGAGGTGAGGCCCAGGTATCACCTGAAGCTGCCTCACAGCCGGAGACCAGTATAGAGTGATCTTGTTTTCTGGTTTTAGTGGAGGTAGGTGCTGATGTCTCCGGCAGGGCTGGAAGGGTAGTGACCATCCTGGAGCTAGCTGGAGCTGACTCCCATGTAGGATCCTGAGCGTCAGCTTGCTGTGGTGGAGCAGGAGTGCACATATTATCACAGATCGCAGGTTCACCAGGAGCAGAAGTGGAGAAGGTCAACGCAGTTGTCGCAGGAGCAGCCGCACGAGCAGCAGCTGAAGACTTCAAATGAAGTGGAGGCATGTCTGAAGATGGTGGAGGGGTCCTCTGTCAGGGGGCTGCAGTGTAGGCATAGGAAGAGGCAGGTTTCTGAGAGGACCCCCTAGCAGAATGAAGAGCAGCAGCCTGAGTGGTTCTGCACAATGGAGCAACCTTCTTCTTTGATTCTGTAGAGATTCCTAGATAGACGATCGCAGCCATCTGGTTGATTGGTGTCTTCCAAACGAAGTTCAAATCCTCTTCGTGTAATCATCTGCCTCAGTACTTAATCCGAATAAAAACAAATTAAACTGATAAGAACAGATATGACACGATCTTAGCCAAAAGGCCGAGAAGCGCTCTCTAACTCACTCATGTGGAACTTGGGTAGGGGTTTTTGTAGGGAAGAAACAATGGTTCAAGGCAGAACACTGGAATTGTTTGGGGGTAAATAATGACTTAAGGGAGTATACCAGAGGTGTTTTGTTTAGGTGGACAATAGGAACTGATCATTCCTGGTGATGGGTGGCATTCCTCTGAGGGATCATACAATGCAATCAGGCAGATTCAGTATGTTGGATGTCAGCTGAAGCTCTATTGACTAGAATTGGTCTGATAACTGCTGGGCTGGGTATGTGCAGGCATGAGTTCATTTTTCTCAGGAGCAGAGATCCCCCATCATGCAGTGCTTCTCTGCTTTACCATTCCCAGAGTTCAGTGCGACTCCTGCCTTGGAACTTGGTTCTCTATTCAGTATGCTAATTCTGGTTCTATTCTTGATGCAAATGAAGTTTGTGCTGTCTATTCAGTGTGCTAATGGCTCACATCTTCCATGAGGATGAGGCTAGAGGAGTTGCCCTAATTCCAGCACCCTTGTTCAAAGGGGTTTTAGGTGTGTCTCCCACTGCCTTTCATTGTTTCTGGTTTCTGGTTCAGGCAGAGGCTGCAGGTGATGGAGGGGGTGAGTCTCAGTGGCTGGTTACTATGCCCTGATTCTCCAAGAACACAGAGCTACCAAGTAACAGATACGAGGGTCTGGCTTTTTCTGGTGCAGCTCATGCAGCATCTGACATTTAATGTAGCTCAAACCAACTCCTTCCAGGTGTGTATGCTAATTTTCCTCAGTGGTATTTTATGTGGTGTTGTCTTGCATAACGGAAGTAATTTCTTGCTTTTGTGCAGCACTTTTCATCATCTATGTTCCCCTGAGTACTGGGGGGAGCCTGGGAGACCCCGGTTTGTTCCACAAGATGGGCCAGGCTTGTTAGCCTGGGCAAGCGCTTAGCTGATCTTAGAGAATATTGCTTGGAAAGTAAATCTGCAAGCAGCAAGTCCTTCAGTTGTCTCAGCCAAGGTAAACTGGGGAGAGCTGCTTGATCTGAGCTATTTCTATTCAAGGACAGACTGACAATCTCAATCCAAGGAGGAGGCTAGGAAAGGTTCCATGGAAACCGTTCATGTTGAGCAAGCATTCATCTGACCAGCTTGCCTCAGCTTAGAGTGTCCTGTCATGTAGTTGAAATTCAAACAAGATACAAGTTTTTTTGTCTCAGTATTTCAACTTGAAATGTTCACATTCCTTGATCATCCAAACCAAACTGACCATGATTTTCATCATGCAATGCATGAGCTTTGGTTGCTTATGAGTTGAGTGATGTCATGGGCATTGCAGCACTAAGCAAGATTCAACTTACAAAAGAGGCTCAACTGATGAAAGTGAGTTCTGGGAACGTTTTTCTTCTGGATGGGATGTCAGCCATGCAAAAGCAGGAGATGGGTTTGCAAATGGAAGGAACCTTGTCTCGTTTGGAGAGTATTACCTGTTGGTATAAATCAGGGGTGGCCAAACTTATGGAACTCAAGAGCCACACAAGTCGATCATTAAACCTTCAAGAGCTGCACTGAGGAATATAAACACATACATTTATTAATCCAAAATTACTAAGTTTAAAATTCATTGCACACTTTAATTTTATTGTAAAAAGAGGACAAATATTGATCCTATTGATGTCAGATTCTAATAATTACTTAAGGTTACCATAAAAACTGGGTCTATACAGTAAAAACTTAGCTGTTGCCAGATGTAGAACACTGTAGGCTAGTGGTGAGTTTTTTTAAGATCTGGGCAGTAACTTGTCAGTACATAAAAGCTCTCTCAGGTGCTGATCTCTGAGTATTGCACAATGTTTTGATTTAACAGATTTCATTGTGGAATACAATGCTTCACAGCAGTAAGTTGTGCCAAAAAATGAAAGTAATGTACATTCAGTTTTAAACTTTTCTCCTCTGTATTTTCATTTCTTATTATTCCATCTGTTTAGGACGTGTAAAACACAATTTTATTTTAACAGGGAGTAAACTGCATTAGGGCCTATGAGAAAATCTAAACATGCCACAGCTTTCCTGACCATGCTGTGCTTCTCCCCCTGTCTCTGACTATGCTGCCGCTCCCATGCTGTCGCTCACCACACTGCACTTGTCCCCCCATCTCTGACCATGCTGCTGCTTCTCTGCTGTACCTGACCATGCTGCACTTCTGCCCTTCATCCCCAACCATGCTGCTGCTTTCCTGCCGGCTGCAACCATGCCGCACGCCCCCCCACCTCCTGTCTGACCATGCCATTCTCTGCTGGTTCTGACCAAGCTGCATTTCCCCAAATCTCTGACCATGCTGACCTTCTCTGCCATCGCCGACCATACCGCACACCTCCCCCACCATCTGACTGTGCTGCACTTTTCTGTCAGCTCCGACCAAGCTGTGCTTTCCCCACATCTCTGACCATGCTGCCACTTCCCTGCCGGCTCTGACCATGCCGTTGCTTCTTTGCTGTTCCTGACCACGCCATGCTTCTCCCCATCTCTGACCTTTCCGCCCTTCCCTACCGTGCTCTTCCACGGGCCGCACTTTTTCTTTGAAACGCAGCATGTGGCTTGCAAGCCGCAGTTTGGCCACGCTTGTATTAATACAACAGTGTGTGTGATGCTGTTTGGGTCTAGGGGACTGGTTATGATTATATTTCATATTTGCAGTAGACAATATGCGATATGCCATGTCTTGTATCAATAGGCCGTAATCTGCTAGGAATGATTAATATATGATTTATAGGTAGGCATCATGTTTATATTAGAAATTAGGAATCTTATTTATGTGTGTTCCAAGCTGTTTGAGCTAAGGCGGTCCCAGACTGGGCATCTGCAAACTATTGTCATATTAATGGCCCATCGGGAGGGGTCCCAGCTGGAATGGTCCTAAGAAGAAACCTGTTTGACCGGTTACCCAGACTGACCATGTGGCCCAACTCCATTTTGATCTGGCAAGGACTCTGAGATAAAAGGCAGGGGACCCATCTACATTTTGTCTTTAGTTTTCAATCTGCAACCTGGAATCAACACTCTGAAACTATCCTTCTGGGACTGAACAGTGGACTAAGACCCACCCAGGTGCTGGGTGCACACTAGAGGAGTTGGACGAGGGCTACCAGACATCCGGCAA
The DNA here is from genome assembly GCA_007922195.1 of Podocnemis expansa. Taxonomy (NCBI): domain Eukaryota; kingdom Metazoa; phylum Chordata; order Testudines; family Podocnemididae; genus Podocnemis; species Podocnemis expansa. Next base: position 456,289 of record ML682045.1, read on the forward strand.
AGGGAGAACATGTCCTCCTTTTTGCCCTACTGTCCTCCGTCCTCCAGGCATTTGTGAAAAAGTGCCTTTTGTCTGTTTTTTTGCCGGATGCCTGGGCAGCACTCTAAAAATAGAAGCGCACACAAGCCTGCAGCTCCAAAAGGTGTTTCCCTGCCTGCTCTGCCCAGCTTCAGCTCCTAGTGGGATTGGGAATTTGGAGAGGATCCCTAGCTGGGCTGGTGTATGTCTATTGGCAGTGAAGATGTCCAGCTGGCCAGGGGCGGGGCTGGCTGCGGCCATGGAGATGGTTTCACTCTTCACCTCCCCCTTCTTTCCAGGCTCCAGCTCCCCTGCCTCTCCCCTGATTTTGGGGAAGGCTTGATCTTATTTTTCGGAGGGGCTAGGGGTTCTCTTCAGCTTCATGGCATCTCTGCGGTGCTCAGAGACAAACCTGTGACGGCTTCTTTGCTTTCTGCTTTGCTGCTCTGCTTGGCTTAAAAGTTTCTGGGAAGATTTCTGTCTCTAATGACTCAGCTAAGCCAGCTCATTATTCCTCCTAATGGGCATTGGCTTTTTGTAACAAATCTTTTGTTTATTGGTCAAGGAAAGTTCACTTTGGATTATGAGGAGGTTTGAATGCGTATGATTTTCCTTTTCTCAATGTGATTTTTCATTTGCTTCTCCTTTCCAAGATGAGATTAGTCCACTATAGATGTATCCTTAAATTTTGTTAAGATACACAGATGTGCAAGTATTATCCATTCTAAAGTAGCTGCTGACCTGGGCCAGATCCTGTAGTTTATAGTCTATGCTTATTTTTATTTTACTTTTAGGGAAAGTGTTTCTTTTGGTATATTTAGGAAATAACAGATCATTGCATCTAAAAATAGGCGCTGTCCTCTTGGGTAGAGCGTTTGATGGTCAAAAAAAATCTAATTATAGCCTCCGCCCCCATTTTATGTATATTTCACATAAAAGCCAACAGAAAAATGTCAAATGTCGTAAAATAGATATGTATCCCTCTGTGGCTTATGGCAGACATAGGATATAATGTCTCTAGAAACTTGCATTTTAGCTAAAAGGTTATGTTTCAGGAAAGTCTGCACATAAAAACCAGCAGCTCACACCTCTTCTGATTTCTCCTTTCCTCTGTGTGTAATACTTAAACAGCTTATCTGTGATTTTTTTTCTTTTTTAAATACTGCACAGTGAGGCTCAAAACTGAGGCTAGTCAGGGATTTCCCAATATCCCTCTTGCACCCTCCATTTGTCAGCTAGTAACAGTGTTATACCAAATTAGTGAGCACCCCCCAAACTTCCCCCCTTCACCCCCCAATTTCAACTTATGGGGAAAATACTGCCAACAGAAATTACTTTTCCTTTAGAAACCAACCCCTCAAATTCTGCTAGACTTCATGTACTCAAGGGCCTGCCCCTCCATATGTCAAACAATGAGAGTGAATTCTGTGAAGGAACTTACTGTGTTAAAACTAATTTTAATCTTGTCCATAATTACTACATTAAATTTATTGGAGGTTTCCTTCCATTTGCAACTCACAATGTAAAAAATATCAATCTGGATAAGAGTTCTGCAGTGTGATTGTCCTTGCACATTGATATAAATATTAAATACTTATTTTTGTGACTCCTTAAAGTTGGCTGGCTTTATGGTTACTTTAATGTGAATATGAAGAATACTAAAGCCATTCATTTGATATTCCTGATCTGCTGTTCTTGCAATTCATCTCACACTGGCTAGACAGATTTGTCTGGAGTTGGGTGATCAATGAGGCAAGCATTTGGGGGGGGGGAGTAGCTGGGGTGGCTGGGTGGATGAAGGATGCTTGGGTGGGGCGCTGGATGTATATGTATCCTCCAATGTGCCCCTTTTTGTATTTCTCTGTCTTCCTTTCCATGCTTTGGTATCTGGTAACCCTAAGTTGGACTAAGCTGCAAACTACAGATACTCCAAGGACTTGCTTTCTATGGACTCTAAATCAATTGTATGTATGTGATTCACTTTGACCCTTTAACATCTCTCATGTTTTTTTATTAAACCTTTAGTTGTAGTTACTAAAGGATTGGCTGGCAGCGTGGTATTTTGGGTAAGATCCAAGCCTTTATTGTTGTGGGTGATGTGGCTGACTCTTTGGGGTCAGGAGAACCTATTTCTTTAGGAGACCGAGTGGCTAGGGGGTACAATAGGAGCTGATGTGCATAATAGGGGCTGTTTATATGTTATGCTTGCTGATGACCAGAGTGGATTCAGAAGTATGTTTTATTACTGACTGGGAGACTGGTTTAAGTACCATCCGTCAGTGAGTGGTTTAGAGGTTTGGCCCCTGATTTTTTCAGCTTGCCCTGATTTTGGCACATTGAGAAGGTTATCAGAAGAGGCCTGGTCACAATATGAAATGCAAGATGTGTGAATGACTCTGTTATACAGAACTGATGGTTGAACTGACCACTGTCTTGTTCAGTCAGAGCTCTCCTTGTCTGCTCAGCTGAAAATGTTTAATACTCAGACAGTTAAGCATGTAAATATTGGTCAGCTGGAAGAGCTGTCAGTCTCTGAACAGTTTTTAACTCATTTAACAGCAGTTATAGAAACTCTTTCAGTAATATGATATATGATGTCATGAATCATTGATGGCATATGTGCTGAATGTGTATCCCTGGAATCCATGATCTATAACACTGTATGGATTGTGGTGGGTATACAAAACACCATTATGCAGAGTGATATGACTGTAACTGTCTTGAAATATGAAATCTCGTTGATACCAAGAGGCAGGCACATGCTGCTTTTGACTGACCTGCTCTCTGAATCATAAAATGTCGGAAATAGGGCAGCTTACAACGTGCTCCAGCACAAATGTCAACAAATGTAGAGTATATGGTTTGACTGTAAAGTGTGGGAGCTACAGGCTCTTGCTGATAAACAGGACTCCAGAGGTGGTTCTGTAAGCGCTGCTTGGATACATTCAGTAATAGGTGTATCCATGCCGCAGCGCACGACTGGTCGGAACTTTTTGCCATAGCCTGTCAGAAAAGGGCAGGTGGCCACCCCATGGCTATATATGTGGCCACCACCCGGCCCCTCCTCAGTTCCATTTTGTCTGCCTCAATGTCAGTTTGTGGAACAGCCCGCTCCTTGCGTCTGCAAGCAGCCTGTCATTCATCTTCGCTGTTTATGAGCTTTTCGCTCAGTTGGGAGCACCTATTCGTGGACCTAGTTCCACTGAAGAAGATTCCCTCCCTTGAGCCAGAGCACCGACATTGCGCTCCTCTGCCATCCACCATATCAGGGTTTAAACCCTGCACTGACTGTGGTAAGGCCTTCCCTCGGGATGATCCCCATGAGAAGTGCCTCTGGTGCCTGGGCGAGAGCCATGTGGTCACCGCTTGCTCCATCTGCTTGTCCTTCAAACCAAGGAAAATCAAGGACAGGGAGCAAAGGTGCCGTGCTTCGGCCTCAGAGCAGGCTCAGCAGTCTTCCCCCCAGGCTTCGGAGTGTCCTACAGCACCACGTTCCAGCTTGGCACCGGAGTCTCCCTGGTAACCGTGCCATCAGGGGACACAGGATCATCTCAGTACCGGTGACGGTACCACTGCATCGGCACCGCTCTGGGTCTCCGACACAGGCCTCCCCACAGACCGTGGTGGTCGGCACCACTTCCGACAACTCTGGAGGCATTTGAGGCAGTGAAGGCACTCTTCCTATTGCCTACCCCACCCTTTCTGGCACCCGTTGGAAGGGGTAAGCCAGCCTTCATTACAATGGTGTGGGCACATTGTAAGTGGCACTGAACACTGTCCCCGATGTCGGTGCCGTGTTCCCCAACACGAGAACCTGCCACTCCTCTGAGTCCCGGTAGTATTGAGCCTTCCCCTCAGCACTGCATTACTTTCCCTTTCCGTGTTGCTGTCCTCGGGGTCCCCAGGGGTTTCCCCTTCTCCTAGCCCAAGTGAAGGGGTGTCGAGGGGTACTAAACAACCCTGTCATCAACATTTGGCGCCGTCGCCATTCAGGTACTGACCCCACAGATGGTCCCCCCAGGAGACTGCTGCATCCACTTTGGCGCCGTCTCACTCAGCACCGGCTAGAGCCTTAAACCTGGTGCCATGTTCTTACACAGGGGACTGCTCGGTGCATTTTGACCTTCTGCGCCGTGTCTCTGGCCACATAGGGATGGAGGTCCACTCCTTTGAAGGGACCACTGACACGTTATTCGGGCTAGTGTTCACATTGGCGGAACCTGTCACGGTTCCCCTCCTCCCCAGCATCTGGGACTTAGCCTCATCCCGCTGGAAAAACCCAGGCTCCATCTCCCTGGTATCAGATATGGCGGGCCTTAAATATCGAGTCCCAGGGTCTGAGTTTCCCTCGCTCACCCACCATCCAGTCTCACCTCTAGTGATGGTAGAAGCAGCCATAGGGCCGGGACAAGCTTCCCGTGACCCCCTCCCAACATTGAGGGACGGCAGGGAGTTAGAGCTGCTGGGCCGGAAGGTATATTCCTCCTTTGCCTTCCAGTTATATGTCGCTAATAACCAGGCCCTAGTGGGCAGATATATGCTAGACGTTTGGGAGTCAATAAACAAGTTTAGACACCCACTCCCACAAGAGGCGAGGCAAGAATATGATGTCTTCCTCGAGGAGGGCAAGATAGCCTCTCAGGACCTCCTCTTATCTGCCTGGGATGCTGTGGATACAGCAGCCCACACTGTGGCCTCAGCCATGACCCTGTGATGCGCTGCTTGGGTATGGGAGGCTAGAGTGCCCCTGGTCTCCCAACAAGTGGTCGTTGATCTCCCCTTTGGTGGCAATGCCCTGTTTCCACCAGAGACCTCTGCCGTTTTGGATACCACCCGTGACCGGCGGAGGGGGGGTTAAAATATCTGGTCTTCTTCCCTTGGGGCCTCTTCCGCGTCCTTTGGCCCCGTAGGGTACAAACCAAGCCCGACCCTCCCATGCACCTGTCAATGGTGAAGAGCTAACTCGCACCACCATGATGTCAGTTGAGAACCCAGCTTAGGGACTTCCTTTGTTCCAGTTCCAACCCCGCAATCCGGGGGGCAGTGACTTTCCATCCAAAAGGGATTATCTGGAACCAGCCAGGCTAGGTGTTGAAATGCCTCTCCTGATAAGCCCTACCTGACATGGTGCCCATTGACTCGGGATCCTCCCTACGCGCTAATGGAGAGCCCTATTTCAGGCAGGGCCATGGTCCAACTAGGCCCTCCTATATACTCTCTTTACATATCTAAACACTTGTAATAATCGGAGGAGACCCAGTTCCTCCCCTCATCACAGCCTCCCTTTGACGGCTCAGTCGCTAGAGTGGAGGGCTGTTGGCTAAACTCCCCTTGGCAACCTTAAGTAGCTGGTCCGACTCCAGCTCAAAGGACTGGCACACCCAGTACTCTGTTGATTCCTCGGTGGGGGGAAGTCCCCCTTTCCCCGCTTCCCTGTGCAGTGCTTCCTTGCCCCTTAGAGGCATATATGGTGACAGTAAGGACACCCCGGAAATACTGAAGGGTATAATGCCTTCCCTCAGCTACCCCGAGGTAGACTGGGAGTTTTCCTGTCAGTGGTCTTCTCGAGACCGAGAAAACAGAGGCGCACAATTTTTCCCTTCGATGGGGTTTTCACTCCTTATGCCTCTCAAAGCAGATGTCCAGGAGACCCCGTCCTCCCTCCCCCCTCTTCTGGGAGGGATCCTTTCTCTCCCCCTTCCCAATCCCCTGAGGGTGTTCCTTCCCTATTCGTGGGGCGGGGCTGAAGCCTCTCACTCTTACTTACCTGCCGTTTGGGGCATGAAATTTTCTTTTATTTCACCAAGCACGAATTATCCAATGCTTAAATGACCTTCAATCAAGGGCATAAGTGTCCCTGTCAGTATGGTTTGGTGAAGATCACCAATTCCCCTTCCTTGCCCATTGTGCAGCCCTGTTCTATGAAGTCACCAAGTATGATATAGTTTGCACTAAAACGATTCCCAACCATGGATCAAGGGTATAGTCTCCCAGTCGGGAGTGCTTCATCCCCTCTGAACCCATGGGGCGGGCCAAACGGTTCCGCCCACCAAGCACCGGATGTGAATGTCGGAGCTTGTTTAGCACACATACACATGTGTTTGGCCAATTGCTCCTGACTCGTATTAAGGGAACAAACCCTCCCACTCCCATCAGCTGGTCAATAGCTTTGGTGGGCACACTTCAGAGAGGCACCGGGATGGCCCTCTACTCCATTCACCCCACTTCCCCTGCTTTGTACATGAAAGGGGCTACTGAAGATAAAGGGAGGCCCTTCTTTGTTCTTGAATACTATAGCCTGAAGTTTGCGTCGGCTCCATGACCCTAACCCCACCCCTAGCTCCCTAGAAACAGTCGCTTATGGACAGACGCAACCTAAAGTCACTCCATGAGCACTAGGGGTGTTCCAAATGCACCTGGGTCCCACCCCGTGCCAGACTAAATCAATATCAACCAGACCCCACCTCCCCCTGGCTGCAGGTTGGGGCAATTTTGGACCTCCCGCATTCCCCTTTCCATTTACCATTGGCAGTTGGTCTCACTGATATGGATGAGAGTCCGATTCTGTAGATGCAGTACAACTGTGGGTCCAAACGTTGTTTTCCCAGAAGATCCTACCCAATGGTGTCCTTCCAGGAACTCATCTCCTGGGGACAGCCATAGTGCTGCACTTACCCTTTAGGCTTGCTTCGGGTTGTTCTCTCTTAGGAGTTCCATCAGTTACAACTCCTTTCCCTCACTATCATCAGGATCACCTTTAGCCTTAGTACCGCCACTTGACATACTAAGCTCTGGCCCTAAGCAGCTGCTAGGTCCCTCCACATTTGACGGAGCCTGACATCAGCTCCACCCTGAAATTGCAAACAGCGACCTGAATTCAGGAACTAGCTAACCCTCAGTAGATACCGTCCTCCTTGGTAAAATATTAATGATAGTAACAGCAACAGAACAATAATGAGGAGGACACAACAGATTGTCCAGAAAAGGTCTAATGAGAAGGGCTGGGTCTGCCTCACTGGGGTGACAGCCCTCGCTTTGTTCCTAGTAGAGGAAATCCTCTCTCTCTCTTCCCTCTTAGATCATAGAATCATAGGATTGGAAGGGACCTCATAGGTCATCTAGTCCAACCCCCTGCCAGAGACAGGACCACTGCCACTAGACCATCCCAGTCATGGTTTTGTCCAGCCGGGCCTTAAACACCTCCAAAGATGGAGATTCCACCACCTCCCTTGGCAGCTCATTCCAAGGCTTCACCACTCTCCTAGTAAAAAAGTTTTTTCTAATATCCAGCCTCGACCTCCCTAACCGCAACTTGAGACCATTGGTCCTTGTTCTGTCCTCTGTTATTACCGAGAACAGTCAAGCTCCATCTTCCTTAGAGCATCCCTTCAGGTAATTGATGGTTGCTATCAAATCCCCCCTCAATCTTCTCTTCTGCAAACTAAATAAGCCTAATGCTTTCAGTCTTTCCTCATAGGGCTTGTGCTCCAGCCCTTTAATCATTTTGGTTGCCCTCCTCTGAACTCTCTCAGGGATGTCCCTATCCTTTTTGTAGCGGGGAGCCCAAAACTGAACACAGTATTCTAGATGTGGCCTTACCAGTGCAGAATAGAGGGGAATGATCACATCCCTTGATCTGCTGGTAATACTTCTTTTGATGCAGCCCAGTATGCTATTGGCCTTTTTGGCAGCAAGAGCACACTGCTGACTCATATCTAGCTTCCCATCCACCATGACCTCCAGGTCCTTTTCTACACTGCTGCTACTTAGCTGAATGTTTCCCAGTCTGTAGCAGTGCATGGGGTTTTTCCATCCCACGTGCAGGATTTTACACTTGTCCTTATTGAAGCTCATAAGATTTCTATTGGCCCACTGTTCCAATTTATCTAGGTCTCCCTGAATCCTGTCCTTGCCCTCCAACGTGTCTCCTGTTCCCCCCAGCTTGGTGTCATCGGCAAACTTACTGAGAATGCAGTCTATTCCATCATCCAGATCATTGATGAAAATGTTAACCAGAACTGGCCCCAGGACCGACCCCTGGGGCACACCACTTGTGACTGGCTGCCAGCTAGACATGGAACCATTGATTCCTACACGCTGAAACCATTGATCTAGCCAGTTTTCTATCCACCTTATAGTCCACTATCCAACCAATACTTCCTTAATTTGCCAATGAGAATGCTGTGGGAAACTGTATCAAAAGCCTTGCTAAAATCAAGGTATATCACATCAACGGTTCTTCCTGCATCCAGACAACCAGTCATCTGATCATAGAAGGAGATGAGATTGGTCAGGCATGATTTACCCTTGGTAAATCCATGCTGACTGTTCCTGATCACTTTATTTTCCTCTAAGTGTTTGAGGATGGATTGTTTGAGAATCTGCTCCATAATTTTTCCAGGGATTGAGGTGAGGCTGACTGGTCTATAATTCCCCGGATCCTGCTTTTTCCCTTTCTTGAAAATAGGCACTACATTTGCTTTTTTCCAATCCTCTGGCACCTCCCCCGTTCTCCATGAGTTTTGAAAGATAACGGCCAGTGGTGCTGCTGTCTCATCGGCCAATTCCCTTAGCACTCTTGGATGCAGTTCGTCCGGCCCCATGGACTTGTGCACATCCAGCTTCTTTAAGCAGTCCCTAACCTGACCTTCCGTCACCAAGGGCCTGTCTTCTTCTCTCCCATCTGCCACACCCATGGTAGTGGGCTGGGAGCTGACCCCACCTGTGAAAACTGAAGCAAAAAATGCATTGAGCACTTCAGCTTTTTCCTCATCCTCTGTCACAAGGATGCCTGCCCTATTCAGCAAGGGGCCTACACCATCCCTGATCTTCTTGTTATTAACATACTTGTAGAACCCCTTCTTGTTATCCTTTACATCCCTCGCTAGCCAGAACTCCACTTGTCCTTTGGCCTTTCTGATTTTATCCCTGCAGTCCCTAGCAATATCTTTATATGCCTCCTTGGTCATCTGACCAAGCTTCCACTTGTAAGCTTCCTTTTTATGTTTAAGCTCAGAGCAGAGTTCTCTGCTAAGCCATTCTGGCTGCCTCACATGTTTGTTCTTTCTCCTAATTGGAATGGCAACTTCCTGTGCACTTAGCAGGGTTTCTTTAAAATATAACCAACTCTCTTGGACTCCTTTCCCCTTCAGATTAGCTTCCCAAGGGATCCTGCCCATCAGTTCCCTGAGGGAGCCAAAATCTGCTTTTTTGAAGTCCAGGGTTT